>VWZO01008260.1:0-51591 GCA_013396975.1 Bucco capensis | reverse complement strand
TCAGTGCGGGGAGGTTGGAACTAGATGATCTTTAGGGTCCCTTCCAACCTGGCCAGTTTTGAAGTTCTGGGACTCGTGGTAGTTGGCATTAGCAGTAAAGACTGAGACAAAGGTGATATTGAGTAACTCCGCTTTCTCTGTATCCTTGGTCACCAGTGCACACATTTCATTCCTCAAAGGTCCCACACTACCTCTACTACTACTTCCTTTTGCTTCCAACATACTTGAAAAGCTTTTCTTGTTACCTTTGACCTCCCTCGCCAGGTTAAGTTCTAAGGAGGCCTTGTCACCTCCCTGCATCTTCTGGCAACCTCCCTATGTTCTCCCCAAGTGGCTTGCCCATTCTTCCATGTACTATATATTTCCCTCTTATGCCTAAGCTTATCCAGTAGTTCCCTGCTCAACCATGCAGGTCTCCTAACTCTCTTACCAGATTTCCTACTCTTTGGGATGCACTGATCTTGAGCCTGGAGGAAAAGGCACTTGAATATTATCCAGTTTGCTTGGGCCCCATTACCTTCTAGAGCCATGTCCCACAGGACTTTTTCAAACAGCTCCCTGAGAAGGCCAAAATTGGCCTTTCTGAAGTCCAGGGTAGCAATCCTGCTCTTGTCCCTGTGCCTACTGCCTGCTATCCTGAACTCCAGCAACAAAAAACACATCAGAAGAGTTTGGCTTCACCTTCTCTGTAACTACTCATCAGACAGTTTAGGACAGCAATATGATCTTCCCTTGGCCTTCTCCAGGCTAAACAAATCCATTTCTCTCAGCCTCTCCTTGTATATAACATGTTCTAGCATCCCAATGGCCCTTCCCTGGACTCACTCCTGTATTATCAATTTGTCATACTGGGGAGCCCAAAACTGAACACACTATTTCAAATGCAGTCTCACAAGTGCCAAATAGAGGGAAATAATCACTCCCTTCAATCTGCTCTCTATGTCCTTGCTATTACAGCCTAGTATGTAATTAGCCTTCTCTACGGAGAGCATACACCTGCTTTCACATGTTCAGCTTGTCTACAGAGACACCCAAACAATTTTCTGCAGTTTCATGTCTCCAGGCAGCACTGTTGTAGTTTGCTTCCTGTAGATTCCATCCCCAAACTCATCTTCATTGTCTATGTTTTTAAGAGCATGTGGGCTACAACAATATCCCACACTTGAGCACTTCACACTGTCATACCCCTCCACAGCAAGCCAGGCTGGTTCTGTTTATTGCTTTACTCTAGCATAGAATGGAAGCAGAAAAGGCCAAGCGAACCTTTTAATTAGCCAAGAAAGAATCTGGATTTTCAACCAAGGCCAAGACTGTGCTGGCAGAAAACACCGTTACTGTGTATCACCTCATAAATCCTGGGTTCTGCTCACACTGGGTAGGAAGCTAGGGGAAGATTGGTACGAGTCAGTTCCCAAAAGCTGTAAAGGTACAACAACCTGAAAAACCTTATATCATGACCTTACAGCCATAAAACAAGCTTTGGGGCTTTTTTAGAACAAAATATCATCTGCTTCCTCTTTTCATTTTTCTGGTCCTTTGGTATGTGATGTACAGAAAGTAATATTTCTTACTTTTCACTTGGCTCAGAAAAATAATGTCTTTCATACTATTAAGTGTCTGACCACTAAATTATGTCACATTATTCTCCGGAAAAAAGGGTTGTAAGTAGTATTTCATCATAAGCAGACACCAAATCTGTTTCATTTGCTTTGCACTGCTTACTTTAATATAAATATTGTATCTGCAGGCAGAAGTTGGAATAATATATAATATAATGGAAATTGGTTTAGAAAACAAATACAAGCTGCGAAGTATTTGATACTGTAATTTCCTGATGTAGCTAAACAGGAATAAAATGATCATACCAGCCTGGAATCAAAACTGAATGCCTAAACCTCTACTCCTTCATAGAGTTGAGGGTTCCCATACATCTGTAAACAATGGGAGTGAAACACTACCATTTTAGTAGGATATATTTCCTACTCTTAGAAAGACAGAAATCTGTCAAATGTCCAAGGAGAGTTTCCCGAGATCTCTATCTCAATTTCTTCCAACCATTAGTCTTGAAACTGATTTTTAGTGCTACAATACAGCTTTTTGTGACTATAATTGAGCTTCCATCAAGACTTTGTAAAATAGATGCAGCACTGGGGAATAATCACAAGAATAAGCTATGGACACATCAACTACTGAAAGACAGCAGAATGGTCATGTGGTGCTGGCTCCTACTTCTTACCTCCTCTTCTATTAAAGCATTCAAAAACGAAAACCACAGCACACTTTGTTAATTATCAATTTATACATAAGTGTATAAGTTAATGTAAGTTCTGTATTAACTATGATATGTTACAGAATCACAAACAGGATAGCAGAAAATCCCTGAACTGAATACTCTGAAATGTATTACAGAATGGTGATGCATACAGAAGGATCTGAGAAGATAGAAATCAAGGACAAAATTCAACAGCACACACATACAGAATCATAGAATATCCTGAGTTGGAAGGGATCACTGAGTCCAACTGCTGAATCAACATAGGGCAAGATAAAAGTTAAACCACGTATCAAAGAGCATTGTCCAAACAATTCTTTAACACCAATAGGCTTGAAGCCATGACAACTACTGCCCTGGGGATACTGTTGCAGTGCTTGACCATCCTCTCAATGAAGAGCTGCTTTTTAGCCAATCTTGCCTATAATTTTTATGAACAGACACACTACAACAATTTTATGTATTCTAAAGCACCTACTTAATGCCAGTTATTTCTGTTTCAGTATCTGCTTTAGCTAACAGGGTTCTACAGACAATTATACTTCAAGGAAGTTACAAACTAATAATCTCTATGGCTTCTTTTTACTTTCACCTTCTGTTAACTTGGTTATCTATTTCAGAACACTGTAAATATATATTTCTATTCCAATAGCAAGAAAAGTTAATGAGATTACAGCAGTGGTTAAGGTACTTGTTTCTACAGTGTTGATTTAATAAAAACAATCCATTTTAAGAACTGCAGCACTGAAAAGATAATTCAGAACATTTATTTGTGCAGACACCAAAGTACTGCCAGCCTGACTCAGACAGTTGCCCTTCTGGAGGGAGGTATAGACTTAGCAACCCTATTCACAGCTTCATTGGAATAACAGCAGAACACAAGTGAGTGAAACAGGAATGTGGAAAGGGATAACAGGATGGCATCTGAGAAGTGACACTCCAGAGTGCTGAATCAGGAGAGTCTGTGGGTCAGTAGGTGGCATAGGGAATTACAAAAGCTGAAGTCACAACTGATAGTTCCTGGGACATGGCACATTAAAAAATTACACAGATAAATCTCTCCAATAATCACCTGTGAGACTGAGGAAGTGCAACTAGAAGCAGCAACTTTTGGCACTTCTAGGTCCACACATATCTGTAGGTACATCAGTCCCTTTGAAATCTATTCACACTTCAAAGGGAGGACTCAAACAAGGTGAATGTTTGAGTTGCCACTCTAAACTTTTTTTTCTTCTTGAAATAGGTATAATATAGAACTCATATAGGAAAGAACAAGTCAATCTTAGTTAAATCTGAAATTCAGATATTAAGCTTGACACAATATAAGAAACACTGTCACAAAACTCACTTGCTGGTCACAGAAACGGGGTAGAATCAACTTTGGCAGGACTCATGGGGAAGAGGGAAAGAAGAGGAACCCCACAAGATCAGAACCGGAAATAAAAAGCCTTGGGGATTTAGTCCAATTGTTTTGGGTTGGGTTGGTTGTTTGTTTTTTTTTCCCTTTATTATCCCTCTAGTCAAGCAAGCCTTTTAAAAGAAAAAATTGTGAAAAAGTAAATTTTTACTCCATAGAGTACTGAAAAGCAGTCAAACCAGAGTTGCTGACAGTGAGTGCAAGCGTTTTTTAATCTTTCCTGTAAATTCCTATAACCAAAGTACAAGTCATATTAGCCAGAAAGGGTTAACAATTTGGCTATGTCTTGCTTAAACAGCTAGAGTACAACAAAATCTCCACAAAATAGGTGCTTCCATCAGCTAATTATTCCTAGCCTGAGAAGCCATTCTAGTTTGAACATGGAGTTAAATGTGGAAAAAGTATTATACAACACACAAGAGCCCTGCCTGCTTTAGCTCTCCAGTTAGGTAACTGTTCAGGAAAGCTAACATGTAACAGCACAAGAATAATAACCCTTTTTGTTGACATTTCCACAGCTACCCCTTGGAACTTCCCTTTAAACTGCTACATTCTTACATGGTGCAGTGGATTATAATTGAAGAAAAAGTAATGGAAAATAAGATTATGATACTATACCATTATTCCCAGATATTGAATTATATTTGAATGTAACCAATTCACTGGCAGACGTTACACAGAAAGCTATTTAATGAGCACCTCTATGCCACATATCCCTGCTACTGCACAAGTGAGGCATACATAATACTACACTGACAGGAAAAAGTAATATGGTATAATATTAAGTTTTAAATTAAGTCTTAAAAAATTAAGGACAAATACATGCCAATATTGTGCAGTTTATTTAGTTCAATAGCTGACAGTTGATGAAATTATATCATTTGTCCTCTTGTAAGAATCTTGCTTTTTATCCTTCTTGGTTTATAGTCCCATTAATCTAAAGAAACTTAATTCCATAGTAAACCATTAGTCTGTCTTTGTGTTTAGAAAAGATGCAAATGTTCTCAGGACTAGAAATTGGTGATAGGCAATGGAGGCTCTCCACAGGCTTTAAATCATGATTTCCAGAAGTGTCACCCAAACAGCAATGTATGGAGATTCTAAATCTTGTTATTCTATCCTCTACTCAAATGACCCTCCATGAACAAAATTCTGTGACTTTTTCCTGTAAATTAATTCTTTAACACAATGAAGCTATTAGAATGCTTTATAACCCTCCATGGCATTTTAGTATACTACATGGCTACTGCTAAGTAGTTGCAGTGCAGAAAAGTAAAATTGTTCATAGTACTTTCAAAGGTAGTAATTGAAACATCACAAATAGTTAAATAGCTTTTAATTATTAGCTTTTAACTATTCAAAGGAATGCCTTTTGTCCATAACTCACTGACTCATATATATTAACTCTTCTCCTTCCTGAAATAATATCAGGTTAAAGTTGCATTTAATTCTTTGACAAAACCCTCAAAGAGTGAGGTGAAGGAATCACTTACAAACAGCATTTACAAAGCCAGTTCCAGTAAGGCTTCTTTGTTTTTCAGAAGGCTATTATAAAATATGTTACTAACTTTAATTTGATAAACTCCACTCACCCTAAATAAATCTAAGCCATTTCTGGACCACCACAATTCATCAAGTTAACCTATTTTATGGGAAGAATTTCTTAATTGCCTCCACAGTAATTTATTTAAAGTGAAAAGAAATCACAAATGAATCATCCTTTTCAATTATTTCTTTCCCATCTTAGTGGGACTCTTCATCTTCAAGATTTTGTTCCTACTAGTACAATGTAACTCCACTGAGCATTTAATTTAGTACCACATTTGGTTAACGATACAGCTACTACCCTGACATTTACCATCTTTAGAACAGTTACAAGAATTAGATTGAATGAGCAAGGACTAAGTTGTGAAGTCAAGATTTGAGTCATCTCTGATAACTAATCAGTATTCAAGTGCTAAACTTGTATTCAAACCAATTATCTTTCTTCTTTACAATTACTGACAACTACTTCAACAATCTGTATTTTGATGCTTCAATGAACCAAATGCATTTGTAGGGATATTCCACTTGGCAAAGCAGTGGTGACATTTTTAGATCTTTATCATCTTGTTAGACTCTCTTTCTAGTCCCCAGAGGTGTTAATTCAATAACTACAGGATTAATCCAGAGAAAAAGCAATCAGAGGCTAAAACTCACTGGAGAGGTTTTTTTAATGAATTTAAAGAAGGCTAACCAGGCAAGTTCAACTTATCAATGACTTACCAAGTTTTCATGATTGTCTTGGTTTCAATTGGGACAGAGTTAATAGCAGATTGATAGTAGTATTTCTTGCTATTCTAGTTAGGCACTATATCAAATCTTTAGGAAAGAGTTATGCTTGGATTTATAACAAAAAAACTAGATTCTTGTCTTTGTCTTCATATTTTGATTTGCAACAGAAGTTGAAAAAACTTAAGCAGAGAAACAACAGACTTCTCTTACAGATTAAGAGAAAAAAGGGGATTAAAACACTACAGACTGATAACATGTTCTTCTAATTAGTGAGGAAAGCATAGCACAGTGCATACTTGCCTTTCAAGTGAGATGGCATTAAGCTTGAGTCTTAACTTTGCAGTCCTTAAAAAGGTCAGCACTTGGAACAAGGAAAATCTATTAGGAAAATGAGAAAGTCTCAGGCATTTGTTGCAACATCCAAATAAAATAATGAATGGATCTGGTTTTGTCTGCATGGCACCTGACAGCTGATATGAGCACAAGATGGCTGCACCAGCTGCTCACCAGGAACACAGTTGACTGCCAAGTTTGCAGTCAGCTCTGGCTGCTGTGGAATAACTTGGACTCTTGAAGAGACCATATCATGTCTGGGCAGGCAGAAATCTCTCCCTTCAACACATTTGGCTGCATTGAGAAAGTACCCAAGTATATACAGATTCAAAACCAATGACACTGACTAAAGTTCTCTCACAGGTATAAGACCAGCCTTAAAGAAAAGTGCACTCCCAGCCTTTGCTTTGCTGGTAAGCATACTGTTTCTACTCCATAGCCTGTCTACCACATGGCAAAGAGGAGTTCCCAGGTTATAGCTAGGGCACTGTGGTTGCAGGCTCCAACCTAACGTACCCTGTTTACAAAGAAAGAGAAGTCCTCTGATAATTCAAGCAAAGCACAGTTTGAGGCAGACTGCCTGTACAGCTAAGCAAGAGCAGAGTGTAATCTGGCAGACTTGCTGTGGGAAATGAGCCCCTGACAGCTCTTGAAGCTGGTCTTAGGTAAGTACCTCTTACTTACCACAGCAGTTAGTTTCTCATTTTAATTGCACAAATTTCACCGTAACACTGGCTCCAAAATTAAACAAATTGTTAAGCTAAATAACATCTCAGCTATATAATTGCTAGGGCCAGCCAGTCTATGCTTTAAATATTGAACACATTTCAGGTAATGCATATTCTTCCCAATACTGGACCACAAAGGTATACAGCAACAAACTCCTAAGCACTTATTAGTGCTCATTTCCTTCTGCAGTCTACAAAGGTGAAATCTAATTCAGTAGCACTTTATCCTGTCTTTGCATTCATTTTGGCTGGGAATTAATCATGGTTCTATCTTCTTATCAAAACGAAATACATAGGTTTAAAAAACACATTTGCAATTTTCTTCTCAAACTATCCATCATTCAATTTCACTAAGTCTTCAGTCATCTCAAAATACTCAGGCATGAATAACTCAGTCAGACAAACTGCATTTCATGCACAGAAAATATTAAAATTGTTGTTATACGTCCATGGTCAGCTAAACGAAGAAGCATGTCTAGTGTTGGCATTAGCCTGGTAGCAAGGGTATAACTTCTTTAACAACCCCAAAGAGAAATTCCATTCAAGTTAAAAGGAAGGATAAGTATCTCAACCTCAAAATAAAAATGCTTTGTATCTGTACATAGCAATGAGTCAATAAAGAGCAGTGCTCTACTCTAGAGCAAATGGCAGCCATAACATTGGCACCATGAACCACTAGCAGAACTTGTTACTTCTTAGCCAGAGAAGCTAGAGTATGTGTTAATCTCAGCCACACATTCACGTCTGTCAGTGAATATTTTTACTTTCTTCCCTAGAAATTACCACAGAACAACAAAAACCCCCACAGCTAAAATGCTACCTTTCATCAGAAGTATTACAACCCAGCAACACACTGGTAACCAAACACAGACAGTGAGATGAAGTTGACAGGCTCAAAGTATAAAAAGGTACAATGGAGCTTTCACATAGGTTTAGGTTGATTATCTTCTACATATATATTTATTTCTTCAGAAAATGTGTTCCCTTAAGAATTACCTCAAACCATTTAACAAAAGGTGTTTAAAAAAATATTACAGTAACATTGTACATTTTAACTGAGACTTAAACATAGACATAAAATTATTGAATCCTTTACATCTAATATTAACTAAAAGATTCAGGCACAGTCTGAAAATCACTTGGGGTCTCCTGTGGCCCCTGGTGCGATAACTGTGCCGACAGCAGAGGGAGCATTAAACTCATTGCCCATGGTAAAGTGTGGGGAGTGATACCCATGTTCCTATAATCCTTGGATGGGTAGGATGAGCTCATTAGCCTTCTGGCAGTCATCCTAGGAGAAGGACAACTCTGATTCCAAACCCGGGCACATGGAGCTCGTTTAGCCCTGTAAGGCCTTCCAGCTAAGAGGTTAAACCTCCATCCTAAGGACTTGGCTGCCAGCGTCCAAGTTTGCTAGGCCCTGGCAGATGAACCTTAGGACTAAAGGGTGGGTCCAGCTCTGCGCATGCTGTGTCTCACCTAAAAAAAATCCCTTGTGCAGGCTCGAGGGTGCTATCTGCTAGCCTCTTTTTATCAGCGCGCTTGGAAAAGGCGCTGATGAGGAGTGTGGATGGAGGCCTCCCTGGATCTTCATTCGTGAAGCCTAGCCATGACGATGAAAACTAAAAAAATTACTTTCCCCTCAAATTTTACTACATTGCATTTTTAGTTTTTGGATACTCAGCTGTTGGCAACAAGTGCATTATAGATACTGTGTAAGTGGCTAGTCTGGAAATTAAAATGTATTAAAAATATACGAGGAAAAATTAAAATGTCAAATGCTTGAGTTCTTTTTAGAGAATGAACCTTTCAACCACCCCTAGGTTGAATCGTTTCAAATTGAATAAACTCTCAATCTCCCAAGGAAGAGCTGAGATACAAGGAAGTTCTCTTTGGAAGGTCACATGCCATACTTCCCACGATAAAGATTTTCAAAAGAAATTGCATCTCCAGTTCTCCTTGGTACTCAGCTACATATGAGGAGCTATGAGGTAGAGAACTGAGAATGCTAAATGCATCATTAAGAAACTGCTTTATAAAAATATGACCTATAAAGTTTCTACTTCCTGGGAAAAACAGAAGAGAAGTACAGTATCCTCATGAACAAAAACAAGCCAGACTGTGGAAGACAGCCTTGGGACACTACAGTTCAAGTTTTAGGTTTTGCGGTTATTTTACAGTTTCTTGTTGCACTCTTTCACTTTCGGTTTTGTTATCCCCCCACGCAGCAGCCACATGGCTTTCCCTGGGCAGTGTCATGTTGTCCAGCTCACTGAACCAGCCCTGCCTCTGTCCTAACACTATTGGTGTTATTGGTAGTCTCCCCTGTCTTTCCCCGTTCCCTGGTTTACTATTGGGTCTTGATCCCCCAGTTTCCCCCATTGGCTAGCTGGGCCATTTCCATTCCACATAGAAGCCTTAAAAATCTCCACTACGCCTGAATAAATGCTTTCCAACCTCAGAGTGCGCACCTCTCTGGGAGACTTAGAGTGGGGAGCCAGTCCCCCCAGTCACCAGACCATAAGACCCAAAGACTTGGCAGTATCCTTTTAAAACTAGGATTAAGTTCTGCAAACAGAGAAAGGGTGAGGTAAACTGTTATTATGGTTTTAATCACCCCCAATAGAATAAGTATTTGAGTAACTAATGAAACTTTGTTTCTTTGCACAACAGTTCCTGACATTGTCTTAATTTTTCAAAACATTGTAATTTAATCATCTGGGAGACTCTACTTGCACTGCCATGTATGGTCTTACACAGGAGGCTGACAGTACTGGTTTACGAGACGAAAACTAGAAACTATAATAGGATTTATCCCTTCCCCCAACAAGCTGTGGATGCAAGTTCAAGGTCCATAACCAAGATAAATACACAAGGCTCAGCTGTGCTTATCATGGCATTCAATTTGCATCAGTATGATTCCACACTCACTTAAATGGAGCTCCTCCTGGTTTATAACATCTAAAACCACCACTAGGAGCACAAAACAATAGTGTAACTACTTTTCTTTACAGTCCTAAAAAAAGGTATCAGCTTAATTAAACAGTCAACACTTACTTGAAATTTTGTTAAAATAATAGTCTAAGTCAAAAAAATCACATATACACAACTATTAGCCCAGCACTGATTTGCTTGACTGAAACTTAATTTACACATGCATTATTTTCCTGTGACCTCCAACCTTCCAAATATGCTCAAATTCTGATTCATAAAATGACTACATTAATTTCAGTGAAAGGAAACCTATAGGAACCCTAAAGCACTTCGCCTTTCTGCAAAATAAAAGCATTTTTGCCTTTTCTTTGGCTCCAGATTTTTAATCACCATAGTAACTGTATATGATACATTCCTACTGCACTTTTTTCTTTCTAAATAGCAAAAACAGTTCTTACAACTAAACAGCAAATAGCCCAGATTAAGGAAGGGATTCCAGTGGAAAAAACAATCACTGAGTCACAGAAATAAAAGCCAAGGGTCTTTATTTGTCATCCACTTAATTTTCTTGTCCTTCATCAAGTGAACATTTTCCAACATATCATTTATAAATACCCAGTGGGTACCTTCTTCCTTAGCAGTTCCATACATTAAGTGCATTCTATTTTAACTTACAATATTTATAAAGTGTTTCAATATTGATTAACATTTACTGTCTGATCTGAACATGTTTGTATATACAAATGCACATACCCATCCTAACTAAAGCCTGTGAAATGCTTCATACTCAAGAAAAAAAGCCAACAAGCAAGCAGATAGTAGTATACACAGTAAAGGTCAGAAGTACAATGGATCAAAAACGTAATAGGTCAAGCATTGCTATTCTAGTTAGGCACTTCATATGTAGGCAAACTGGAATAAGAAAAGATGGAAATTCCCTAGCTTGTGTTTGTAGCACCACTTAGGATCAGAGGACTAAACTACCAGGGCAATGACACAGCACTGATATACTGTCTGTAGTTGCTGACTGAAGACGACGACAGCCATGGTAGGTTATAAGCTCCCCATGGTAACAAAAGAGGAAACCAAAGGCACTGCCCTATTCCCCACTTTTTCCCTAAATCTATTTTCATGCATACTAATTTCCCATTCACAATAGGCAGCTTGGTCCTGCTCTCCTTGCTTGTAAGAGCTGCAAGATCAGAAAAGCTCAGCACCTTTTAGCAGCACATATGGAAACAGTGATAACATGGGAATGAATTTCACACAAGCAGCAGTAGGGAAGACAGGACAGTTACTCCTCTTGCATAAAAGCCTGCTGTTAGAACACAGTCTACAGCAACAATAAAAAAAGAAAACCTTCCACCAAAACCTTGCATAATAAAAATAGTATGTCTTCTTGCAAGGATTTTACTTTATGCCAGACCTTAACAGCATGTGGCACATAAAATCTAAGCACGACTGAAGTCAGCCACTGATGCAAAACAGACCCCTTATTTCTGTGCACAGGTTAGGAATGGATGCAGACCTCATGCTTGAGGTGCAAATTTGACATTTGTTTTACATTGCTGCCCTTTCCACAAAATGCACTGGAAATCAATGGATATAAAGCACTATAGGGATAAGGTATAATTTCCATAGTATTATAATCATGGCAGTACTAGTCACAACTGATTAACATCAATGTGACTGGAAAAACTGCCCTTTTAAGTCCCACAGTAAAACAAAAATCACCAGTGGAGAAAGTCAGTAACTAAATTCTCAGAAAATGAGGCAAAAATCCGTATAAACAGAAATGTCTAAATTCCTGAATGGTATTATTTTCTTTTTTAAAAGTTTTGTGTCTCTTTTATTTGAATTTGGCAAGTCCTCCTACCCTCTTCCTAGATTCCTCTACCAACAAAGTCACTGATGAATTCATGAAGGATATATACAGAAATTAACTGAAGGATCTACAGAAATCTGCAAATTAGATTCTGCAAAATGGTATTACTTCTACTTATGGGCATTTTGTCCACCTCCCATAACCACTAAAGTGAATAAATGTTTATCAATGCTTGTGCCTTTAAATGAGGCTGCACCCAATATTGCCTCAATAACTTCCTGAAAAGCTGACCACTTGCTCCTCTTTCTGGGTATAATGAAATCATCGTGGCTAGGCTTCACGAACNTCTGGGATAATGAAATATTAAAAAGAAAAAAGCCAACAGGGAGATCAAATTTGTATGACCTAAGTCTGAGAAGCTTTCTCAGCTGAGAATACTTAATGTCAAGCTGTTATGCACACTGACAAGTGGGACTGGCAATGGGGACACAGAAAATCAAAAATGGCACAGTAACCATCTTAAAAGCCACTTCTAAGTTCCCTAGAACTTTCAAGACTTCTTACTTCAGTTGCATTCACAATAGGTATTGCTCCTAACTACATCTCTCTGCATTATCAACTTTTGATTCATAGTTTGATCTGAATTACTAGCTCTGCTGCCAGCCTTCTTCATTCATAATTCACTCGGTACTGACAACACTGAAGAAGAAAAGAAAAAAAATCTAAAACGACCTAGAGACTTACTGGTGTTTAGGATACTCAGCTGAGATACAGAAAAGCCAGGTTTGACAAGCAGGTCCTACGGTTATTTCCTTATTTGCAAAGGAAGATAGCTCTACTAGGAGAGACTTCATGGTCAATACGGATACTTACCACAATCCAGCTAAGGCAACTCCTTGCACAGCTTGATTATTCCTGCAAACCCAACTATTACTATGTGCAATTTTCTCTGCTTCTTACAAGCTTCAAAGCGTATCTTGGGGCTCAGAAAAGATGACTTCTGAACATTAGCTACAGCAACACTGCTTATTTACCCTCAGATTTGCTTAAAAAGAACCAGATTTCATTTCAAGATTGCAATTCTCACTTGGTTTCCTCACATTTAATAATTGTTGCCAGTGCAACTGTATTAGCAAACAAGGCCTCTGCAAGGTCTTAAAATGAACAAATCCTGAATTTTTATTTTTTTTTTCCAAGAAGTCTTTTTAAGAAAAAGCACTGAGCTCCATCTGCTGCCAGATTTAGATTATTTCTTTTTGAGGCCAAGGACTGCACAATAAAAAGGGATTTATTTTCCATTTCTTAAACACCATCTATGCAGGCAGAAGTCCAAACTGCTGCTAAGCAGATACCTACAAAGTGAAAGGCAGCCCTCCTCCTCACAGCTCCATTAATACATCTCATTAGCACCCTTAGTATTAGCAGTACCCATCCTTGGAAGACCTGTCTTCAACTCAGAAGTAATTAATTGTATTTTGTCCTTGTTTTCTATGATAATTATAAACAGAGGCCAAAAGACACTGAAGCAAAGCTAACAAGACTCAAATAACTTTCAAACAGCTATGCAAAAATCATAAAGGAAAAAAAAAGAGCCTGTCTACTAAATACTAACATGCTCTCTCCCTCCAACCCTGTAATACTATGAAAATCCACCCACTAATTACACTAAGTTACAAGTAATTTCAGAAATAGATGTTTTGCACCAGATGAGGAAAAAAAACTCTTAATAAAGAAATATTTTCATTTGAAGAAAACATCTTACAATTGTTCAGAGGTTCCTAAACATATCTTCATTATTATTTCCTCCTTTAGTATGCATTGTTTGGGCTTGCAAAATACTTGTAATGAATAGCCAGAACAGTAAAGAAATATAAAAAAATGCCATTAAAACGTATTTTAAAATCAGCATTTACAATTACAAAATTCTAAATCAGAGTTTCTGAAAAGAAAACAAAAAAAACTTGCAACATAAAGCATACACTTGCATTAAAATATTTAATCACCTCTCTGGGGCGACCTGTGTAACTCATATATGGCTTACCTGTGTCAATGAAGTAGTAAGAATTGTATCAATAAAACATTTTTAAAGATTCCAACCAACACCAAAAAACCCAAACACAACAGAAAACAACAAAAATACCTACAAACTTTATACCCTATTCATTTCCAGAGGTGCGATTCTGACACTATTTTTACAAGTGTATTTTCTTTTACTTTAATGGAGCAAAGGTAGATTTACACTGGAGTAATTCAAAACAGAGCACAGACTGTATGCTTATAGACAGAGCTCTCCATGGACTTTGGTGGGGTTTTTTTTCCACCTAAGCAGAAGTACAAAATGCACTAAAAGCATTGCAGCTTAGTGGAAAAATAAACCATTCTGAAACACTTTGGCTGTCAGTCGCCTACCTTTAGCTGTCTGTTACACTTCTGTAATGCCTGAGCCAGTTATCAGAGAAGACTTTTCTAACACTCTCTCTTGAACAAGATAAATTGACATACCTACTTAGTACACAGAGAGAGCAAATCCAGGAGAAACACTTTTCCCTCTTGCTATGCTGTACAGTATTCTCCCAAAACAGGAGGGGATTTTGTTTATTTTAATTAAAAATAAAAACTGCATGGTTTGCAACTACCTTTCCGAAAGTCCTTTGCTGCCCTCATGTGTTTCACAGGAAAAGAAACTCTTGACGTCTACATAGAGAATAAAATAGCTTCTCCAAGCAAGAATACAACCTTTTCCTGGTATGAATAAGATATAGTTCAGGAAATAACTGAAAGCTTATATCTTTCTTCTAAGAAAGCTAAGCTGACTGGTTTAGAATGTAATGATTATATATTCAAAATAAGAAAACGTATTCAGTTAGAGATAATAATAATTTCCAAGCAATACATTTCAAATCTAGCAGGCCAATTTCTTAGAAGTTGATGATGTTAGCCTGGTGAATAATCTGAAACACCATTACAAAACTTACTTTTCATTAAAGCTAATTTCAGCATCTTACTGTTGCTTACACTGACTGGCAAAGCAACATTTTTCCTGTTCCATTATACTATACTGCGTAGAATAAAATCATGTGACTGTTGCACTAAGGCTTCCATTACTCTCCTGATCAGTACATCCAAAACTACATTTACCATATCAAGCTTTCCTCTGACACTCCCATTAGCCACTGCCCTGTGCCACTCCCAAGGGTCTCACCTTGACACAGACTCTGTTAGCAGTTATCTAGAGTCACAGTTTGATAGATCTTGCACTCAGAATTTGGCTACTGAGTTTCAGGCTATACATAAAAAGGTTTCACTTCTAATATTACTGACTTCATCCTATTCAGTCTCTATGCTCATCCCAGACCTCATTATGTCAATATGACTTTGTAAAAAGTTGTAATAACATCTCTTGTGCTAATCCTGGGTTTACAATGATAAAACATATGTGAATAATCAATAAAATCTGCTGTTAACAAGCTCTTTCACACAGTCGCTATCAGCCATAAATAGCCTTCCTGTGTCAAACCTGGTGACAGTTCATCCAATCTAACAACAGCCATTCCATGGTAGGGTGAAGGCAAAGGTAGAGCTGAATCATCATCCACACAGGTTTGTGCTATCCTGGATGTGAGCTATTTGCTAAGATCAGATCATAAACTTTTATTTATACTGCCAGGCTGTTCCCAAACTGCCATGACTGTTTTATCATTAATCTGTCTGCCACCATCACTGCCTTTAAACTGCCTCAACTTCTGAGTAATGACAGCATGCTAACTTCTCTCTTCACTGCAGAAATATGTAGAACTCCAGGCTACAAAGCAGAAAACAAATTTTTCTTTCCGTCATTAAGAAAAGCTACATGCATAATAAGTTTTCTGCAAATAAACACAAGTGCTCCTTTATCAGTGGGGCAGACAGGAGGGAACTGTTGTCATCTCATGAATAAAAGTACAGGGTTTTGTTCTCTCTTCCCTTGACAGATAACAGCTCTGGTACTGTAGCCTCACTCTAGAAAAGCTTTTTTGCCATTGCTGTTTAGTTACTAACAAAAAATAAAAATAAAAAAATAAAATAAAAACCCAAACAACTAGCAAATGCAGTATAAGAACTGCCAACATCAGAATATTTTTGACATTCTAGTCTAAGAAAAGAGCAAAAGACTATTTTACATAAAGGGAAGGGTATGGTGTGTGTAAATTGTAAATGCTTATGTAACACAGAGGACTTCGTAGCACTGATGATAAAAGTTAGTTAAATCCTTCGTCAGCCACATATGCTAGGTATCAGTCAAACACTCAGATTGATGAAGCTACACCCTCAAACAGGAGTTACCATCCCAGAGGCAGGTTACAAATAAGCCAGTTCTCAGAAGTCAGCAAGTCCAGGCATTTAAAACAGGGCTTACAAGACAGACAGAGGCACAGCTCACCAAGCTGGAGTTCATCAGCAAGGCTGCCCTTACCCACCCTACACCCATTTCAGCTGTTACTTAAATCCTTTGTTCATTTACTTGCCAGCTCTATACGTATGTACTGACCTAGAAATTAGAACTATACAGATCTCTTGCATTTCATACAGTATAATTTCCCTTTCAAACTCATATTAGCAGGTAAAATGTTACCTGCCTTGAAACAAAAACAAACACACAAAAAACAAACAAACATAAAAAAACCCAACCCAAACACAACATGCACTGGCACAATAATTTTGCATCTCACCCTTTAGGAAGCACATACTCCAACACAAAGCTAGCTGTAACACAACACAGTGATGGTACCAAAACTTTAACACTCTGTAACTTAAAATTTCCGCATGAGGAAAGCCTCCTGTTGCCAAACACAGCACTAGGCGGCTTGTTAACTGCCACCATGGGACAAGACACCTATGTTTTCACATTGTGGTAACAAGCTGGTGGAGGAGTGAAAACAACAAAGACAACCAAACATTGAGTGTGTAAAAACATCTGACTATAGACATTAAAAAGGACTGTTAACTCACGCTTGCATAAAGAAAAGTTTATATGCCAAACACTAACTTGCTTCCTCAAATATCAGCACACAACTAATCTCTAAGTAGATGAATGAGCTACAACAAACACACACATTTATTTCAAGTGTTTTCTTCCAGCAGAGCCTGACCACAGCAGACACCAGAGGCTGCAGACACTGGCTGTGCAGCTCACAATACCTTCCCTCTTCTTATCTGTGCCTTCCCATGCTAAACACCATAAACCAAATTTCTGCTGCCCCAAGGAAGCAACTGCCCCTTCTCTTCCCTAATCGCATCTCAATTTGCAGGTACCAACTAACTTTCCTCTCACTGAAGGCCTAGCAGTAACTTTTAACCCCACTGGTTACTGAAGGCTCAGCACCTCTGCTCCTCTAGCTCGCAACCCTGCAGCGCAGCTCCCACACCGAAAAACACCGCCTGAAACACAGACTTTTTTCCAGGCGTTACCGAGTACTCCAAAACACATTTAAAAAAACCCACAAAATCAAAAAAGTAAATAAACAAACAAAAAAACACCAGAGGCAGAAGCCCCTACACAGCTTCAACGCCGCGGTCAGTCGCCAGCTCCACCGCTCTCGTCCTCTCGGGGTGGCGCGGGAGCCACTGCTTCTGGGCGGCTACCATTTCATGCCACGCCTCGCCCCGTCCGGCGGGGCCAGCCTCATAGGATGCCGGTCTCCCGGCCTGCTGCTGGAGGAAGTTGGGGTCTCTCTCCGGGTCAAGGCTGAAGAGGAAAGCTTAAGCCCCCTCTTCCCCACGAAAACAGCCCAGCCTGCAGACTCTGCACAGTAGGGGTGCGCCCTCTCGACCCCACCCCGCCATGACATAGCGTCCAGGGGAAGGGCGGCAGGCGGAGACCCGGCAGGGAGCGAGACCAGTTGCCCGGTGCGGCCTGGAGTGTCCTCGCGCTCGTCCCGGAGAGGCTATAGGGATGCTGGCGCTAGGGATTCTCTGCTGCCTGCTGCAGGTGGGCAGCGCCGCCCTCCTGGCGCCTTCTGGCACCAGGACTGGGGAGGAGGCCGGCGGTAGTGGTCCGGGCCGCCCTGCGTGGGACAGAGGCGGCCGGGAGAAAGAAACGGCGGCGGCAGCCCTTCGGGTAGGTGTCCCTGCTCGCACTTACACTCGCGATCCGCGCCACACAGCGGTTGCTGCCACTGCGCTGACTGCAGGCTCCGCCGGAGAAGTGGCTGGGCGCACCTCTGCCGCTGCCAGCTGGCTGACTGGAGGGTGAGAGGTGAAGGAAAGTGGTACCCTTCAGCAGACAGTACCGAAACTCGCTCCGGCCTTCTTTGCTGTTTCGTTTTCCTCAGCCCTGTCTGCTCGGCTTCCCCTCAAGTTGCTGGGGTTGGGGCGCCACAGCTTCTCGCTCATTTCAAGCTTCCGACACCAGGTGTCAGCCTCGAACCGAGAACAGCAGCGGAGGCTGCGTGCCCGCGCTGGCCACCTGGAGCGGGGAGGAAATGGTTCTCACCTCTCCGTCTGCACAGGGGTTGCTGTCATAGAATCATAAAACCATTCTAGTTTGGGTTGGAAGGGACCTCTTGGAGGTCATCTAGTCCAACCCCCCTGCAGCGGGCAGGGACATCCCCAACTAGATCAGGTTGCCCAGAGTCCTGTCAAGCCTCACCTTGAATACCTCCAGGGATGGGGCCCCAACCACCTGCCTGGGCAACCTGTACCACCACCCTCATAGTGAGGAACTTTTTCCTAATATCCAATCTAAATCTACTCGTCTTTAATTTAAAACCATTGCCCCTTGTCCTTTCACTACAGGCCTTTGTAAATAGGCCCTCTCCAGCTTTCTTGTAAGTTCCTTTTAGGTACTGGAAAGTCACTAATAGGTCCCCTCGAAGCCTTCTTTTCTCAAGGCTGAACAATCCCAGCTCCCTCAGCCTGTTCTCGTAGGAGAGGTGTTCCAGCCCCCTGATCATTCTCGTGGCCCTCCTCTGGACCTGCTCCATCAGATCCATGTCCTTTCTATGTTGAGGGCTCCAGAACTGGACACAGATGAGGTCTCACCAGAGCAGAGTAAAGTGGCAGAATCACCTCTCTGGATCTGCTGGCCACGCTTCTTTTGATGCAGCCCAGGATGCCATTGGCCTTCTGGGCTGCCAGCGTGCACTGTTTGCTCATGGCCAGTTTCTCATCCATCAGCACCCCCAAGTCCTTTTCTGCAGGGCTGCTTCTCATCCCCTAGCCTGTATTGATAGTGGGGATTGTCAGAACCGTTTCCCAGCGAAATGGAGCGAGTGGGAGAAATCGGGCAGAGCAGTGACCCCTGCTCCCGTACCGGGCGAGGGTTGCCTGAGGGAGCCGGGCCAGTGTCAGTGTAGGGGGACAGCAGAGGGGTTATGAGGGCTGAGGGCCCACGCCGCGAGTGCAGTACCAGCCCGGCCTGATGCTGGCCCCGGGTGCTGTTGGAGGCTGCCTGTGGCAGTGGGACTGCAGGTAATGCAGCTCAGAATAACACCAGCAGATGTCTTCTGCTGAGGAGGTGCCATCAAGCCCTGGTAGAAAACACAGAAGGTGGTGTTATTTTTTATTTATTTATTTCTAATTTTATGTTGAACTTTGTCAGCAGAAGAAGTTGCAGAAGGGATGTGTTGGGTTGTCTTGCTTTCGTAGGTCAGAACCCATATTTTTCAGAGATCTATGGTTCCTGTTAATTTTAATTTTAGGTGGGTTAATGTCTTTAGGTCATTATATTGTTCTTTTGCTTTATAAAGCCATAAAGCATGACAGGGTTAACTCTTATCAGAAGACATTTTTACATATCTGAACCATAAGGTTTATTGTGCATCAGAGGAGTTTGGCACAATTTGTTCTCAGCTTGTCTGTTTTGTCTGTGTCATATCAGTATTTTACCCTCTATCCACCTAACAAATGCTTATTTGGGTATCTTTCTTGGAGCTGATACTAGTCTAATGGATTTCATATTGGTTTGCTGGGAATTCATGATGAATCTGAGATGAAAAGCTGCCTTCTTTACTGTTGCATCCTTTTCTTCTTCTGCTGTTGTGGTTTTGTGACTACTGCTAATGTAATTTATGTCCACAATATTTTTTTTTCCTTCAGGAAAGTGCTAAAAGAATTAGATTACTGAACTCATCATCAAAAGATAATATAACTGCTTTCTATGGAATAAATCAGTTTTCTCACCTGTTTCCTGAAGACTTTAAAGGTACATTTTCTGGCTGCTGTTAATGCCTTTTCTGTTATTCTTCTTGTTCTTTCCCACGACCTTGTGTCTTTCACATTTACAGATTCTTCCTCTGCTGGTATTCAGCTTGTTTCCAGTGTCCGGTATTTAGGATACAACAATCCTCTTCATATTTCTTTAGTCTTGCGTGGTTGAATTGAACTATAGCCTGAATATGGTTTAGTATATAGACCCTTCTCCTTCTTTCTTTTTTGCCTTCTTCTCACTGGGCCTGAAAGCTGCCTTCAGTTGCAACAGTTTTGAAATTGGAAAATACACAAGGTTCTTAAGTACTCTCACCACCCTAGAACAAAATTGACTACAATCCAAACAAAGCTTGGAGGTTCACAGCTGTAAAATGATAGCTCTGTTCATCAGATGTTTTCACACCTTTTTTAACTGTAAATAATTAAGCAGCTTTTTGTAGTGAATAACTAGCAATTTGTGTGTTTCAGAATTTTTATATTATTATCTTCTTATTTTTCCCCTTTTGCCTGACTAAAATAAAGTAATATTTTTTCCAGTAAGTAAAATGCTGTGAAATTTTTCAAATAAAACTTGTTTTATGGAATAGTTTTTGATCAGCTTTAGTAAATCTTCATGCTTTGTACCCACATTCCCTATATACGGAATATTTCTGTTTTTTCTAGAACTGTAGGTATATTTACATTCATTCTGGAGTATAATAATTATTTTAAAATACATGGATTTTCTATGGATTTGAGAATGAGTTGTAACTTATGATTTTAACTACAGATCAAAGTTACCTCTATGGCTTCTAGTAAAACAGTTGTTTGTGGTAGTTTCTTTAGCGAGTTGATTTATAGATGTTTGTATTCTGTGTTTAGCTATTTACTTAAGAAGCATACCTCACAAACTTCCCAGATACATAAAAGTGCCAAAGGGAAATGAAAAACCTTTGCCAAAGAAGTTTGACTGGAGGGACAAGAAAGTCATTGGAGAAGTGAGAAATCAGCAAACAGTAAGTCCTGATGTTTTCCTTTCCTGTGTGTTAAGCACTGCTCACAGACAGTTCAGCAGGTACAGTGTAGAGCAGTGAAGGTTTTGGAAGGGGCCAGCACTGCCTCAAGGCTCCTTGGAGCACAGGCACAAGTAAGGCCAATTGAACATATACAGAGTCATGTAGCATGTTATGCAAAGTGGGATTAGTCTTAGAAGCCTGAAATATTAAAGTTGTGTACCTAGAAATTGTTAAATTATAAACTGTGTAGTAACTTTCTTGATCTAGTTAACTAAATCTGCAAATATTTTGCATCATGTGTTTTTTGTATTTTTCTGAAGAGTCTAAGGTAAGTTCAGTACCTGACCTCATCCCACCCCATTTTGCCTGGGTGGCTGTTGATTCTTTACTGTTGCTTTATCTCATGATTGAATATCCTTGGCTGGTCAACACCACTGAATGCCTCAGGGAATGCATTTGTGATAGGAAGATAACAAGACCTCATGTGATTACAGTTTATCCCAAAGTGGTTATGGTCACTGGAAAGATAAAAAGAAGCTGTTAAATGCACAATGTTTTTCTTTTCTGTGCTTCATGTAGTGTAACCTGGACCTTGCGTAGGAATAAATTATGCTTTTGTTACTCTAAGAATTTTTCTGTTATGTTTATTTTGAGTTTACTGTTTTGTTTTTTTAAACTGTGATCTAATATATTCCTATAAAATTCTTCAGACTTTAGAAAGTTGTAGACTTTCTCCTTAGGTGCATCCTTTTCAAAAACTTACTAACCAATGTGGTTAAAAAATAATTTCATCTTGAGCCCCAATCCTAAGAAGGATATAATAGATATCTCACAGTAAAAAGCATTCATAGACCTATCTTAAAGAGCAAAAATGAATCAGGCAGTATAGGGAGAAAAACAGGTCAATATTTTAAATAGCTGATTAAATTTCTTTGTTATTGCCTTAAAAATTAAGTCCAAGAATGATGTAGTAAATGAAGAGCATTACAAGACTCTTTTGACTATTTCCTTTAGTATCAGGCTTCAAAAACAAAGCTGACTTTCTCCCCTGTTTCCCTTCTTTTTGTACCAGTGTGGAGGCTGCTGGGCTTTCAGCATTGTGGGTGGTATAGAGTCTGCCTATGCAATTAAAGGAAATAACCTGGAAGAACTCAGTGTACAGCAGGTTATTGACTGTTCATATAATAATTATGGCTGCAGCGGGGGATCTACTGTTAGTGCCCTGAGCTGGCTGAACCAGGTTTGAAATTTTCATAAATCTTGAACCTTATTTTTAACTGGGGAAAAAGTTATGGGCAAGGTGGAATGTACAACTCATCTGATTTTTATTTTTTTTAAATGTGTCTGTGTTTGTATGTATATATGTATATACGTATGTGTGTTTGTAGATGTATGCCATACATTTAGTCTGGAATCAATAGAGAGTTCGTTCAAGCAGAATTGAAACTTGATTGGGATTTTATGCTCTGTGAATGTAACAAATCTACTGACAGCATTTGAAAATAACATTCCTTGAAAGCTACAGTATTTCCTCTAAATACGATTGGAATCATGCATAAGTATGGAGAAACTGAGAACAAAATTGACTGCGTTTACCTTTGTTTCACTTGCAACCCAAAATAATGAAAATGCAGACATAGTTTCTACTTCAGTTGTAGCTAACAGGTTTCATTCAAGCAATTTGCAAAATGTGTGTTATATATGTATTATATATGTAAGCGGAAACATTTTAATGTATTGGAAATAAAAAGTACTCTTCTAGGATGACAGTTTGAGTTACAAGAATATAAAAAGATTTCCTTAGTTCTTTTAAGTTAAAAAAAAAACCAACCCTGATTGTCGTTTTTAAGCAACTCTGTAATTCTAACTCTGAAGATTTGTATAACCCTGGCTAGTAAAAGTTGTTCAAGTTTTCATTTCAAGAAAGACAGAGGATACTCATCTGGATTCCTCTAAAGCAAAATTTCCTCTTGCTTGGCAAGAGAGGGACTACAAATGAATTAGATTGTAAAAGACACTGTCATAAACATACTGTACTGCAGGAGACAAGAAAAGTATGCTTGTGACAGCCATTGTAATACATTATATACTCACGTGAAGATTTGATGCTAATAGCAGAACTGGATTTAATTTCAGTATTTTATATAACTGTTCCTGGGATATCTGTGACCCAAGGAGAGGATAATTTTTTTATGTCAGTGTCGTTTGAAGAGATTGTTATAGTCATAGATTAAATGAGCACAGAGTCTTTGTCTTGAAATAGATGATCCCTTCTGAAGCTATCTCCATGAACAAGGAAGCTAGAGATAGTAAATACCTTACTTCTCAACATGACATTCTTATTTGTAATCTCACAAAGAACACACTGAATTTTCAGGGAGTTCTGTGGCCGTTTTGGATGTGTCTTGAGCTGCATAGTGCTGAAGTCAAATGCATTACATTCTCATTCATTTATCTTCTTGCAGACAAAAGTAAAACTTGTGAGAGATTCAGAATACACTTTTAAAGCTCAGACAGGACTGTGCCATTATTTTGGTCATTCAGATTTTGGAGTTTCAATAACAGGATTTGCTGCATATGACTTCAGGTAGCTACTATTGATTCTTTTTATATGCTGTAGTTTTCCTTCTGTGTTCAGTAACTGTGGAGTAAGCTAGAGCCAATAGTGCATTGACCAGCCAAAGGTTATGAGGTTGATTGCATCAGCTCTGTAGCTGTGTACTGGATAACAATTAATACGTAACATTTTTGAGAGTTAAGGCTTGCCACACTGAATCCACTCAACCCTGCCATTGCTAAGCCTGTTCAAAGTGGAAAGCTCAAGTCTGTTTCTTGAAATTAGATCTTTTAAGTGGGCTGTGTTAAAACTGGAACATTGAGTCAGTTACAATTTTTAATATATGCTAAGTGAACATTGCACTGCTTAAGTATCAGAAATGATAAATACTACCAATAATAATTTGAATTCATTGAAAAAATCAGGAAGTATTCAGTTATTTCAGTATTAATCCACTTACATACCCAACTGTATCCTCCTCCACTCCATGACTTGACATGCAGTTGTTCACTGACTTTTGTCAAGACAACTAGTAGCTTTTTAGTTTTCTGTACCAAGAAAATTTGTTTCTAATTTTTATCAGTACAGTACAGCTGCATACTGTACTTAAAGAGAAGAAATACAATTTTGACTAGGAATTGAATTAATGCCAGCTATAAGTAACTAAAATAAATGTTAGCTTTTCCACTAGTTATTGCACATATCATGCTGTAATAAAGATTTAATGTTCCAGTATATTGCATAACTAAAACTGTATGAGGATGCTGATGGTAAATGTCTGACAGTAGTAATATCCTATGTTTTGATATGTTTGAGGTACATATATTAGTGTATTATGTATGACACAAGAGGTCCTTCTGTATGTTTGAAAAACTAATGGGAAATGATTATATGGACTAATGGTTTGTCCAAAGCTGTTTCTACT
The DNA here is from genome assembly GCA_013396975.1 of Bucco capensis. NCBI lineage: Eukaryota > Metazoa > Chordata > Aves > Piciformes > Bucconidae > Bucco > Bucco capensis. Next base: position 27,144 of record VWZO01008260.1, on the reverse strand, counting down.
TGAGAAGAGTGATCTATGTGCTCACCTTTGCCCACTGACTGGACCTAGCAACCTGTTTCTTTTTAAGAGCATCATGTCTTTGGATCTGCACCTCTCCCATAGTCTGTATGCCCTGTATTTGTGTTACTGTGTTGTATTGTATGAAATACATGATTATTGATGTATGTTATGTGTAGAACTCAGAGGAAACAGTTTAATTTTTGATTTTTAAATCATATTTAACAAGTAGATTACCACCTCTCAAATTGCTTTAGTGTGCTAACTGAAGTAACTTTATATTATCACTCATTTCATTTCTTTCACAGTGCTCAAGAAGAAGAAATGATGAGGATGCTTGTTAACTGGGGCCCTTTGGCAGTAACAGTAGATGCAGTTAGCTGGCAGGATTATCTTGGTGGGATCATACAGTATCACTGCTCCAGTGGAAGAGCAAATCATGCTGTTCTTATCACTGGTTTTGACAGAACAGGTGAGTTTCCATCATTCCATCAGTTGAACTTCAACCCAGTAGGTTTTGTGGTTTGTTTTTGGGGTTTTTTGGTTTTTTACTTGGAACTTGCTTCCTGTAGGGCAAGTGATTCAAATCCAGAACTGGGTGCTCTCTTGCGAGCTGTTTGGTGTCACATCAGTTTTGGAAGTGCAGCCTGATCTCAGGGGAGGAACTCTTCTTGTCTGTGCTCCTTCAGTTTTGTGAGACTTCATGTTCTTGTAAAATTAAGAGCATGGCCGTATGCATGTTTTCACTAGCAGAGGCTATAATCAGTCTGTTCAACACTGGAATATTAGCTCTGTCGTTTTTGAAGATTTCACTGTATCATCAAACCATCAGAAGCTGTGAGATACTGAAATGGTAATTAACTCTGTAGTGTCCTAAGTCTTTTATGCTTCCCAAATCTCATTTTGTCTCTTTGTTATTAAAATGTCTTTTCCAGGTAGTATCCCTTACTGGATTGTACAGAACTCTTGGGGCCCTACTTGGGGAATAGATGGCTACGTTCATGTTAAGATAGGCAGCAATGTCTGTGGTAAGTCTGACAAAAAATAGTTCAAGTAGTAAAGGCCACATGCTAGGATGTTTCTCCATGTAAGTAAAGCAATATAATGGGATCCTCAGAGAGGAACTACAAATCATTGCTGTGTTTTAAGAGAGGTTAGATGAGTCCAGGTAGAAAAATAAATAAAGCAGTTGCTCGTTCAACCAAGTCATGTAGTTGAATGATTGTAAAAGACCATGCAAAGGTAAAGCTATATAACAAGTGAAGCATATTGTACCTTACCATGTAGAAGTAATGGCATTGTAAAGTATATAGTGATTTTTCTAGGTTCTGTGTTAGTGCCATTGCTGTACTCAGTGTAAGTTAAAAACAGCTGCTGTCCTTGTCTGGTGGATGCAATTATCTCTGGGCTCAGTTTAGCAAATATACAGGAAGTGGATCTGCCTGTGGTTGGGAATTGTGTACCCTGCTTGTGGCTTTTCTTGTAGGGTAGAGATATATACTTTTAATACTATTTCCATCTTCCACCCTCATAGCATTTGTATGAGATTTTCTTGGTGATGGGGGGGTGTTGTAGTGTTAAATACAGAGTTTCTTCTGAGCTGCTGTATATGGAGGGTAAGGCAGGTGAAGTTCTTGTTTGCCACCAAAGATCACTGAGCCAAATTGATGGGATTGAACTACTAGATAGTAACTGTAAGTGTTGTGTGGCCATTGAATTTTTGTCTGTTAGATTAACACTGGAGGTCTTCTGTTCGCTTTCCCTTCCATGCATGTTTTGCAGTAGCTCTCAGTCTTTGTAAATGGTGTTAGATGATTAAATCATCTGCAAATAACAATAGATAATATTCAGTTTGCTTGCACTCAGTAAAGATCAGGACAGTGTAGCCTTCATAGCTTTTCCATGTTGCTGAGTTTTTTTTCTGGTTGCTGTATTTGAAAAGAGTCAATTGTAGAGGTGGTCAGGAAGAACAGATGCATTATTTTCAAAGTCTGTTCTCTCAAAAAGCAGATGCTTTCTCATTTTCTCTAGTGTGCCACACAAGAACAATCCAGCAAAGGCCAGTAGTTGCTCTCTCAGATGTTACCTTCTGATTTAAAGGTGCTCTGACACCACTTTTCGGGGTATAAGAGCCATCACCCTTTGATAACCTTCACAGGCTTTAGTTAGACTTTGCTTTTAGTGCTGGAGAGACTGCAAGAATACAAAAAGAACTGAGCATGAATTGAAGCCTAGTTTGTTCTGTGTTCATATGTGTGTAAGTGTTGTTCATTAATGGTTCTTGTAATAGAAACTGTGATCTCTAGTCTCTCAGTGAGCTTTCAAAGCTGCATAGCTTCATACTGTCTATGCATTGCTAATACATGATTAAAAGAGAAGAGGATACCGAAGTTTAGATTGATATTCAGCACCCAGATTGGACCAATGCTGAATCCTCAGACAGGTTCTAAAGGTTTGAACATGAAAGGAAAGGAAGAAGGAAACTAGATCTCAACTACAAAGTTCAGGCAAGAAGGAAAAGGGCTGCAGCTGTCCCTCTGCCTCCACAACACCAGTTTACCTACTGTCATGGCATGGAGGAGAGAGGGAATTGTATGAATATGAATCCTGAGAACTTACTTCTGGCAGGTCTCCACTTCCAGTACTCACTAATTTTTTGTTTTGTTTTGTTTCATTTGTAGGTATAGCAGATACAGTTTCATCAGTATTTGTTTGACACTTACTGGCCAAAGACCATAAGTATCTTTTGGACATTCCTGTATATGAAAATTTACTTCAAAGCAACATTTTCTAAAATAAGACATTACCTTAAGGGCAGTTCCTGCTTTTAGGCAGTACAGGAATGGGTGGCTGGAGTTTTTAAAACTGGTTTTATTGGAAATGTGTGTTGTGCATCAAATCACTCATGGACTGAGAAGACTCAGATCAACTGCAGAGTATGCCAAAAAAAGTTACAAAGATGGACTGAAACTGCAAGAGTGAACACTAAGCAGGTATTGAATAGTACTCTATAAAAAATATTACAAGGAAAGAATGATGACAAATGGAATTTGGATCAAATAATCAATAGTGTGAGAGAGTATAATTGAAATGCTTTGCTATAAGAATAACCATGATTAGGTCTTCTTTTATTGGGCAGGGAGGAAGGACAGTTGGAAGAAAGTACTCTGTCATTCTTTCATACTTATCTCAGCTGACAGACACATTTCGTCGTCTTCCTTTTTGTGAAATCTTACTTTTTCTCTAAAATTAGGGGAACAGAAGAAGAACAGCCTTCCCAGGGAGGTGGTTGAGTCACCATCTCTGGAGGTGTTTAAGAAATGTGTAGATGAGGTGCTCCAGGACATGCTCTAGTGAGGGCAGGGGTTGTGTTTTGTGGGGGGTTCTTTTGGTTTGGTTTGGTTTTTTGTTGGACTCAGTGATCTGAGAGGTAATTTCCAACCATGAATATTCTGTGATTCTGTGAAATGGATAGTCAAAAAGTTGTTTCCTGAGCACCCAGCATCTCTGAAGTGCTCCAGTCCTTCAATTTCAGGCTTCAGACCTTTATGGGGTAAATAGAATTTCAAAGCTCTTCAGCATAGGGAGCATGTTTTGGAAACTGCCTGGAATATCATGGTCTTCTGCATTCATTTGTTAGATGGATAGAAAAGTAAGAACTCTTTTTAGACAGAGGCAGTTCTAGTGGTTTAACATCCTGTGTCCTGGCAGGATGTATGTGTCTTCAAATCAGTATTTCTTTATTTTGAGAGCTGTGTCAGTTCCATGCCTTCTCTCTGCTCTACTTTATAACTAACAGTGAAGCCTGTTGCAAAGCAGAAATTAGTGAATTTATAGAAAGAAATTCTGAGAGTAGGGTTTGTTAGTATATATTTGCCACCTTTAGAAAGTCAGCAATTACAGAATACATCAAATATGTGTTTTCCTGCGTTAGTTAAATTCATAGATGGAACTTGCTGGGAATCAAAAAAGAGTTCCAGCTTTGCTGACCTGTAAAACTGCAGTTGCAGGCAAGTGTAGCTAGAATTTACAACCAAACATGCAATTGTAAATGCTTTGAATCTTTCACATGGAATGTTTTACCTGTATTTTTTATGAAGAAATACTACAAAAGTATTGAAGCAATTCCATAATTTTTGCACTCAATTACTGTACTAAGTTAATAAATCAGTATATTATAACCTTTTTATAATAAATGCAATTAAAGTTCATAATTGTCTATAAAGTGTTGCCAATTTAGTCCTTTAAATGAAGGCCAAGTGCAACAACTGAAGTAGTTTCGCTACTTCAGATTCTGCTACTTACTGAATTTACTGGCTGAAAACTTCAAACTAGTAAAGGGGAAATCTTCTGTACTCTTACAGCCTTTTGTATGATGGCCTTCTCTTAGCTCCTTACAAACAATAAATAGTACACTTTTGTAACTGGAAAGCAATAGCCAAAGGTCCCAACTGACATTGGTAAGAGTGGTGTTACAGTACTGTTAAACACAGATGTTCCACCAGTGGTTTTGAGGTGGTACTACTAGGCATAAGTTCCTAAAGCACCAAGATACAGAACAACTCACCAGAAATGAAGGCCTATAGCATATGTATATTTCCAAGGGAAGCATTTAAAAAGATGAGAGTCCCCATCTGATGAGATGACACAGCTTCATCAATATTCTATGGCAAAATTTGCCTCAATTTTATTTTATATACATTTTATCCTTATTTCAACCATATTTTGGATAAACAACACTACAAGCCTGTCGTACTGCTGTTTGAACTTTATGCTTGCTTTAGAAGAGGCTTAAGATCAGGCTTAATACTGCTTCATTTGAAGTGCAAAGTAAGTACTATTTTTTCTGCAAACAATTTTCTTCCTCAAGTTGATCATACTATTCACATAGCTGTCATACATAAATACATATTTACATACCCACACCCTATGAGAATAGCTGTTATATTTGGGGCATAGCAGCATTACTAGAGGTGGAAGTCCTGTAGTTCTTTACAGCAACTAGTCTAGAAAGGCAGGCTAGTCAGAGTCGTCACTGCTAAAATAGGAGCTGTCACAGTATTCTGCCGTGTAAAGGAATTTATGGATGGTTGGGTTCATCTTTGGTATCCAGTGTCTTGGTACTAGAAATGTAGAAAGATTGAACAAATCCACAAACACCTTGTATCTGTCACTGAAAAAAGACAAATTTGAACAATTAATATTACAATATCTGCATAGAAAGCCATAAGTTCAAAATCCCAAGGAATCGTTCCATCTCATTTATTTAAAACAGTCTCTGCACTAACCCTCCTGAGTATTCCAGAGTAAGAAGCCAATCCTGTTTCTAGGGCAAAGGAAATATGGTTGCTGTAGTCACATCTTTCTTCTGAAAATGCAGAGTACCACTCTTGTGGTAGATATGAAGTAGAATTTATCTAGGAAGAATGTTTATCTGAAATTAAGGAAGAGTGAGAAACTTGCTGAGAAAGAGAGTGAACTTTTACAATTCAATCTGTCTGCTTTCTATTTCACTGTCTGTTACAATGGTTGTGATGAGAATCATTGCCCACAGCCACATGTGGTAGTCACCAGTTACATACAGTTTCTCTTTCAAAACAAACCTAAGAGAAGATCTTCTTAGAAGATCTTTTAAATATTTTGCTTTTTGACTTATCGTTGTTCAGGCCTCTGGACATAGTTGCAGCAAAAAGGCTGGAATTGTCTAACTAGCTGAATCCTCAAATTTTGTGTAAAAACTTCTAAGCATTCAAAGAGTTCAGTTCTCAGACCCAAATCATCCCTTTTAAGTTCCATTTCTACTTCCTCTAACAGAAGGAAACATTTCTGATTATTGCCTATGCAGCATGAGAGTATTAATTACTATCAGCTTTGAGAATATATTCAGACTGAATATATTCAGTTTATATATATGTGTTTATATATATAATATATAAATATATATATTAAACTGAAGTAACGTAGGTTGTAAGATTAGGGGTCATGCTAAAGAATAAAGACACTCATTAGTTGTGCAGTAGGCAGGACTCAATTCCAGCCTGCATCACCTAATTAACTTGGGCTAGCTTGCACACAAACTAAACAATGCAGGATTGGTATTGCTATTACTATAACACTTAGATCCCTTGACTGAGAATTATACATGGCACTTTGCATGACTGATAAAAAGGAGTTCTTTTTGCCCCAAAAGGCTTAGAATTTATATACATCAACTTGATAAATGAATGCACAGCCAGCAGGAAATGCTAGAGTGCCAAAAGACAAACAAAAGCCCTCTGGCCTCCAATGAGCTATCTGAAATCTGTCTCCTGGCATTAGTGTATTTATGAACCACATTATTGCAGGCAATGGAGGAAATGTGTTATCCTTACCTCACTGTTGAGCGTAAATAGTGGTAGCCTGATGAGCCTCCGGTGCCAGCCTTACTGCCAATCATTCTGTGCACCATACAGACATGATTATCTAAGTAATACAAAAGAAAGACAGGGTGTATGTTCAGTGGTAAGATATAACCAAAGGGTCACATGAAGGTGCATCACTGAAATATTAAAATGATGTGGAGATCTTTACAGAGATATGGAACTACAAGGTCTTCAGCAATGCAGGAGTTAATTATGCCACTCTTCAGTTAAATAAGATAAAATTATTAATACAGATTAAGCCAGTAATTATTATACAGTATTATGCTCTGTTAATACATAATACATTCATTTATAGATGTCTAGATAGGAAAGGAGTAGAAGGAATGTTGCATATGAAGAGATATCATGATGATCTTTTGGTATACACTGGAAAATATATACCTATCCCTTAAATAATATTGTTCATCTAACTTAATATTTTATAGAAGTAATAGCTATGCCTGTGTATGTAATGGTTACAAAAGACACTGTTCATCTTTCCTCTTGGCCAAAGTGCAAACAAGTAAAAGTCCTTCCTAAAGGATGAACTCAGAAGCTCAATTCTAAAACTGGGTATAACTTGCCTAAAGAAGGTGAAACAGGAAAATTTGGATCTTAAAGAGGGAGTGTCACACTCGTAAAGGGAAACTTACATCTCCATTTGGTCATGAGCACATCAATATCCATGAGGGAGGTAAGAAGCTGAAAGGGAACCTGAAAACGAGGCTCCTCCCTTGAAAAATGGAGAAGACAATGAAACCTTCTATGTTACACTGTATTTTTTCAAAGTAGCAATTCACCAACACTTATAGTGACTTAATGCATATTTTTTCTAAATGGTATTGAAATGTCAGTAGATACTTTAACAAATGCTTCTGCCATGTGAGTATCTGTGCCTTTCTCCTCATACTTGGAAAAATACTCTAAAACTTTCTAGGACACTTTGTAGAATAGTTTGAACAAGGCATTTGCTAGTTTCAGTCTGAGGAGCAGATTGCAACCTGCTGCCCAGAGAGGCCCTTTAACCTTCATCTTTGAAGATATTCAAAACTCAGCTGGATACAGCCCTGAGCATCCCAATCTGGCCTTCAAGTTACATCTAACTAATCTGGGGGTTTTGTGGATGGTTGGACTGGATTACTTTCCAAGGCTCATTCCAACCTAAATAAACCTGTGCTGCTGCCCTTAGCCTTCACCTTTCCTCCTGCCAGTTAGCATTAAAGATACATCTTCTAACATTACCTGTAGAAGTAGATCATTAAGGCACCCTTCAGTGCTTTGTAAGACAGTCGTCTTTCTCCTGCAAAATAAAAGTGTCCTTGGTTTTTTACTGATTCTCCTGCAAATTTAATGCAATTATGTGACTGTATATGGCAAATTTAATGCAATTATGTGACTGTATATGGCAAGCATAAAAATCTACCTTTACTAAGCAGGTGTTCATGACGTTTTTCATCAAATAACGAGAGTAATACATCTTTCTGTTTTTGATATTCAGATAATAAGTCATCTTTTTCTTCTGATTCTGGTTTGGCCTTTGATATTTAAAACAAAAACAGGTTTTAGAATTCAATAGGGAAAACAAGATAGATGAGTCACTGAGTCACTGGCCTTTAAAAGGCAAATACCACAAAATTTACAATTAAATAGCTATCAACAGTTCAGATGAATGATTATTTAAACAAATGGGCAGTTTATCACTTTTCTTTCGGTCTAGAGGCCTTAAAAACACTCTTCATTTGTTTGAAGTCTGACTGTTTTATTATTTTGTTTTCAAGGCAAAAAGAATAAAACCTTGCACAGCTATGGCTAAGAAACTCCTAAATAAAAAAGTTTAGATAAGTTACAAAGTTGTAAACAGATATTCTTAGGAAACCAATTAATTCTTACATTATGGTGCTTTTTCCATTAATAACACACTGAAGGCTACAGCTCTTACAGTACTCAGGGATTTTTCTTGTGCTTATTTCTCAGTGTAATCCAAATGATCACATAGCAGAAAATTGTCACATACTCTTACATAGAAATGGGCTGTTTATAGTGACTCTCATAGGGGCCCCAACTTTGTGTTTACTATGAACTGTAGAAGCAAGTACTAACTAAAGGTGAAGTGGTAGTTTCAGTACAATCAGTTTCAACTCTTCCATTGATAATATCCATTTACTTTTGCAATCAAAATCATCTATATATCACAATATGTTAAACCATCTTAGGTGTCAAATTACAAACTTATTAAGATTTCCTAATAATTTTGCAGGTTTTTCTGCTTCTTGCAAACAGAGGCTGCTGAATATTAAGTGAAGTGAGTGAGAAACTGAGTAGGCCAAAAGTCAAATTTATGTCAGGATGTCATTTTGCTTGCAGTATTTACTTATAGCTAGATCAAGAGTACACTATATACCTGCAGCAAGGCAAACTCCTCTTCTAGACCTTTTAAAACATTTACTTCAAATTGTCCCCAGAAATCAAATCCTTCTGCCTCAAGTCCGGGAGTTCTTTCCAGCCATGCCTTTAATAATAATAATAATAATAATGTGTTCAAACATTAACAATGCAAGCACATTACCCTAGAATTACAGGTAATAGCAACATAAATTATACAGCTACAGTTGTTATGGTTTTATATCCCACAGAGGTTCTTGTTGCTGGAGTAAGCATGTCCATAATGATGATTTATACCTGCATAATGGTACCATGCAAACACATCCACGGGTTCCAGGTTAAATGACCAGTGCTGGAAGACAAAAGCTGTCTCATTCTAAGAGTATCTTTAAAACCAGCTCCCTTGTAGATACAGGAAAACAATCTTATTCCACATATATAGGATAATTGTGAAAAGAGGGAGCAGGAGGAAGACATACAACCATCTATACAACCAGTTTTTATCATGTCAGACATGCTGATAACTGATCAAGCAGTCTGTCATTAACTTATACCACGATATGTGATGATACAAGACAAACTTATTTGGCAGTTATCAAGGATTTCTCTTTGAGATCCTTTTAAGAATGAGAATTAAATTAGGAAGGAGAAAATAGGAATCTCTATAGTCTCCCTTTAGAAATCACTTAATTTATCTTCTTCTCATCTGAAGGATGTAAGAATAGGAAGTCTTAATGATTGAAGAAAAGCTAGAGAAATTTCTTATATATTCTGCATCAAGTGTCATCAGACGAATGGATTGGACTAATAATTTCTATATACAAAAATGACAAAGAAGTTAGAGAAATTACTGTGAGTCATTCATAACTGAGATAGTCTTTAAATCAAGGTAAGTTCTTGCCACCATCTCCAAGCACTTGGAGGAGAGGAGGCTTATCACGAGTAGTCAATATGGATTCGGTAAGGGGAAGTCCTGCTTGACTAATCTGATAGCTTTTTATGATGGCATAACTAGATGGATAGATGAGGGGGAAGCAGTGGATATGGTTTTTCTTGACTTTAGCAAAGCTTTAAATGCTGTCTCCCACGGTATCCTCATAGTTAAACGTAAGAAGTGTGGATTGGGAGACTGTGCTGTGAGATGGATTGGGAACTGGCTGAAGGACAGAGCCCAGAGAGTTNAGGCTGAGAGAGCTGGGCATCTTCAGCCTGGAGAAGAGGAGACTGAGAGCAGACCTCATTAATGTTTACAAATACGTTAATGGTGAGTGTCAGGAGGAGGGAGCCAGGCTCTTCTCAATGTCATCCAATGTTAGGACAAGAGGGAATGGGGGCAAGTTGGACCACAGGAGGTTTAGTATTAACATGAGGAAAAACTTTTTTACAGTAAGGGTGCCAGAGCACTGGAACAGGCTGCCCAGGAGGGCTGTGGAGTCTCCTTCTCTGGAGACATTCAAGAGCTGCCTGGACACATTCCTGTGTGACCTGGTCTAGGTGATCCTGCTCTGGCAGGGGGGTTGGACTAGATGATCTTTCTAGGTCCCTTCCAACCCCTAACATTCTATGATTCGATGATTCTAAGTGATAATAAAGTATTTGTTAAACATCTTTTCTCCTTTTGATTTTGGGTTGGCATTTTTTCCTTTCTTTTTTTTTAACCTCTCAATAACCATCATTAGCAGTGGAAATATCTTTAAATTTTTCTTCTAAAAAGGGTCTATGGTCATGAAAAACAATGTGAATTAAACATTACATTTATAGTCTTAGCTCATACTTCCACAATGCAGTTTAGTAGTTTAACAGCCAGGTTTCTCAGAAAAGAGGAAATTCTGTGAAAAATCAGTTGGTTTACTCGCAACTAACTTTCATTTCAAATTTGGTAAGAATCAAAAACACAACTGACTGGGAAATTGGCAACATCCTTGCTTCTCTCGAGGAAGAAGAATTTGTCACTGACACCAATGAAGAATGTTGAAGGAAATGGAGAAAAACAAAGCCAGGTCTAAGACAGACATTACCTCCACAAGTTGCAGTAGTGTTGGTTCTTGCTCTGATTTAAGCAGTAGTTCATAGTCCTCTCCCTTGAAGTTGTCACGATAGTGCCTTCTGTTGTAGGGGACTCTTAGACTTTGAGGAACTCCAATTTTGTTCTCTAGCAAGCGAAACTGCAGGCTCTGAAAACCTGAGGCTGGGCTTAGGTAGTATCTTTTGGAACAGAAGAGAAGAAGATACAAAAATGCCAGATATTATTTTACAATGATGTGGTTCTCTGGTTCTTAACAACAACAACATGTATTGCACATTGAGGAATATAAAATCTGTTCATTTTTTATACGATTGCAATTAAGAAAAGAAAAAAACCCATGCTTTTCTGATGCAACTACAATGTATATATAACATTCTAATTTTCTAGCCATATATTGTTTGCGCATACACAGACATATACACACACTTATGTTTGCACTGTGTTTTAAAATGGCAGCTTTGCTTGTGTGGTGTACAGGAGGAAATGTTGACAAAAATCATTTCCTTTCCAGACAGAATAAGTAGTTTCACTCCAAATGACTCTTACAAATCTTTCCACATCAATGAAGGGCCGATGAATGTGTTTTAAATAGTCTTGATACACAGAATAATTGTTATGTATATAATAGACTAATGTTCAGAAAAATATTTAGTGGGGTTTGTTTCAGGAATTCATTAATGGGATTCTTTGAGAGTTAAATAGCGTGACCATGCTGAGAAAAACAAGAAGATTAATAAAATAAATCTGAAATCCCACATTGCTAGATAATTGTAATGTACTTTTGAGTTGCAAATATAAGATTTGGCAGGAACAGATCATTGATACGATCTTATGTTTACTTATCAAATGGCAGTATGTTGTTGAAAAGCAGGAGCAATAATGCATCAAACCAGATGATTAGCTCATGGATTTCCACTACTGCAGTGTAATGCTTAGATGATACAGATGTTTAAAACTTCCAAGAGAAGCAAAATTATAGTTTTGTGTGCTTTATAGTTAGGGAACATTAAAAGACAGAAAGGAAAGAATACTAAAATAATTTAGAAGTGGATATAATGCTGGACAACAGTTGAAGTCATGAGTCAGGTCAGTGACAGAAATGGAACGAGAACAGGAAGGCACACAGTGGATGAAGTTGTCACACACAGGAGCATAGTGCACGGACCTATCCGAAGTTAGGGAAGAAGTACAAATGCCATGGGGGAGGTAAGGCAAGCCAAGGAATCCCAGAGAAAGCCTGGGAAAAAGGCAGAAGAGCTGCCAATCATCTGACCCAGCAATAGATTAGGCATCAACTGGAGAGCGTAAAGAAGAGGCACCAGTGCTTCCTACAGCCACATGAAGCCTCCAGCACTGCAGACGTACTGAAAACACAAAGCAAGGAAACACTCTGCAAACCAAGACAGCTGAAATACCATTCAACAGCACCACCTGTGAACATCAACAATTAACTTGTATTTCTTTGCAGAGCATACTAGACTCACACTCACACTCAACTTCTTAATAGACCCTTGAACTCTAATGTCACAGTTACCTCTCTAAGGTATGCTCTCATCTTGCTGAATGATGCGTGTACTACAAGCTGCCAGGTCACATGCAAAATTTACAGTCAGTTCTAAGGATGGGAATTACCAGCTCATGGATTACTATGAGAGATAGTATAAATTTACCTGAAATCAAAGAAGTCCAATGCAGTCATAGTTTCCAAAATTGAGAACTGTTCCACAAGTAACTTCAGAATCATTGAAATTCTGTTCATTCGAGTAATAACCTTCAGCATGTTCCTCTCATCTCTTACCTGTAGAAAAATAAAGATCATAACCAGACAGAATTGTGTCTTCTCTATAACTTACCTATTTATTTTGGATCTTCTCACTGTTGTACACCACTACATTTGCCAAGTCCTTTCCACATGAAATCCATAGCAGCATCACTGCTATGTTACTTCAAGTTCCCTCACACAGAGGGTGATTGGGCTCTGGAATGGGCTGCCCAGGGAGGTGGTGGAGTCACCGTCCCTGGAGGTGTTTAAGAAAAGATTGGATGTGGCACTGAGTGGCATGGTTTAGATGTTTTGGTGTATTGGGTCATAGGCTGGGCTTGATGATCCTGGGGGTCTTTTCCAGCCTTGGCGATTCTGTGATTCTGTGAAAATTATACACTGTGATTTTGATTATTGCTTTTCTGTTGCATTTAATAAGACGCAACTACTGAAAAGAGTTTTCCTTTTGTACAGCAGATATTGGATGGAAGGATATAGTATGTAGGCTTCAAAAAACTGAACAAAGGCCGTAATGACTTTTCAACATAAAAATACCTGTGAGCCGTATCACAGAATCACAGAATATTAGGGGTTGGAAGCGACCTGTGGAGATCATCTAGTCCAACCCCCCTACAAGAGCAGGATAACCTAGAGCAGGATGCACAGGACAGTGTCTAGTTGCGTTTTGAATATCTCCAGAGATGGAGACTCAACCACCTCCCCGGGCAGCTTGTTCCAGTGCTCCACCACTCTCAAAAGTAAAGAAGTTTCTCCTCATCTTAAGATGGAACTTCCTATGTACTACTTTTTTCCCATTACCTCTAGTCCTGTCACTAGGCAATACAGAAAAAATGACTGGTCCCACCCTCCTGATACCTACCCTTTAAGTATTTTTTTAAGTATTGATAAGATCCCCCCTCAGTCTTCTCTTCTCCATCTGGTTTTCAGTTTTGCTGCTCAGGATTTCTTGTGGAAAGGACGTGGGAAGTATAGTGACATAAAACAGCATGATTTTTCTTTAGTAGTATATTCACAGGTTAAGCTTCTGCAGTTATCCAGTACTGCTAGGAGAATATGAGAGCATTTTGGCCAGTGAAATTAGTCTTGGGGAGTGATTTATGCAAAAGGTAGACTTCAAGCTAGGATTTTGCTGATCAAATGTCTGTACTATCAGAATACAATAGCCACTTGGTCAAATTTCGTTGGGGTTTTTCTGATGCTGTTTATAAAAAAAGAGCACATGTTGCTTTAATAAACCCAAATATATCATTCTAGAAGAGAGGCAGCAAGAGAAAAAAGAGGTATGCATTTTCCCGTAATTAATATTTGCTCTTTACTTACATGGCCATTTTGAAAGATCACCCGCACAGAGTCCATTTCCCACAGAATCTGCTTAAACCAAAGTTCATAAGCTACAACAACAAAGGCATTGTTAGGATTAACTTAAACATTACTTTTTTTTTTTTCTTCATAGCATTGAAGAAGCAAAATTCTTACATTTTGATTTGAAATGAATAGCCTATATTTATACTGCTGGTCTACAAAGAGATACTGATACAAAAAAGTGTTGCCTGTCTCTGTACACTGTCCTTTACTTAAACTTTTACATGAAATAATCTAGTGTTGAGAATATTGATAGAATTTTTAAAGCATGTTTTAACCTCAGATATTTGGTGTACAGAATGTTCATTACAAAAGGAGGGAAGAGAAAAATCTAGATCTGATACTCTGTTACAAAGCTAACTCCAGAGCTGCTTACTCTCTTTGTGTCACTACAGATTTCCTGTCAGTAACAGGAAATTATCATCAGGCTAATGCCTGCAAGATACATGAATGTTAGAAGTTAGGGAGCACCTTACCAGTATGCTGGCTTCAAACCAACCACTAGATAGTTAAAATTGGATTGAAGTTTCAGAGAAGGCACAAGTCAACTCACAAAATTTGCCTACAACATACACTGCATAGCAGCATATTACTCAGATGCGATTTAATTTCACCACCTTAATTTCTCTAGAAATAGAACCATCCAAATCTTGAGTTACCAAATCCAAAGGTTATACTTACTGCTTCATAAGCATAACAACCTTACAAATGATATAGGGATATACAAAAATATAAATGTAGATAAAAGAGCAATTGTGGTTGTCTAAAATGAAATCAAATTATATCATAGAATCATAGAATGGTTTGGGTTGGAAGAGACCTCTGGAGGTCATCTAGTCCAACCCCCCTGCAGTGAGCAGGGACATCCCCAACTAGATCAGGTTATATTGCATGTCTCAGCACTGAATAACTTCCTGTGGAAAAAATGCTGACCAGCCACCACTGAACTCCTCTTGACCACTTTACCTTGATGTGTCACAATGAAAAGATGCTCGTCATGGATTTTGTTTCCTTTTTTCTCACTCTGAAGTTCTTGAGCGTTCAGTATTTTGTTCAGCTTAAAGACAAAGATAAGACTGTTCTCTAAAGCTGTCAATTTTGCTATTAGCAGTAGTAGTCATACTATCTAGAGCTGATATTTAAAGATAATATTTTATATATATATATAGGCCTCATATTGCAGGTTGTATGGGAAGTTAGACTAAATGGTTTCAGGTGTCACTTCTACGTTTTCATAAAAAAAAAAATCTTGCTTAAAATCTTGCTTATTTAGGTACCTCAAGTAATAAAGTTTTGTAAATCATTTTAAGGGTATTTTTACTTATAAGGAAAGAGGAAAAAAAATACCCAGCATGTTTTCCAGCTCTTGCAGCTACACTGTTGTGTTCTGTGAAAATTGAGTTCCTATAGTAAAACTCTGTATAATCATGTAAAATATCTGCACAAAAGCTCTGATTTGAGGCTGTACTGGTTATTTCAATTCTGACATTACTAATTTTTTTACTGAGTAAAATTTAGAATCTAATCATAGTTGTTTTAAAAGAAATCTTTACAAGCTTCCTTATAATATGTTAACAAGTCAGTCTTCCATTTACAAGCACAGAGCAATTCTCTGCTCTGTTCAGAGAATTGAACAAAGTTCAAAGTTCAATTCTCTCCAGTTCATGCTGTCACCAAAAAAAAGTCTGGATTCTTTCATTACTTATAGCATTTTATTTTTACTTATTTCTTAATTACTTCTAGCTGTGGGTTATGTTTGAGCTTTTCTCGTGTTCCTCTTAGTCATCATCATATTCCATATATTTTTCTGCAATATATTTTTCCAGCCAAATATTATGGGCTCTCATGCAATAATTTGGGGAAGTTGCACAGGGCCTGCTGATGTGGAGAAATTGCTAAGTGGTGACTGTCAGACAAAAAAGCACCTTTTGAGGTGCACCATTTTACAATTTAGGTTTACTAATATAAATAATTCCCTACAAAACTCCCCCAAAATATCTAGCTTTCATGCAGTTTGAGAAACCATCTCAGAGTTTACCCACACCACCCAAGCTGAGATAGGCACCTGTGTGCATATTACACACAGAGAACTCAGGGAGACATGGGGCACTTGGAGACCTGTCTTAGTGACTGGCTGACTGCTTGGAGAAACATCAGTCACAGGTCCTGGCTCAAGTCACCAGGGCAGTAAACATGAACTACTTAAACTTACTTGTAGGTAGTCTCCATAGACAAGTCCACCTTTGCTGGCTTTATTTATCCCTTCTTGTGATTTGTCATCTTTTTCATCTTCCAAAGTTAGTTTGTTAAAATTAAATCTAAGAAGAAAATTAATGAAATATATAAACTGTTTAATTAAAGAACTACAGATATACCTGACTTTTTACTAACAGATGCATCTACAATTCAAACAATGCTTTGTTTTGAGAAACTGAACCACAAAAGCAGGCCTTTGAGAAAAACAGTACACCTGAAATACCCCTTGCCAGAGTAACAGCTGGTAGCACTGCATCTAGTTTATCAAATCACAAGTGTTCTTGTACAATCTCTTTTTCTTTAGCAATAGCTACAGGTGTCTATTTTCTGATAATAACTAATCCCTCTCTGACCTTTCATATTTTATATTAACATTGTATCATCTGAACTGATATTATGAAGCAAAAGCCAGGGATGAGGGACTTACAGGTAATTGCTCCTTGCGAAGGGGCACCCGCTCATGATTCCAGGATCCAAACTAACTGAGCTGCACACCTGAAAATATGTTCTGTTATTGTTCCCACATCTGCTGTAGCTGCCTTATATACAACCTTATCTCATTGCCTAGGCCAACCCCCAAATTCTCCTCCTCATCCCTCAGCCCATCCCCACTATTCAATAATTACAGAAACTGTCACAGCACAAAGGTCAATAAGTTCATGTGTCATTGGCTTTCCAGGGTTTGGGTTTTTCAATCAATCAAAACAGAAATGGTTGGCATACTTGCTTTGTTCTATGGCACACAATTTTTCTGCTTTTTTTGGAGGTGATGGCTGGTCTAGGGGGCAAATCAATGAGAGATCTCTGTGTGAGAAAAAGGCAATATTTAATAAATTCAGGAATTGTTAATTTTTTTTTTTTTAACTTGCAGCCCTTTATACCAAGCATCAAGATACTTTCAAGTTTAAAAATTAAACTTATGGAAAATGAAAGGGAAGGAGAAAGTATTCCTATTGCAGACTGGAAAATGCTTGTAAGAGATTTCATGTAATACACATATTTTCAAAAGAAGCATATAATTTCCCCATCCCTGGAGGCATTCAAGGCGAGGCTTGACAGGGCTCTGGGCAACCTGATCTAGTTGGGGATGTCCCTGCCCACTGCAGGGGGGTTGGACTAGATGACCTCCAGAGGTCCCTTCCAACCCAAACCATTCTATGATTCTATGATTCTATGATTAATCACAAGAACTAAAAAAATCCTGTATATCTCATGTATTTTTCTGATGATCTAATTCTTGACAATTTCTTAATTTTATTTCCTTGTGCAAATGCTTCATTCTCATTTATTGACAGAAGTTACTCAATTCTATTTAATCATCAGCTTAACACACAATGAAGTAACACGAAACTAGCCTGCACTTCTTCCCTGCCTGCCAGCCTTTTCTGAAAATAAAGTTAATGCTCAGTTTTACTGCAAATAAAGCTACAGGGCTGCTGTGACCTCAGACTGTTTGACCTCTGCAAGACTTACTCTGCTTAATGGTGTCTGTGTGGTGTTTTCAGCTGCTCTAGTCACTTAAGAGCAGTTGATTCATAAAAAAAGTCATACATAATACATGGGCAATGGGGTATATACCCTGCTCAGCCAGATGCCATATGTCAGGCTACACAAATATTAACTTAAAGCTAAGCTAAGCCACAAGAGAAGTAGGGCTCCACTGAGGCAATTCATCAAGCAAGGTCAAGGTGTTCTTCCTTCATGATGTAAAACCTGGTAGTGGAAAATAGTCCTCTCATCTATACACCTGCTCAGGATGAAGGCAAGTAAACATGAAAGTGAAGACTCTGCGCTGGCACATACATCAGAATTTAAATGTTGAAAACTGTGCTTTTCACCATCCCATTTGCACTCAAATAGCTTGATTGCAAATGTAATAATCTCTCACACCCACAGATCTCATAGACATGGACAAGGAAGTTTTATCTTGCTATTTATATATACCTTCACTTGAAACGTTCAGACTGAGTCTCCACTTTTGAAATCAAACTTTCTGTTCTTTCTGTTACCTTTCCTCACAGAAAAAAAAGCAAAGAAAGGGTGTGAATCTAGTAAAAATAAGGACAGTTAAAAAAATCTTGAACTTTTAACCTCACCAAACAAGTTACTGTCTGTGTTCTTGTGGAGTTTTAGTTTCTTCTGCAGGACACACATAATAATAAACTTCCAAGGGAATGGTCTCTGACTTGCAACCTTTGTATTGCCTACCCAGTAGGTGAATGATTTTGAAGTATCACAGCCCTTTCAAACTCTGTGCTTTGCAAAATATTAACTCCCTATTTGGGAAGTAATACTACCAATTAATCAGTTCAGGGTTACCAAACTCACTCAAAATCTATCTGAGGATACTATCTGAACAAAGCACTACACAAATTCCCTTTCTGATTCAGCAACAGAAAAACTTCAATCAATCAAATAAATCAGCCAGACTACAACAATTTGGAAATTAATTTCCAGTATTTCCAACAAGTTTAAAGTCTCTCTTTAGAGACTTCATAGCTGATTGGTCCCAAAGCATCTCCATCCTAAAAAAACACCAGCTTAGCAACACTTGTGAAACTTGACAATCCAAATAAAATGCATCCACTTCTCATTGCTCTTGCTTGATGACCACGTTTCTCCCGTTAAACTCTCTTGTGCTGATGCATTTAGAAGGATTGGCTATCCCCAGGACCCTCCTTCTGAGAGAACATTCTCAAGTGTCTTTGCGTCCTTTATCACCAATATCTACCTTTCTATCTCTTACTTCTCTAGCAACCAAGAACCTTACAATACACATTTGAGGATTCAAAACTACGATTCTCCAAATCATCAGAAAATTGTAAAGATACTAGAAAAAAGAAACAAGTAGTTTGTTTCAAGACCACATTTGGGCCAGAAATACATTCGTCTAACTATTTTGTACAACATCATGCTTTGATTTAAAATGAGAAACAAAAATATTTTATTCAGTGCTGTCAATACACAAAACACTGTTACCAAAATATTCAGTCATAACCTAGAAAAGTTACAGCTATTTACCAACTCCTTTCTATGGAAGAGATAATCAAAAATAAGTTGTTACTTTCATATGCAGCACAGAATGATAAGCTCAAGTTCTGTATTTTTATGATAAGTAAAAATCAAACATGTTTAAGGAAAAAAGACTACCTCGTAACTTTGCTTTAAAATGTTTTTTATGTCTACAATATATATTCTATAATCTGTACATACTTCGTGGAGTGAATACTACAAACTATATTCTTTGCATTAAATGTTAATTCATGCTGATCAGGCAAAGTGTATGAACTCTCTGATTTTGTACACAAACCAGAAATAATTTGCTTTCTTCTATCTCTCATAGGTAACCCCAACTGAAATAAATATTCAATCTAAAATGTGCTTAAGTTCAATCAATCTGAACTGATGTTTTTTTTCAGTCCACGTTTCACTTTGAAAACTAGAAATATTGGAAGTAGTTTCATGCTACTTTCTTGAGCAAACCCTTACTTCTTACCTGCATTGTACACCAAGCCAAGGCAAGCTCTGTAGACTGACCATTTCCTGAAAGGCTTGGTAATATTATGGATAATATTATCCTTGCAACCATTCATTTAAGGAAATTTAATCTCACACTAGCTGAGTTCTGCTCTCTAAACATTCCAACAAAAACAGACCTCCAACTAGCCAAGATCAGTGGAAAAAGAAGTCTTAATGAGGACTTGAAAACCCCTGAAATAAAACCGTAGGCAGTACTGAACTATTATTCATTCATCTTACTGGCTGCCTTCATCTGATTTCAGGAAGGCTTAAAAAGTATGTAAGAAACCTGGTACAAAATTTTTTAAAGTTACTCATACCACGTGATTATGAAATTGCTGTTGGCATTATAAGATGAAAGCACAGATTAAAGGAGCCATCCGGTTTGGTTCAGCTCAGAGCCTTTGACTCTGGCATGGCTTCTGGCACTCTTAGAAATAAATGGGCTTCTATTGTGCTGCTCAAATTTGGGGCTCACTGTAGGGACCTGATTTTCACTTGAGTGGCCTTTATGCCTTGACAGAGATTTTACAACCACTTTCCTCTTTGTACTAGTATAAACAAAAAAGAGTCTTGATGTAAAAAGGTCCTCCATGTGAATATAACTGAAAGCAAAGTGTAACCTTAAGTTAATTGTCGGTATTACTTTTTTCTCAAAATGCAACATCATTTCCCTTTTTCATATGGGACACAGAATCACACACAACTCGCTGTTCTTGCTGTTCTTGCTGTGGATGACTGAGCAAGGCTATGAAAAAACAAGACTGTGTGTGTGCCCTTGAGCTTTTATTTAGTTATTTGTTTATTTACTTTTAAAGCATGAAAGTCAGATAGAAAGACATCTGTTTG
Organism: Bucco capensis; assembly: GCA_013396975.1. Lineage (NCBI taxonomy): Eukaryota > Metazoa > Chordata > Aves > Piciformes > Bucconidae > Bucco > Bucco capensis. Next base: position 6,569 of record VWZO01008260.1, on the reverse strand, counting down.
TCCCAGAGATATCAGGGGAGTCTAACCGTCAGCAGATAGCGAGAATATTCTGTTTCATGACTGGGCTAAATACAAGACAAACAAACACAGCAGAAAAAAACCCACAGGCTTCCCAAACTGCACTTTGTGTCCTTCAAACAAACTGTCATGGCCCTCATGACCGAGCACAGGAATTGTTAAGCACCATTCTTAACCCACCTCCATCCCCTTTCTGTTTACCTCCCCTTCCCCAGGTGGACATGAGGTGGCTGGACTAGCTTTGCTCATCTCAGCTGCAGCAGGGTTGCAGAAAGAAACTGAGCTTGAACTGAGAAGTGATTTATCGTGGCTAGGCTTCACGAACGAAGATCCAGGGAGGGCTCCATCCATGCTCCTCATCAGCGCCTTTTCCAAGCGCGCTGATAAAAAGAGGATAGCGGATAGCACCCTCGAGCCTGCACTATGGATTTTTTTAGGTGAGACACAGCAGGCACAGAGCTGGACCCACCCTTTAGTCCTAAGGTTCATCTGCCAGGGCCTAGCAAGCTTGGATGCTGGCAGCCAAATCCTTAGGATGGAGGTTTAACCTCTTAGATGGAAGGCTCCATCTGCCCGGGTTTGGAATCAGAGTTGTCCTTCTCCTAGGATGACTGCCAGAAGGCTAATGAGCTCATCCTACCCATCCAAGGATTATAGGAACATGGGTATCCCTCCCCATACTTTCCCGTGGGCAATGAGTTTAATGCTTCCACTGCTGTCGGCACAGTTATCGCACCAGGGACCACAGCAGACCCCAAGTGATTTTCAGACTGTGCCTGGAGAAGTGATTCATATGGACAAAAAAGGGAGTATCCCTCTAGCCTGGCCAAGGGGAGTTTTGATGTAAGGCAGAGGTGACCGGTAGCATATTTTGTAGATGCATTTGGAGCCAAGAGTCTGCATGTTCTTATTGTGCGGGGCTCTGTGTTTAAAACACTAGTCTGATGAGGACAGGTAAGTAAGAATAACCTCCCACTCATTGACACAAATTGAATAAGAGACTTCTATGAAATTAGAAGTGATCTGATCACCCACGTTAAATCTCAAGTTATATTACATGAAAACACTTACGGAAAAGAAAACTATGCATGCACAAATAAATGGTTTGGATAGTGTCACCTATTCTGCTCAAACTCTCATTCTGATTACAAAATCATCATAGATCAGTTTGTTTTTCCAATATTCATTAACATGAACAAAGAGCTTGTAGACCTTCTGGCTACAAACAAGTGATGCTTGAAGCTTCCCTACACTGTTGTCCCAGAATTACAGACTAGGAGTTACCCAGCACAGATGGCTTCTACCTATGCAACAGTGGCTGCAGTGAGTTGGATAAAAGATCCAAGTAGGTCATGTCATGCTGAAGAGTTTCTACTAGAAAGTAGCAGATAGTTTGGGAAGAGGTATTACAACAAAACAAACAAACATGTAAAAAACCCAACCAAATAAACCACCCTAAAACCTAAAAAGCAAGCTTCAATTTCCCTGATATATCTATCTGATTTCTGTTGTTGATATTCTAGGACTTCCTAAGATGCCTGTGTCCTTGCATTTAACAACCCTTCTGTGAATCCACAGCCTGCAGCAATGAGTTCCATAGCTGAAGTCAGTATGTGAAAGAGTATTTTGCTGTGCTTGATTCAAACTTCCTGCCAATTAATCAAGTAATTTTAATTTCCATTTGGTTACTAAGCCATGGCTCGCAAACTTATGAGAAATAACTGTACTGCACCTTTATAGTCCCAGCTACCCTTTTCTGCACTTGTGCAGATTCTGTAGTGACCTTTTTGAGATGGAATATTCAAAAGGCAAATATCTTTTTGATAGATAGTAACATTGTTAGTTCCATAAAATTACAGTGATGAAAGAACTTGTCTCATGGACAGCAAACCCACAACTATAATGTGTAATGCAGTACAATGGCTACTGGTAGGTTTTGATTGACAAGATGCTGCTTAAATGGTACAGGTGAAGCATGCATTAGTCCAAGCAAGAACCTCACTGTGCTGGCTGCTATACATGCACTGAACACAAATCAATTCCCCAGCCAATTTAATAATATAACAAGAGATAGACAGATGAATAAAGATACATAAAAGAAATGTTTCCTAGAGGAATGACATGAAGTCATGACAGGGGAAGTTCAGGTTAGTTATTAGGTTCTTCACCCAGAGAGTAGTGGAGTATTGGAACAGGCTCCCCAGGGATGCAGTCAAGGCACCAACTCTCACTGAATTCAGGAAGCATCTGGACAGTGCTTTTCAACACATGGTGTGACTATGGGATTGTCCTGTGCATGGACAGGAGCTGGACTCAGGACATTGTGATTCTGTGAAAGTGAAGAGGAGAAGATAAATGTGGCATCAAAACATGTCCGCTGTTCAAATGAGTGTTTTGTGATTTTCAAAACTGAACTTGGTGTTTAACTAGCATTAGAAATTAACAGTCGTGTTTAAGAACACTAGAATTTAGTGACCTACGTCTAAACCAAACAAGCTTAAGGTTGATGCAATATTAATAATCCAATCAGACATTTGTACCTGGGGGAGGAACAGAGCTCAAGGTCTTGCAAACTACAAACAAAGAGGATAGATAGGGCTGCAAGGATTTTTTTTTTAGATGTGTATTGTATTTATTCTACTTCTTAAAAGATAAAGACCTTTGTCATCAGTTCACAGCATACCTTTAATTTGTGTTTCACATGCCCCAGCACAATCCTCCTCCTGTCATCTGTCACTTGAAGCTCAGCAGGATGCAGCAGAATTTCTTTCACATTGCACTGTATCTGACCCTGTTAATGCTGGTACCAAATTTCCTGCCTCAAGCTGTGCTTAAAAAGCAACTCTTCTTAGATTACCTCCAGTTGCCACTACACCTGTATTTTGTAAATATACAGCACTCATGCTGGTTGTGCTTTCACAAGTTGTCTGCGAGCCATAGCCTGACAGTGAAGCAGCCTGCTCTCTGAATTGTCCCTGAGTAAGAATTTATCCTCCTTGCATTCTTACTGATAGTTATATCCCAGCTATGGAGAAAATGGTCTTTTACTGTTATTGCCAGAAATTCCTCCTTTCATCAGTGTATCAGTATCAGCTAAAATTACAAACTTTGGAAAAAATATATCTTGAACACATGTCGCAGAGTGGTCTCGAAGCAAACCTATCCTCTCTTAAAGCCTTGCAGCCACACATTGCAAGATGCAGTTCTTTAGTACAGGAAGGCTGTCATTTTTCCTCTCCTAAACACTTGAATCCTAGTTATGTCAGGTACAGTGTAGTCAAAATCTGAAGCCATAAACTACTCCCATGCCTCCATGTGGCTCAACTCGTGCTGCTGTTTACTCCATGGTACAACTGCCTGGCAAGTGCAAAGGGCTGCTTCAGGACAAACACAGATAACAATTTGCTAATCTGATGCCATTCAGCATTATCATTAATGGCTTAGATGACAGAATAGTTTGTGTGCTTCTTAAACTGACAGATGAGAACAGCCTGAAAGGTGTAATACAGCATGGTGGCAGATGGGAGCTAGAATTCAAAATGATCTTCCTGCACAGAAATAATGTGCAGCATCAGTGATGTAAAAGGTAGTACTTTTGAACTTCAGCTATGATAATCAAACTAGCAAACAAGAAATTTTTACAAATTATCAGGATTGAGTTATTATAAAATAACTTGTTAGGCAACAAAAAGCAAAACTGTGAAAAGAGCAAATTTTATACTGCAATTGGAAACTTTCTAAATGGCGTGGAAACCCTCCTTTACATCCAGCAGCAGAAAGACTTTCTCTGTTGCATTATGACCTGGGTTCTACTCTTCAGGAAAGGTTAAAGCCACTTGGAAAGAGCTTGGAAAAGAATGGCAAAAATAACAAATGTTTGATGTAGACAATACAGNCTTTTTTTGTGGTTTGTTTTTCCTTTTTTGCTAATACTTTTTATATGAATCAAGTATAAGCATTTTCAGTCTGCTATATTAGCAAATGCTCTACTTGTACTGTCTTAAAGGATCATATTTGAGATGCTTCTACTGAAAAAGAAAGCTAAGCAAAACATTCTAAGAAGCATCAATGTCAATCAGGCAGTTACAGAGTCTCACACCATGAAAAAGAAGTTGAAAGGAAACATTTTCACATTCTCGAGAAAAAGTAATTGTCCAAAGAAAGCTAACTATGCACCAAATATATATTTGTGTGTATGTATACATGTGTTATTTCTGAGAAGCCCATAAGAATTCTTGCAAGACATTTTGCTGCAGCAAGGATAAAAAGAAACATCTTTATCAGGAACACATTATTTATGTTTAGAAAGGCTAGCAAGGAGGACCCTGGGAACTACTAACCACCTTTAAAGGTCTCTTCCAACCCAAAACATTCTATGATTTGTCTCCATAAATATGTAGTTATGCTGGCTGCAGCTTTTTTTTTTTTTCATTTTAATGTAGTGCCATAGGAGAACTGCACAGCACTGAGGACTGACTTCAAATAATATTGAGTACAAAATTTACCGTATATACAAATACAAAAAAAGTGATGGTTTCTGTCATCAGTTGGGTTTCCTAACCTTTACTTCTTTAAGTATTAGGGAATATGCTGTTTAGATAACCAGATGCACATTGCAAGGAGAGAGCGGGTCAACCAAACTGCCTGTGGCCAGTTCACAATCTGAAAGCTCTGTTAAATAGTTTGGAAAAGGTGAACAAATATGAGATGGTTCTTCTTTGCCCCCTAGTGTTTAAGAATTAATATTAAAAACAAAACAGTAAAGAAATAATTTTTTTTAATTAATTTCTTGTGTAAAACACAACTAAAGAGTACTGCATGTTTGCCTAAAGGATTATGCAAGCATAAAGACTCTTTGCAAGACATCAACTCAGAAAAACAAACCAGTAATGTGAATTCTATTTGCTATGTTGAGAGCAACTTACAGTTTGTACTTCTTAAAAGAATGCACACGGCAGTATAAAAGACTGATATAATTTGCTTTAAGAACTAAAGCAACTCAAGCAAGAGTCATTGTCTGGGTTCTGTGAATTAGAATCGTTTGCATTAACAGGACTCAACGGATCTGCAAATAACTACTTGGCAGCACACAGATGTTAAAATCAGTTTACTGCTAAGCACTTCACCGCTTGAATGAACACAAGTGCTGTGTAAATCTTGCCCCAGCAGAAAGCCTCTTTGGTGAAGCAAAAGTGACAAACGAAGCTGGGGTTTCCAAGAAGGGGAGTACAGAAATCTTCTGCTATTCACACAGGAATGACGCTGGAGTTCAGTGCCTCACCTTGCAGCTCACAGCTTGAACAACATGGCCAGAAAACGGTTGGCAAATAACTAGGCAATGAGGCACTGAGAGGCACAAGAACACTGTGGGCAACTGAAAGAAGGAGCAGCCATTTCCATCCCCTGCAATCAGAGAGGGAATGTGAAAGGGCTTTTTTTTTAAATTATTATTTCCTAAATAATTTTCTAGTACTTTTATTGCCTTTTATTAGATGCTCCGTTCTTTCCTCGAAACAAATTTCAAACAAGATCATGCCTCACATCTAGCACAAAAGCAATCTCTGTCTTTTTTCATAAGGAGTTACTGGAATGACTGACCGCATGAGTTTTCGTCCTCACCCACAGGGTTAGTTCTTGGGAATAAGAGTTAATTTTTGCTAAACCTGCAAGAACGTGAAATATGGAGCTGGATATGAAGACAGCTATTCAAAGTGTGGATGAGTGGCTTCCCACTGCTCGTGGGAACTTAATGGCATACATTTATTGCCCTGAAGAGCAAGAAGGGCTCCTTTTCTACTTGAAGAGAATCTAGTCAGTTCTGAATAGCATAGTATTTTAGTGAAGATAATTGGTCTTTCTGAAATAAAAGGAAAAACTAAGAAAGAAATTTGCAACTTGATGCAACATTACAAGTCTACTTGTACAATTATTAGTATAATATGTACTTGAAATGTACATAAATACATGTATCTGATACTGTCATAAAAATAATGTCTTTTAAATAACATGATCTGCAATGTAAAGGTAAAACGTAACAATCTTGGCAGGTAAATTGCCCAGTGTTATCTGCCTCCCATTTAGTTTTCTATAAAAGCCATTGCCTAGCAATGATCACAGTGATAAGGCAGCTTGTAGTCCATTCTTTCCTTGCTGAAAAAAGCATAGCTTCATGGGCCAGCCTGGAAGATTCATTCAATTGGATGCTAAAGGTATGTGTCCAGACATATTAGAGAGTGTTATTAAGAGTTTTGTTTGGTCAGTTTTTTTCAGGGCTAACAATCAAAATGAGAAAGCTCGTCTTCATTCTCTGGTAACCTTGGCCAAAAATACCAGTAGTATTTTCAAGATATAAAGAAGAGAGAGGTGTAAAAATCTTGTAAAAAAAAAAAAGATTATACACTTAAGAAGCGATGAAAGGTCTCTAGCTACTGATCCTTTATGCATTTAGAATAAAGGTAAAACAATTTCAACTAAGCAATTACTTCTCTGAATTATGCTGTACTTTAACAGTTTTTAGATTAAGGCCAGGCACAGTCTGAAAATCCCTTGGG
>VWZO01008257.1:0-13693 GCA_013396975.1 Bucco capensis | reverse complement strand
AGATCAAATAGCTGATACAGGGCACCTGGTATAAACTGCAGTGGTTCCAAACATTTTTGAAAATGCAAAGCTGTTCCACATCTTTTTTCACAAAAATGCAACATCCCTTCGAAAAACATTCCACATTACATTATCTCAAGCCAGAGCAATTATTTCTGTATGTCCCGACTGCCAGAGAACCACTCCTCTACCATCTGAGGGGGTAAACCCTTGTGGGCTTAACCCACTCGATATTTGGCAGACAGATGTAAAGCACTATTCACCATTTGGAAAACTAAAATACATCCATGTGTCCATTGACATGGGTTCTGGTGCCATTGCCACAACAGTACATGCAGGGCAAAAGACCCGAGATGTTAAAAAACACCTCCTATTTGCAATATCAATCCTTGGCATCCCCAAAACTATAAAAACAGATAACAGACCAGCATACACTTCTCACTCTCTAAAGGAATTCTCCAACATGTGGGGCATTTCCCACATCACAGGGATCCCCCTCTCTCCCACGGGTCAAGCACTGGTAGAGCATGCTGATCAAACACTCAAGAATATGTCAATTAAACAACAAAACACCACAATTGGATTCACACCACAAGAAAAACTAAATAAAGCATTATATGTTATAAATTTCTTGAATAGATTAGAACAAGACATATCACCCATGCAAAGACATTTCAATACACACCAAAACCAAGTCAGTACCAATGCCAAAGTCACTTATAAAGATGCTGTAACAGGTGAATGGATTGGCCTTATCACCTGGGGGAGGGGACATGTTTGTGTCTACACAGAATCCCATCCTAAGTGGGTTCCATCACGTCTGGTAAAACTGCACAACAGCGAGTAGCTGCCGTCATAATCTCCACTATCACCATCATCCTGATTCACCCAGCAGTGTTGTCAGCTCAGCCTTCTCCCACACCTCCTCCTCTTCCAGATTGGCTTGCAACTGATCATGGAAACATATGGTCTTCTTTGGCTAAGTCTTTAAATGTTGATTCATTGTGTCTTTCAGTTTCAGATCCCTCTAACCCGTTCAAAACATGTTTAGTTGCACTCCCTTGGTGCCAAAAAAATGGTCAGAATTCTGAACTCAGTATTTCCTTGGGGTAATGATCCCACCCAAAATGAAAACCAGGTTGTGCCCTGTGTCCCCCATCCTTCAAACGTCAAAATAACTCCACAGTCCATTGACAATTATCCTGAAGAACTGGAAATTTTAGGTGCCCTCCCCTTGGCCCACTGTTTCTATTTTAAAATAAAAAAGGAGGGGAAGAGTACATGGCAGCTCAATGTAACACCTTCTGGAGTATATTCTACTTTCGAGTTCTGGTGCAAGGAAAAAATAACATTTGAAATCACATCTCCCCCACTATCTGTTGTTCTACCTAAGGGGGTATTCCTTATCTGTGGACTAAGGGTATGGAAATCAGTCCCTAAGAGGGCAGTTGGGGGGACCTCGCCCCTTTGGTGAAGTAACACTTTATAATCCTGCAAAGACAATTCCTTCCCTAGTTATTAATCCTCCCAAGAAAATTACAAAGCGTGACATCCAGCCCAGTATGCTGGACTCACCCACAGAGGGTAAAATTACAAAGCGTGGCATTCAGCCCGATATGCTGGACTCACCCACAGAGAGGCGACTCAAAGAGATGGGACAACCTTTCCTTAAAGGACCTGTCATTAAGAGAACAGACCTTCAAGCACCCCCTCACTCTCCAGATCAGTAACATCCCCTTTCTAAATATCAAAATTTGCAACAATTCACAGAAGACTGTGACTCTAACCTTCACTTTTGGTCACACAGCCAGGATATTTGGGGCAGTGTAGTAATTCTGGCCATTGGCACAACGCATGCCCTAGATTTGCTTCCAAAAATGGGATGTTGGTTGGCCAAAGAGGCAAATGCAACCAGCGCAGCACTGGAAGATCTTTTGCTGGATTCCCAAAAAATTAAGAAAGGAACATTACAGAATAGAGCTGCAATTGATTTTCTATTATTGGTTAATGGACATGACTGCAGTGAGTTTGAAGGGCTGTGCTGTCTAAATTTCTCAGACCATTCCAAATCCATCCATTCCCACATCAGTAAATTCCACTCCCTTGTTCCACAAACCCAAAAATCAGACGAGGTTAGTTGGGACGATATGTTTGATTGGCTTTCCCTAAAAGGATTTTCATTGCCTCTGAAAAAGTTCTTATTTTTTTCTGCTTTTAGGCTTGTCTGTGTTGGTAATCCTTCTTTGTGTCCTCCCACATATAGTTAGGTGTCTTCAGAGTCTCATGATGCGCAACGCTGCTCAAGTTAGTGTTTCAAATACAAAATAAAATAGGAGGAATTGTGGGAGACAGCAAGGATTATAAGGCTTGGAAAAGGTGCCGTTGAGCACAGGATTGCCACAATGGCGACCACCAGAGATTGGGGACATTACAGTTCCAGTTTTGCACTTGCATTATTGTTGTTATGGTTCACTTTTATTGTTATCTCCCCCGTGCAGGAACCGCATGGTTTCTATGGGCGGCATCATGTTGTACAGCCGACTGTGCCGACCCTGCCTCTGTCCTAGCCCCGTTGGTTGTTTCCTCCGTCTTTCCCCCCATCCCTGGTTTGTTACTGGCTCGTGATCCCCTGGTTTCCCCCACTGGCTAGCCGGGCCACTTTCAATCCTTGCAGAGACTTTAAGAACCCCTACAGAGTTTGAGTAAGTTGCTTTTTCACCCTTGGACCCTCAGAGTGCATGTCTCTCTGGGGAACTTGGAGTGGGGACCCAGTCACCACCTGTCACCAGCCTCCAGGAAAACTGAACAATATGACGGACTGCTAAAAACTACACTGGAATCAATGGGTTTGGGACCTTCAAAAACTAGGACAAGCATTTAGCACATGCCCCCTAGTTAGTTAATACCAGAGGATCTGCCAATCAAGGTGGCCCTGCCCAATCACAACTCCCACATACTGAAGAAGGGGATAAAGTCCTCATAGTTCACAGGAAGAATATGTTAGGGAAGACAGTCTGGGTTAGTCCTGCTTCAGGAAAAGGCAAACCCATCCACAGGATTACTTTTGCCTGAGGCATTGGTTGTACCTGGTGAGTGTTGCAGGAGGATGAAGAAGTCCAATATGCACAGCAAGGCAATGGAATTTTGGGTAAGAATGTCCAGTGAATTGAATTGTATGATGTTAATTATTAAATAACTCTGCTGGGCATGACATAGTATGGTATAGAATAAGGAGAATATAATGTCCTGGGTTCAGCTAGAATAATTTTTGCACAAGAAGCTGTGAGGGTACACATGCTGCAGAGATAACTGAACTAACCAACAGGGTATGCAATACCATACTGACATTGTGCACAGTATATAAAGGGGGAGTGCTGGCACAGGTAGACACAGTGGGTTTTGGTGTGCACAGCTTGGCATCAGTGAGAGGGTCACGTTCCAAATTGCTTGTTTATATATTCTTTCCTTAGTTTTCTTTTTAATTCTGTTGTTTCTCCACTCTTTCTATTATTTTACTACACTTCCCTTATCTCACTCCACAGCATTTGACATTTTGCTCCTGATTCCCTTTTCCATTTCATGCGGTGGTGGGAGCCAGTGTGTGAGCAACTTTGTGCGTCTCAGCTGCCAGCTGGGCCAAAATCACAATGTGCCACAAATTATAGTAACATAGAAAACCTGCCCTTTGCACCAATTCCAAGCATATGAACCTACACTGCCTTCAAAACTTTCTCAACATTAGTGGAAAAAAATCACTTACCTTAATTCGAGGCATAGTCACAGTGGGTGGTTTTGCTTCAGCAATGAAACTATAGGATGTCCCTTTTTCAAGGACTTGTGTAGTGTATGGCATGAACTGTTTACCTTTAGGTCCAAACACAAAGTCATCTCTCAATGCATCTATCAGCACAACGACAACTTTTCTGAAAATCGGTGGTGGAATTTTGGTCCAGTTAGAAACCATCCCTAAACAACAAAATAAAGGGTATATAAAAATCATTAACAAATTTTAACAATAGCTAGAGAGAAGTGAAGGAAAACTCCACTACAGAAATGAGTGCTTCCAATATCTTTATTAACTTTACATTCACACTCAGAAGCAAGAATTTCCAAACAATAGCAAACACTGGAAGTAATCAGAAGAAGCTGAGTTTTCAGGCCATTCAGCACATAAACAACAAAAAAATCCAATAAGGCATCTAAGAAGGAAAACAAATTGTGAATGGAATGCACAATGTGAAATTAGGATAACTAAGGGAAAAGCTACAAAATGAAGAACGTTCAAAGGGCTAAGAAGGGATAGGTCCTGCCTTCTCTCTGGATAATCTAATAAATCTGAACTACATATATCCAACAAGTAACTTTTGTTAGAAAAAAGATGTAGCATTCACTTTTGTCAATACCCAGTTTTGCACATCAGAACATATCCCAATCAATGCCTCTCAATCAAATCCCACCATAAAAGAACAGGAAAATTACAAATAAATAGACGTTTTAACTAAATTTGAAAGGAAAAGATCCATGCACATTTGTGCCCTTCCAGGTAGAAGACTGTATGGCAGAATAGTTGAGTGATGGCAGCTGCATGGCCAAAATCCAATTTCAGAATCCCCTGAACATGCTATGTGGGTGGGCACAGCAAAATGCTGCTGCTTATCAGGTAGCAGGCAGTGTCATGCCTTCAAGCCCATCTCCTTCTCTTGTACAGGGTTATAGCAGTTCTTCATTTGCCTTGAGCTTGGTCCACACAGTGACATCTAGCTTTTATAGTAGTAGTTTTTGGCCCGATCTCTACAGATCTCTTATCTCTAGCAGGGAAAAAAAATACAAAATGGAAGTAGAATGTATCCTACCTACAGATATCTACTCAAATAACATTACAGTGAATCAACTTCTCAACACGNGCATGCTGCGTCTCACCTAAAAAAAAAAAATTCCATTGCACAGGCTCGAGGGTGCTATCCACTATCCTCTTTTTATCAGCGCATTTATAAAAGGCGCTGATGAGGAGCGTGGGTGGAGCCCTCCCTGGATCTTCATTCACAAAGCCTAGCCATACATATACATACAAAAGTATTGAGAAGTGCAAAAGAATTAGGAATCACAGAATCAGAATCACAGACTATCCGTAGTTGGAAAGGACCTCCCAGATCACCAAGTCCAACCAAAAAAATAAACCAAAATCAAACCAAACAAACAAAAAACCCACAAACCACCAAAATCAAAATACAAACAATCACAACCCCCACTACATGCCTAACACTAGAACATGTCCTGGAGCACCACATCTACACATTTCTTAAACACCTCCAGGGATGGTGATTCAACTACCTCCCTGAGAAGGCTGTTCCAGTGCGTCACCACTGCTTCTGTAAAGAATTTCTTCCTAATATCCAATCTAAACCCCTGCTGCCACAACCAAAATTATATACTGCAAGGATTTGCTATTATACAAGCAACTACACCATTTTATCAGTCGTCTCACAGGCATGACAGCATGGATTCAATGGTAGTCAGGGCTCATGAAGTTAAACATACAGGAAATACAACAGCTTTGAAGAAATATTTTTTTCTGAACAGATCTAAAGTAAGCTGAAAGCCTTCTGTATCATGCTTTAGTAAGTAATATCCTGCTTTTAGAGGTTATCAACCAGACTGAGAGAGTACTCTATAAGCAAACTGTAACCCAAGAACTACAGAAAAAATTCATTCTTTCACTGTCACTTCATTTTTACCTACCTATACCTAGGCTCATTAATGACATGTCTAAATTTAAACTGTTTGTAGAGCCCTTTGGTACACATTTATACTCTTCAACTCAAACCAGTCTTTTCAAAACCCAATTGTCTGACACTTCTATGCAAACAGTCTCCCTCCATGTTAGTCTTCTGCTAATAATGCAACATTTCACTCACAGAAGCCTATCAAACATCCCTGACAGTCTTGGTAATCTCCAGCTAAAAAGCAACCTCCCATTCAGCAGCATCCACTCAGGTCTATTACCAGATTAGACTCTTTCAGTGTTCCTACTTAACAAATAGCAGAACACTAAGCTGTAAATTACACAACCTTCTTTTACCTCATCTGTTTCTCACAATTCAAGTAAGCCTGTCCCAACACACATAATGTCATATACTTCAGAAGAATTAACAATAACAAGCAGCTAAAACCCAGTTTGGGAGTTACAGTCCTGTTCTACTAAGTTATCTATCACAAGTAGATGTTGCAAGCAAAAGCTTTCTGTGAGCAAAATACCACTCAATTTAGCTGTCCACTCAACCTGAAGTTTCACATCACAAGCTCCAAACAGCAGTGAAGAACTCTCCTTCAAGCACACATTTCTCTTCTTCACATTATTTTGATACAACTGTTGACTAGACATATAACAAAGCTACACATATCAGCACATTCTCCTACTGACTCTTCTTTAAAAACATACTTGAAAACTATGGCTTCACAATTTCAACTAAGGAACACAGCAGGATCTGTACAGACCATGATTTCAGAGAAACAGTAATAGTCACTAATATTGTGCATTTTGCAATCTGACCAGACTGTGAAGGAAACTCATATGACTACAGTAGCTTTCCTCAGTACTGAAATGTCGAAGTCTCGCTAAAGAGGCATTAAGACACTCATGGACCACAGTGAGCATCACAGAAACAATGATTCTCAGGCACAACACAACCACTAAGTTAACAGACCAAGCACATGAAGCGTTAAAACTGAAATGGCATTCTTTAATGCAAACAACTCACCACTACAGAGTATAGGTATGACAGTTGCATTAGAAATGGGAAAAGGGACTAAAATGACAGAAAAGCACACCCTCCAAAAATGTGACAGCTGATGCCTAATGCTTTTTGTGACCGTTAGCAGATAGTGCTGGCAGTGACAGACAACAACATGCAACACAAAGTTCTAAACAATTTCGGACATAGGTATAGAAACACGATGGCGCTACACAAAGCTTTATCGCTGCACCGAGGGGGCCCCCAGCAGAAGGCTGGCATCGGCTGCTGTTGCTATCTCAGAGACACAACGGAACAGACCCAACACAAACCCTCGGCGACAGACGCAGTCGTGATCCGCAAGACGCCCAACCCGCCACGCCGCCCCGCCCCTCTCCCCGCCGAGGTCTGGCCTAAGAGGGGAACACAGCCGCGGCCGTGGTTGGGGTTACCGCCGCAACCGCTGCCGGGGCCGCGGACGGGGGCGTGGAACGGGGTTGCCCCGGTGACCAGGAGCCGCCCGTGCTGGGCTGCCAGGGAGGGGGTTTGTCTTGGTGACCAGGGTAGGAGCAGGCTGCTCGGGTTACCTGCGCCGGGCGGGGCCGGTTCGGCGGGAGGGTCCCCATGGGCCTCTCTGCGGGGCAGGGATCTGACGGGCACCGGGAAAAAGCCGCGGAGGAATAGCGCGACGCCCAAAGCCTCCACCAAGAGGCAGGTGGAGGCGAAGACACCTGAGCGCAACCGCATACTCTCGCGGCAGCGCCGATATCCGCCGACCTCCTCTCCTCCAGCGCTCCGGAACCGTACCAACGCTGCTCCACCTCTTCGCCCTCTCCCTATCCCTGTCCCAGCCGCCGACCAACCAGCGGCCACTGTGCCTGTCCGGCAGCCTCACCATTGGCTAAGCGGACAGCCGTCTCCCTCCCCGAGAGGTGTGCTCCGAACCGGAAGTAGAGCTCTGCACCAATGGGAAGCCAGGCCCGCTGTACTGGTGGGTTGGGCTCGCCGCGAGCTTCCGCTGGAGGTTGAGCTACGTGTACCCAGGCAGTGCGGGGGTGGTTGCAGCGGGTAGCGAAAGGCTGTAGCGTTAAGGAGGGGTATCAGTGCACTGGAATTCGGCCTCGAAGAGCCCCGGAAGCTGCCCTCCCGTGCGGCCTTCTGCGGCCCTGAGGAGTTGCGATACTGGAGGAGGAGGAAAGTGCCCAGGTGTCTGGGCCTCAGCTTCCCGAGGGTAACCTGCGCAGTGGCCAACTGCTTGTGCAGCCTGTGCTGAGAGCTGAGGTTTGCTCCGGAAACTAGCAGTGCTGCGAGATGCTTCCTCTAAAACATAGGTTTGAAGGCTGAGCTGTGCTGTCAGAGATTTTATGTGAAGTTGCAGGAAAGGGTGTATTGCAGGTGAGGAAGGAAACTCAATTCAGTGACTGTTGTAGGTGTTTGCTAAGCAGAGTCTTTCGCGCCTTCCCACCCCATCCCTTCAAAATAATACTGATTAGCAGTAACATTTCTTCCTTTCTTTTCCATTGGTAGTGAAACAGACTGTAGTAGTGGGTCATGGCAGATGAAAGAGGAGAAGTACGTTTTTAAAAGGATTTAATTTTCTAAAAAGGGAAATAAAGAATGTTCAGCAGTTGAACAGAGCTGGTACTGGCCTCACTGTGCTCATTTATGCAGGAAGGTGGCCTCAAAATTCAAAATTTCATTCCCCCAAACAAAGCCATTTCTCATCTCTACCCAAGGAGTTTATGTCCCACCTGTTTGCTAGAAAGATGTGGTACAGTTTTTTGCAGCATACATAACAACTTCTTAGCTTTACCTGTGAGCAGTTCATGTTTCCTGATCTGACAAGCTCAATGCCTCTCCAGCCATGGACTGTCTTAACTGGCAGTCACCATGCTGGGCTTAGTCCACACAAAGCTGCATTGTAACAGCTTGATGCCAGTGTGGCACCTCACCTGGTTAGAGCCATAGCTATGTATATATGGGGTCCAGAGCAGCATTCTTGCTGGGCTCTTTCCCTCAACAGAAAGATCTATTTTGTGTAAGGACAGGATAAATGCACACTTTTAAGAGTGTTTTCCCACTTAGGTTTGTCAGTTTGTGTTTTTACTGCCAGTTTTTACTGGCCAGCCATTCATACTGGGCTTTCCAAGAGGTGCTAGTAGGCAAGGCCATGTTGATGTGGAAGGCATGTATGAGTGGATTCAGGATAGTAATTTCGTATAACTTATTATCCCTCCAAGTCTTTCCTAAGGCCTGTACAGAGACAAAATCAAGGACCCATGTCCTGTGGGTTCATGCAGCTTATGTGGCAGATTGGGTGAATACATTCCTGAGCACTGTGCCATTTAGGCCATGTAGTAAGAGCTTTTTCTGATTCTTCTTAGTACCTTGCACTTCTACTCAAACTGCTTCTAATGTTTCCACTTCCTAAGAAAACGCAAAGCCATTGTGTTGAAAAGAAATTTCATTTTTGTAGATACAGTTCAGTTGTGTCTTTCCAGAAGCATGGCTTTCAAGGCCCGTGAAAGTTGGTATACAGTAATTGACTACAGCTGACTATTGACAGTGCAGTGGAATTCAGGGAGAGTGTGCAAGGCTTTAAATCATCAGGAAAAGGCAGAAGGAAACTTCTAGCTTTTACTGCAGGCCACCATATGTATGCTTCAAGCTCTAAAATGTCTTTAGATAATGTGCCTCAAAGCTACATTATTTGTGTGTCCAGAAAAGATGTACTATTTAAGGACATTTTCTTCATCCCTTCAAATGTTTGCCTAATGAGTGAGACTCTCCAAGCAGAAAAAAAGTTTAACTCCATTAATAATATGAGGCACCCTAATGTATGAAGTGCTTATAAATAACAAAACCAATACTAAGAAATGTCTGTCTTCTTTTAATTTCATGGGCAAATGTTACAGCACTTTCCCTTTTCAGGAATAAGGTGGAAATTCCCCTAACACTGCAGCATCATCCATGGTTTATACCTTCAAATTCCCATGTAAGATCACAATTTCTACATTCAGGCAGAAGGATTTCTCCACAGACATAAATACACTGGCTGGCATGTGGTTCACGCTCCCCAGGACCTGTCTCTAGGCATTTACTGGGTAGCATCACCATTTCAACCCCATCACCATTTGGCAAGTTCTTCCAGCAACATGCTTTCAAGAATTCAGATCTAACTAGTTGTCTGTGTGTCTACAAGTACAGCGTAATATATTTAAATTTGCCGCTGTGCATTTCTGTGGCCATTTTACAAGTGTTTGAGCGTTATATCTTCCTTTGTCCATACAGATTTATGTCATGTGAGACTTGGTCACTTCATGAGAATTCAGAGGAAATGCTTGTGTCCTCCTGTCCTGGAGTGATTAAAATTTAACAGTGTACGTCATGTTCCCTTTTGAACTTTTGAATTTGGATATGGACACTGTTTCTTTAAAAGAAGAGAGACTCAGTAGCTGAACTCTTTCCCCCCCGAAAGAATTTGCCGGGAGGAGCCGAGGAACTGATAAGGAATAGAGAGAATCGAAACCCCACGCATGTGCAGCTGTAAATCATCATCGNAAAATCCTCTCAAAAGATTGTTCTTTTGACCTTAGTTTCTGGTCAAACCAGGACACCTCCCCAGTTTGTAAGTATATGACTAGTGTTATGCTAAGAGGAGCTGACCTTTAAAAGGTTAAACATATCAGGAAAGGTTGTGCACTTAAGCACAATTCATGTCACGTAAAGGGCTGTTGTTTCGTGAGAGCCAGCAAGCATTTTAGAGCAAAACACAGTTCATCCATCTGGAAGATGGATCTGAATTTTCTTTGCAGGAGCAGTGCATTGCTACTGCTGCTGTTGTGAAGAGCCACTCAAGCAAACATACTTGTCTGTGTCTTGAAGAAGAATTAAGAATTTAGGACTCTGTGCCCAGCCCTCACCAGAGGCATTGCCCCAGACCTCCCGAGAAATTGGCAGACAAAGCCAGCTAAGTCTTTTCTTCTCCAGGTATCCTGCTGGTTCCACTAAACCAGTAGGAACACATTTTGGTGAAACTCTTTGCAACCAGCACTTAAGCAGCCAGGTGATGTTGTTGAATCTGTCATCCCTCAAGGCTTTTCTTTACAAGGACAACAATTAAAAAGCAGATAAGGCAAAAAGTTGGTGTGTTCCATAAGGGAGGAGCACACCACCTTCCAACAGTCTCTATATTCTCTGCCAGCATGTAATGAAATCCTGCACATGTTAGTCAGTACCCAGGGTGTCTGTTTCCTCAGCTCCTTTTCTCCTGATTCTTTCACTTCTAGTGTTTCACATTAAGACTGGAAAAAAAAGGCCAAGTCTTCCCTTCTGCTCTGGTTGCAAATAGAACCAATATGCAGCCATTTTCCTCAGTATCTTTTTCATCTTTCCCCTTCTCTTCCTTAAACTTATATTGATTCTGTTGTAGTCTTGCTCTCAGGTCTCCTTACCTGCTGTTCTGTTAATAACTTCTGGGGATCTACAGTTTACCATCTTGCTCTTTGACCTGCCCCAGGTGTTTTCCCTCTTTGGTCCTAATTTAACAGGATTTCACATGTGAGTGTGTATCTGTGTTTATGTGAAACCCACACATTTCTTCTAAATTTGACAAGGTTAGGTATGCAAACATCTCATGCTGGCAGTCTAAACAGGCATCCCTTTTGTGTAATCAGAGTGAATCTTCCTAATGCACAAGAGGAGCAGGAATGGGAACAGTGGCAAAATTGACTGGTGTAAGTAAAATTAACCTTTTTTTACATGCTATAACTAAACAGAAAAAACAACAACAAGACTTTCCAAGGTGATAAGACACTCTGAAAGCACTACCACGTAGTTAGAAATCCAGAAGAACACACAGTAAATTTTTTCTCTCCTGAAATTTCTCCCTTCTTCAGTACCTGGCAATTTGAATGTGTGTCAGATTTGAGCTGTGTTTACGTGATGGTAACACCTCAGAAAAGTTTATCAAAGCCTGCTGAATTACGTATCTCCCTCCCCTATTCTGGTAAGCTGTAAAGTCCCCAGAGGTTTGTAGTTACTGAGGCAAAAGAAAATGCAGAAGTACTGTCATTGTAAATCCTGCTTCTCAAATATGAGACTTAACGGTAATTTCTGCACTTCCAGGAGGATTAAACAGCAAAAATACATTGAAAATTAATGTCAATATCTTTATCTGTATTATATGATTGATTGTCTATGCTTGCACACACACAAATGCACAGAGTCTACCTTCAGGTTTAGATACTTTGCAGACCATGCTTGCACAGCCTATGAGATTTCAGACTGAGGAAGCCAGGGATCACTAGAAGATAACCCCTGATAACCTTTGAGGTGGTGAGCTTTATGTAGCCAAACTCCATTTTGCTTCTGTATACTGCAGACTTGTTCCCTGCTGCAGTATGAATGTATTTGCTTTCAAGGGGTAAGCAAAGCTGCAGGGCAAGAACAGAAGACAGAAACTACTTGTTAATTTCCTCCAGAGCCCTGCCCTCATAGCCTATACTGCTTAGTGGTAGCAATATTTCTGTCCCCCTTTCTTTACTCAGGGTTATACAGAGATGTAAACAGTCATTCCTACTCAAGAAAGCCCTGTCTTTAGAACTGCATTTGTGCTCTTATCCAGGCTAGAATCGCTGACCCTGATTCTCACATACGCTGCTGGCTAGAACAGATTTCAGGATGCTCTGACACAATGTTAGGTTTTCATTCAGTCTAAATAGACTAGATAAAATGTGAACGAAAAAATAAGTCCTCAAGGAAAATTTCTAAAACCACTTAAGCAGATGGACTTATATGGTGATATAAATTCTTGAAAAACCCCAAATGTCAGCAGATTCCACCAGCAAAAATAATACAAGCCATCTAGCTTTCAGGGCAGGAACTGAGAGAAGGAGCCAAATCAGGGTAGAGCTGAAGTGATAGTTTTGCTTTACATAAGAAAACTTACCAAAATTCCTCTCTTTAATTTTGCCGCTATATTCTACTGTCTCCTCCTTCAATCCCCTTTCCTTTCCTACTCTGCTGTTTATTCCTAAGGAAAAAAGTTTGTGCAGCCATGCTTTATGTTTGACAGTCTGTCTTGAGCTCTTCCTGACAGCCTTAGCTCATTTCTAGAAAGGCAGTGAACAGGGGTCTCAGTGATACCAGCTTCTTCCAGATTTAATGAGAACCTGGAAACAGCAAACGGACTCTTTCAGTGCCCCAATCCAGAAAACCCTCTTTGGTGTCATGTGAGCCCTTATCAGGTGCCAGAGAAACCACAGGAAAGTGGGAGAAACAGGGCATGATATGAACCTCCCAACCAGAGTACGTGCAGCTACCACTCTTGCGTCGTAGACACTGAGAATTCAATCGAAACCCACAACTGCAAGAAACAGAACTGCCCCTTTTCCTGCTTAACTGCTCCCTGTTCATGACATTAGTACATTCATCCCCAGCATGCAAGTGATGAGTTCAGCCCTCTCCAGCCATTTTTTTTTTTTTCCTGATCTGCCTAGCAGTATAGGCATTTCCTTAATCATAGAATCATAGAATGGTTTGGGTTGGAAGGGACCTCTGGAGGCCATCTAGACCAACCCTCCCAGAGTGGGGCAGGGACATCCCCAACTAGATCAGGTTGCTCAGAGCCCTGTCAAGCCTCACCTTGAATGTCTCCAGGGATGAGGCTCCAACCACCTCCCTGGGCAACCTGTTCCAGTGTTCCACCACCCTCGTGGTGATGAACTTTTTTCTAATATCCAGTCTGGATCTACACTTCTCCAATTTAAAACCTGTCCTGGTTTGGGCTGGAGCAGAATTAATTCTGCTAAGATGGTACTGCTTCTAGCCAGGGTTCCTTTAANATATTTCATATACTCCTAGAGTCAATATTAGAATCAATTTCTAATTTAAATATTAAAATGTCTCCTTTCTATCCATATAGTCTCTATTGTTGGTTGGTTGGTTTAGCTGCTTACCTG
>VWZO01008248.1:13613-46002 GCA_013396975.1 Bucco capensis | reverse complement strand
CTTACTAAGGCTGCACTCTATCCCCTGGTCCGAGGTGTCCTGCTCAGCCTCCTGGTTGCTCATCCCCTTCCTAGTGAACACAGCACCACCGTGGATTTAGGAGCAGGGTAAACAACCTCTCTCCAAACCTCGTTCATTTGTGTGCTTGCTCTCCCATGAACTTTTGTAATTGCATCTTTGCCTTTAAATACCACACTACTCCTTTGGCATTTCACCGTTTAAATGTCTCCCACTTGGAAGCTGACATCGTCTGAACGCAGATGGATCAGAGTGATGCCTGTGCAGTGCACTGCAGCAAAGCAACAGGCTTCTCTGCCTGTCTGAATTCTCCAGCTGTGTAAGACTTCTCCAGCTGGGTCAGGGCTGGGCAATTTTTGCAACACGGGTATAGAAATATGAGTTCAGAGTCAGGTTATTAGCCTTCCACTGTCCTTGGAGGAGCCCTTCCTCCTCAGTTCTGGTGGTTGTGCATGCCTTGGCTGCATCTTCCTTTCTTGGAGGGGGATAGGGAAGGGTAAGTTATGCTATGATGCTTGGAGCCCTCCTGCCCCAGTTTGGACTGGAGGTTCCTGTTAGAACCAGGATGAAAGCTCAGCCACTAGCATCTCCAAAATGTGTAAGTACTGTGGCCAGGTAAGCAGCTGACCCTCCCAAGCCTCTGTGCTCACAGAGAGTGCTGGATCCATTCCACAGCTCCCTGCAATGCATCCCAAACATGCAGCCTCTGTGTTACATGCCAATGAGAATGGATCCAGGTTGTCCTATACTGGAGCAGACACCTGCTGTGGGTCCAAGTGGACAAGGAAGTGTGTCAGTTCTCAAATCCCAGGGTCTTGGCTTTGTGTGCTCCCTTCTCTGTGGACTTTGAAGACTCAAGAGGAATATTCTCAGGATTTTATACTTACGCGTTTAGTTTCCCATTTTGAAAGCAATGGGTGAGCCTTTTGCAATTAGCGTACTGCTACGGATTCTGATTAGGAATTGTTCTTGCAGTGAAAGGAGGGGCTGACAGAGGAATGTCCTTCTGTTTTATTTTGGGGAGAAGTGTAATTATTACCCCTTCAGCCTGTGTGTAAAAGGGATTAATAGTGTCCAGCTTCACAGCTGTCAAAGCCCTGATTAATTGAGCTTGCTGTACTGAAACCTCATCTGTTTGTCTTGTGTCAATGTGCAAATCGAAAACACAACACAATAAATCTTCCAGGCATCCTGTACCTCTTGGTTTATCAGCTGCTTTCCTCCCACCTCTCTCCTTCCAAACAGCTCAGAAGGGTTGAGCCACTGTTCTGCAGCCATGTTCATCCTGGAGCTGGGCAGTATCACTTCTGCTGGGGGAATGGTGGGGATTAAAAGTCTCACAGTATCACGGTATGTCAGGGGTTGGAAGGGACCTAGAAAGATCATCTAGTCCAACCCCCCTGCCAGAGCAGGATCACCTAGATGAGGTCACACAGGAATGCATCCAGGCAGCTCTTGAATGTCTCCAGAGAAGGAGACTCCATAGCCCTCCTGGNACAGATCAATTCCCAGTCTGTACTGATACATGGGGTTGTTCTTTCCCAGATGCAGTACTTTACATTTACCCTTGTTAAATTTCATCAAGTTTCTCCCTGTCCATCTCTCTAACCTGTCCAGGTCATGCTGGATGGCAGCACAGTCTTCTGGGGTGCCAGCTATTCCTCCAAGCTTGGTATCATCTGCAAACTTACTGAGGGAACACTCTACCCCTTCATCCAAATCATTAATGAATATATTGAACAGTACTGGACCCAACACTGACCCCTGGGGCACACCACTAGTCACAGGTCTCCAGTTAGATTCTGCTCCACCCACCACAACTCTCTGGGCTCTGTCCTTCAGCCAGTTCTCAATCCATCTCACTTCACAGTCTCCCAGTCCACACTTCTCAAGTTTGGCAATGAGCGTACCATGACAGACAGTATCGAAAGCTTTGCTAAAGTCGAGAAAAACCACATCCACTGCCTTCCCCTCATCTATCCACCTAGTTATGTCATCATAAAAGGCTATCAGATTAGTCAAGCATGACTTCCCCTTACGGAATCCATGTTGACTACTCGTGATAAGCCTCCTTTCCTCCAAATGCTTGAAGTTTGCAGCCTGATGGGTACTCATGTAGGACATTCCCATGGGGTGTCTGCCACCCCTCCCAGGCATGGCTGCCTGCTTCTGCACATGGCAAGGGAAAGGGTGTTGCAGGGCTTCAAGTGGATTTATAAACAATGCCTTGCACAAGCCTGTCGTGGGTTTAACCTCAATTTTAGGCTATGATTCATGCAACCAAAAAGCAATATGTGCCTCAGCATCAATGGCAGCACCCCTAGAAGACAAGCTGGGTCTCACAGCCATGATCCCTGGAGCTGCAGGCTCCAGGCAAGAGTTCCAAGACATCCTTTGTGAGCCTTGGCACAATTAACCCCAGCTGATGTAAAGCAAGGGCAGAACAACAGGTTGCAAAAGAGTTTAGGACCAACTCTGTTCAGCTCTGCACAGCCCACCTGCAGGATGAGCCCCTTGGCTGCAGCCTCAGCACCAGCTCATCTCCTTTAGGTTTCAAAAGCAAGACTTTCAGCTTCCATCAGCATCACTGAAAGAATGTGGAGTATTTTTGTCTGCAAGGCAGCATGCATGCCCCTTGGTGCTGAATAAATAAATTACTGTGATGGTAAGGGAGATTATTATTAATTAGAGTGTATGAAAAGCCGGAGAACTCTCCAGGGAAAGATGCTGCAATGCATTGAGTCCAAATCATAAGCATTTTTTTCAGAGGCTTGATATTAAAAAGGAATAGAATTATATGTCTGTATTGTCTCAGAAAGAGAATCCAGTGGGATCGGATGGACTATTGCAGGATCTGTCCAGGGATGTAAGTCCTGTCTAGAAACAGTCCTGAGGTGGATTTTGGACTTCCCTATCCTCCATCTGGCATCCCATCTCCAGCTAAATGATAACTCCAAGGCACAACCTGTGCTAGGCAAAGTTGAGATACTATAGAGATGTGTCTCCATTGCTTTCCCAGTAAAGCCATTCCTGAACTTCACTGGAATGGGATCCCCCTTAAAAGATACTGCAGAGCCTAAGGCAGGTGAGAGACAACACTCTAATTAAATACCCTAGCCTCATGGCTTTAGCCGATGCTCACAGAATAAAAACAAGTGGAAAACTAGCAAGAAACCTATGTTTACTGTTTCTCATTCCATAATACACAAAATTTTCTCAGCATGTCTTCAGAAGACAAGCAGCTGGACACTCAGACTGGAAGAAAAGAGAGACAGAACAAGGTGTTAGGCAAGAAATGCTGGTGAGGTGGGGAGTAAAGGGACAGCACACTGTAATATTTACCCTAACAGGAGGAAAGTCTGTCTTCATGGCTATCCTTAAGAGTGGCTGCCGTCAAGGGCACTGAGGCAGTTGGCACTGGTTATGCCTGTTGGTGAACACAACCTATCTTGCCACATTCCCCTTTTAGCTGAGATGGCAGGAAGGATAGCTTGGGATAGTCAGGCTGTTTACTCTCCCACCCTCCAGGACAGTCTCTTGTCCCTTTACAATTCCCTGAGCATGGTTTAAATGTAATGGAACTGGGATGTGCCCTCCATGGATGGTTCTCCTGGATTCTCTCCAGATATGGGCTCATCAGCAAGAGGCTGAACCAGGTCTTCCAGATCAGATGTGTACCTTTGCATGACCCCTCTGCACAAGCTTTTGTTATTCCAGCAAACTGCACAGCCTGGCTCAGTCTCATCAAAGCAGAGACCTAGCTTTTGACAGAACTAGTATTGCACCAGTGCTCACACTCTTTGGTCCCCATAACTTTTCCCTTTTGTTGAGCAGGGATGCTCAACACTCTTTCCCATCAGTCTCATGATGAGCCTGGTGAATAGGATGAGTGTGGGATATCCTGGCCCAGCTAATGGTTTTTGTGATGGCCCAGGTGATGGAAAGCAGAGTGTACATCTTCCATTCACACACATCAGCAAACTGGGAAGGATTGCAAGCACAGGGGAGTAGCCTGGGGGGAGCCTAGCAGGACCCTGGAAGGAGTCTGCTCTTGCAGGGAGGAAAGTGGGTTCTGGAAACACCAGAGAACTTGGGGCTCCTCTCTGTGCCTGGCACCTTTAAGGAAACTTCGCCTCATTCACATGCTGTTTTTTGCTGATCTGCTGGGGACCGCATAGCATTCAAGCCATAAGATCTATTTTCTGTAGCTGAATAATTTTAATTTTCTAGTCAGTTACCTTTTAGGTCTTGCTTTCTTCTTTCTTCGTGTCTTAATTGCCTTCTCAATTTATCAGCGCTCCCTTGGCATTCTCTCCCCGCTCTGGTGTGCCCGCTCTTCTCCCCCATTCCCTCCCTCCCCCTTGCCTGCCCTGCCTGTCTGCCGCTGCCTGAATTCCCTGGGCTACTGAAGCTGCACTGTCTACCACCCTGCTTCACCCTAGAAGTGGCTGCAAGCAAATGAGAACTGGAGAACTTTGTTGTTCCCAGCTGTTATAGGGTATGTAAATGACTGAGGTATCCGTCTTTTCCCCCTTCACATCCAAACCGTTAATGTGTTTGTTTGTTTGTAAACTCAGTGGGGGCTAGCCCTACCCACCGGCAGACCACCGTGGTAGGAGTGGAGCTGGGTTGCAGCAGCTTGCCACGGCGACCCACATCCCTAGCCGGCAGTGCCTGCCCGGCATGAAGCTCTGCAGGACTGTGGGGGGCCGCCCCTGCTGAGGACGGAGGTGGGAGATGACCAGTGCTGGAAATGGTGGCCCTGCACCCCTGCCCAGGTGGTGCCTGCCCGGTGCGGAGGCACGCAGGCTGTAGCAGAGCGGAGCGGAGCTGAGGCAGCAGCAGGGTCACCCCAGGACGGAAGCGGATGCACACCCCACCAGGATCCGGGCAGCAACAGAGCCCGGAGCAGCTGCAGGCGTGATGGAAGAACCGGCAACGCAGCGGCAATGCGGCCATGGCACACAAGGGGGAAGAGCTTCCACAATGAGGACTGGTGGGAACCCATGGTGCTTCTAGGAAGAAGAATGCGGGCTCTCCTCCATCTTGGCAGCAATGTGTTCAGCGGCCAGACCACCTTTACATCTCTCACCATCTACCACCTGAGCTTCCTCCACTCTTCACCTCATCTGCCACCTCACCTTGATCAGACTGAACCCTAGGAGATTTTATTGCGAGTGGGGGGAGGCAGCCAGTGGCGTGAGGGGGGGGAACCAGGAGGGTTTGTAACACCCTATATTTTCACTGTTATATATTTTTCTATGTTAAAAAGTTATTCTTTACAACTCACTCCCAGTGTGCAGTGATTTCTTTCCTTTTGGGGAAGGGGGAGGCTCTTAAAGGGACTTCCTTCTGAATTTGTCCTCTCAAACCAGGACACAAGCAGGACATGGTGTCTGGGTCCAGGATCAGTCCAGACCCAGGGCTTTTGTGCAGCTAAACTGCACCCACATATATTCAGGCTGAAGGCCACTTACGTCAGGTTGCAGCAAATTCCCTCTTAGATTTGCAACCATGGATTTCAGAGATACATTTTTGCAGCTCCCCAGATCCAGCACCGTCTCTCAGCAGTGCTGTTGTAACCCAGTCAGGAGCACAGACATCCTCTCCACTTTCTCTGCTCACTGATGGGGGAAACAACGCCCAAACCACATCAGAGCTGCTTCACAAGTCTATAAATGGAGATAGGCAGCTGTAAATCTCTTCTCACTGCTGGAGAACACCTGTTTTATAGATGCATGAAATGGTGGAAAATGGCATCCTGCCAGGATGTGCTGGGGAGCCAGCTGTGGCTTGTGGCCACACTTGGCACCAGATACTTGTTCTCCAAGACAGAGGAGAACTCAGTTCCCCTCAAGAGAGAGGGTATGGGAAGGAACTACCTGCCCCTCACAGGTCAGGGGGCTCAACACTGCATTGTTTTCTCCTTCTGCCTCAGTTTGCTGACACTGTGCCTCAAGACACAGGGCTTGTATATGGTAACCACAGCAGATTCTGCAACCTCTCCATCCCAGGGAGATTATAGGAGCCTCACATCATGTCTGGGTCTCAGCCATAGCAGTCATGTTACACTACACCACACACATATTCCATTCAACCACCTCAGAGGCAAGAGGAACATCCTTACTTAGGTTGGGGCACAAGCACCTGTTTCAATGCCTTGCCCTACACTGGTATCCTTTCCCACACTAATTTTCCTCCCTCTGAGCACAGTGTGATAGCACCAGCTGAACACTGCACTGGAGTCATTTGGTTCATGAGCTTAGTGACTTACCCTGCCCAGGTGATGCTTCCCCTCCTTTCTTTTGAGGAATTCCTCAAACACAGTTCAGGGCTTTTTTTGCCACAGAGGCATAAAGCAAAGGAGATCAAACAACAAGCACACATGGTCCCAGAAAGCCATCTGCCAGTAGACCTGGCTTTGGAGCCAAGTGCATCCTTGGTACAGAGAATCAAAAGCAGCGGCTGATGAATAACACAGTGCTGAGGTCAGAAGTCCCTTTGCTGGGAGAAAAATAGGGAACAAAAAGAAACAGCAAGAATCAGATCACTCAAAAGCCCTGTTTGTGCTTCACTTGGTGGCAGCTCTCCTTTCCCTGCAGCATATAGTGTCTAATCAGTCTGAAAATCACTTGGGGTCTCCTGTGGCCCCTGGTGCGATAACGGTGCCAACAGCAGAGGGAGCATTAAATTCATTGCCCACGGTAAAGTGTGGGGAGTGTTACCCATGTTCCTATAATCCTTGTATGGGTAGGATGAGCTCATTAGCCTTCTGGCAGTCATCCTAGGAGAAGGACAACTCTCCTCGTTTAGCTCTTTTAGCCCTGAAAGGCCTTCCATCTAAGAGGTTAAACCTCCATCCTAAGGACTTCGCTGCCAGCCTCCAAGCTTGCTAGGCCCTGGCAGATGAACCTTAGGACTAAAGGGTGGGTCCAGCTCTGCGCATGCTGTGTCTCACCTAAAAAAAAATCCATTGCGCAGGCTCGAGGGTGCTATCCACTATCCTCTTTTCATCAGCGTGCTTGTAAAAGGAGCTGGTAAGGAGCGTGGATGGAGCCCTCCCTGGATCTTCATTCGCGAAGCCTAGCCACGACGACGATAGTGTCTAATGCTCCACCAGCCCTGCTTTGGTGCCCATAGCTGGGAGCACAAGGGATGGGGAGCCCCAGGGAGACGGGTGCTGAAGGGTTTTGGCAGAGCTGAGAGAGGAGGGGACAAGGCAGGCCTTGGCTTTGCCAAGGCAAGGACAAGGTGCATTGGGAAAGTCAATGCAGGAGACAGAGACACCACTAACCCCTGAGGGTTGCTGGATCTGGGAGTAGCACTAGCAATCAGCAGCACCAACCTGTTGCCACTCCAGCTGGCCTGTTATGGCAGAGAGGCTGGAGAAAGCTGCTTGATGCATCTTTTAGAGGAAATACTGTCTCCAAGATGCCAAGCGAGCTATGGATCCTCAAGATCAGAGACTGCCCCTTGGAACCTTCCCTCCCCAAGCAGTCCAACTTGTATAAACTCACCAGGTCTACTTTTCAAAGGAGAGGAGCAAGATCTGCAATTTCCCCAATTATAAATAGACAAGGGCCTTATCTCCACCTCGCACTTGGGTCGCAGACAGGCCTTTGACACCCTTACGCATGCAGTCTGTGAGACAAAATGAAACACAGATCTATGGCAATCCATATTTCAGCTGTGCAACTGACACCCTGGTCTTCAGGACACCTGGCTGCATGCAACCTTTGGGGTTTGCTCAGCCCTTCTGGTTTGCAGGATGTAGGGCAGCTACTGATCCTGGTTAGTTTTGCTTTCCTCACTAATAAGGAACTAAGCAACAATTTTCACAACAGCCATGAGGTGAGCAGAGATGCTGGAGAGAAAATTACAGTCTGTGGCTCAGGCATATGAGCATGTCCATGGGTCAGGGTGTGCATGTGGGTGGGAGATGGGGTGCAGGATGGCACTGGTTGCATGGGCTGTGCTCAGGTGGCAGGTTGTGACTGAGGTGAGACTGTGTGTGTGCACATCAGTAGCTGTCTATAAGGCAGCAGTAAGGAGGATTGTTGTGCCTAGGTAAGAGCATGGAGGAGACTATGCCTCTGCGTGCACTCTTCTGTTGTTTGAAGAAATGCATGAGACAGGTGATGATCATGTGTGTTGTGAGTACAGCAAAATGTTCAAGCAACAGGCTCGGTAGGCTGGAGACGTGTTTGGGTGCAAAGGCGTGCTCTAGCAATGCATTCAGTCAGTAATGACTACATGAGAGGGAGTATGGGTGAAAGATTTTGCATACTTGAGTTGGTGTGGAAGATGGTGTGCAAGATGATATGCTTCTGTCAGGTGCCTGTGAATGCCTCTGCATGTGTTTGTATACAGTCTTACACTTTATGTGCGTATGCAGCAGTTGTGCCTGTGTACAACTGCCATCCAGCAAATTCTGGGGCTGATGGCAGCCCCTGTAACACTCCCTGGCAAACAGGACAGAGCTTCCCAGAGGTGTCACTATTCAAATGCTGAATGGGGCATCCTGTTTCATATTCCTTAAAAAGGGGGGGCATTTCATGCTCCAGCACTGGCCTCATTTCTAAGTCCTTATTTAAAAAAAAAAAAAAAAAAAGACAGAGAGAAAAATGCCAGAAGACTGCAAAGGCAAAGCTGACAGGGAAATGCAGCCCTCTGGAGAGGACTGCACGAGCACTTCAGATGCTGCTTGTGAGTCCTGTTAAGCAGTGAACATCTGAGAGCTTCAGCTTGTGTAAGAGCTGATTTTTGCAAGCTCCTATCACCTGCCAGAGAGTGCTTCACTCTTTGAGACAATTCATTTGGGCTGGCTCAATGGGTCAGGAGTTACTGACTAGTCAGGATTTATAGGCTCTTCACTCCCATGTCAGCCCTCTCCCCAGCCCAGCCAGGCAATTTTCCTGGTAAAACACAGCTAAGCCCGAAAGGCTGTTAGAGAGATAGGGAAAAACCATGTTGCCTGCAGCGCTGGATTTGCACAGATGAGGACCAAGGGGGTGTCACTGGGATAGTGAGGGGCATGGTGCATTATTCAGCATCCAGCATCTAAACGGTAAGGTGAGTGCTGGTGTTACATGGGAGGGTACAGAGATACTTTGGTCCCCATGCTGCTTTAACGGCTTGGCTAGGAGAATCAGCAGAGCACCACAGTCAGGTCCTGAAGATGCCAACTGAGATGCAACTGGGACTGCTGGAGCCAGCCTCCTCAGGGGGCTCCAATTCCATGTAGCTGGGCTGCACCTTGGGTGCAGGCAGTGTTAGGAGAGGTGTTCCAGAGTATGGTCTTACCTGCTCAGGTGCCCTCCCAGGCCCTCAAATTCTCTCAGAGGGACCTTTCCTCTTACAGGCCCTCCACCTTGACTACCCACTGGACAGGGTCAGTGAGATGGTATTTTCAGGGTGCCACATGCGATACAGATGTCTGGATGAGGGCAGGTTTATCTCCCAGCCAGAGGCATTCCCAGGAAGGCTTTGGTAGTAGTGTGAGGAGATGGTCAAGGAAGTGGAGCAGTAAGGACTCACCAAGGCCAGTACAGGGTAGGGGGCTGTACCTGAGGCACTGGGACCCCTGGAGCAGAGCAGCATGCATGGGTGCCCTCTGTGCAGGAGTAGGGAGAAGGGCATGATTAAAGAGAGATGAAACTAAGCCCTTTGGTTTATCCGTTTCGTTTTTAGCCTATGATGGTGGAGGTGAATCACTCTTCAGGCTGCTCTTTTCTCAAGGTATGCATTCAGTCTCATACTGCTCTGCTGCCTTATACCCATGCCCACCCCACACAATGGCATCATGAGGTCAGGGTGGGCAGTGGCTTAGGACATCCTGCCCCTTCTTCTTCAGGGTCAGATCCCTGGGCACTGACATAACCCCTGGGAAAAACACTTTCCATAGCAGTCACAATCACATTCCTGACTGCATATCTTTGACACTCATGCAGTCAGTGGTGTCATTTAAATATCCTGGGTAGGACAGATTCTGATTGCTTTTATTATCAAGATAATCTGCCCCTCTGATTTCAAGAGACCTCCTGCAGATTTGGCCTAATATCACCGAAAGAAGAGCTTAATCCATAAGGCTGTATTGCCACTCTGGTATACAATCAGCATTCCTGTATTCTTACGGTGTACACATGCCTAAATGCTAATGTCACCTAGAAGCTGGTACGTGCAGAGCATTGTAAAGAGGAAAGAGTCAGTGCAGAAAAGCCTGCCTCTTGCTCTCATCAAGCAGCAGATAATGAACTGTTTGTGCAGCCTCCCAGAAACTTCACAGGTTTTTTTACAACAGAGGATCCAGTCTTTTTCCAGCAGGAAAGAGTCAGCCCCAAAGCAGTTTCACTTCCACATATAAATAGATGTTTTCTGGGTTTTGCTGTTTGTCTTTGGGATCCTGAACAGAGGTCTCAGTAGCAGTAGCAGAGAGGTGGTGTCTGCTGTCTGGGTTACCCTCTTCCCAAGCGTTGCTCAGACTTAAATATTACATCTCAAAAATGAGACGTTTCTGGCCCAGAAGCCCCTTTTACAAATCTCTTAGATTTTAAAGGGAATAAAAAAGAGAGAAAACCTGGAGGATGAGCACTGAAGCCAGGTTCCCTCTCCAGAAGTCAGCCAAGAAGCCCATTTCTCACCAGGCATCTGCGTGGACCCAAGCAATGTAACTGGAAATGGAGATAACCTCCAACAAAAGTGAGGATGGTTTGCTCTCCATCAAAAGACATCCCCAAAAGAAACCTGTCAAGGGGTGAAATCCCATAAGGTCAGGATAAAATGACCTGGGAGAAGGGTCTGAGAGACTGAAATAGCAAGAATTGAGGGCCATTGTCTCGTAGCATTAAACTTAGACAAGCATGACCTCTGTTTCCAGAAACGGGTTGAACCCTTTAGAAACCAATGCACTTCATTTTCTACCCCTGAAAACTGATTTCTGACCTTCTTTAGCATCTCTTCAAAGATGCTGGTATTCTTCTCCAGTTTGTCTGCAGGTGCCCTCAGCAGCAATGACTAGACCTGGACACAACTTGGACAAAGCAGAACTGATGTTTTCCATGGCTCATATCCAACATCCAAAATTAATGCATCCCAGGAGATGAGCTGCCCTTTTTGCTAAACCATCACATGACTCATGCAAAGTTAGTGATCTGTCTCAACCCCTTGATCCTTTCCTGCCATGCTGCTGCCTCTCCAGGCTCTCCTGCCTATGCATTCATGCATTCATTTATCCCTCCCAAATGTGGCACCCCGTGCTCTCTGTACTAAATTTTGTCTGTCTGATTCCAGACACTCACTCTGATCTATTGCTGTCATTTTAAATTCTGAGCCTGTCATCCAAAGTTCTTTCTGCACCCTCATTAATACACAGCCCTGGACCTATTTAGCAGATGTTGATATCAAAATGCATATGATTATTTCTAGGTAGCAAAGAAGTGTATCTCTTTAGTTAGCAGGAATTTTTTTTTTTTTTTTTAGAAATGCCTTGAAAAAACCTTCAGTTGCTATCATTCACCCAGATAAAAATCCAGTGTCGTAGTTATTGACTCTAGAACAGATAGCCACATTTATTCTGGTAAGTATCTGAGGGCAGAATCTGGCCCACTTTTGCCCCACACCCAGTGGTCAGATACAACGTTGGTCTACAAAAATGCCTGCAATAGATGGAGATTTTTTATCCTCTTTCCCCAGCAAAAGATAACAGTTCTTTCTTTTTTCCTTTTCTTTTTTCTTGTCTACATCTACAAGAACNGAGACTCAGGG
This sequence comes from Bucco capensis, assembly GCA_013396975.1. Taxonomy (NCBI): domain Eukaryota; kingdom Metazoa; phylum Chordata; class Aves; order Piciformes; family Bucconidae; genus Bucco; species Bucco capensis. The sequence continues at coordinate 34,221 of VWZO01008248.1, read as the reverse complement.
GTGACCTTATCGCCCTCTACAACTACCTGAAGGGAAGTTGTAGTCAGGTAGGGGTTGGGCTCTTCTCCATGGCAGCTAGTGACAGGACAAGAGGCCATGGCTTGAAGTTGCAGCAGGGGAGGGTTAGACTGGACATTAGGAAGCACTTCCTCACGCAGAGGGTGATTGGGCTCTGGAATAGGCTGCCCAGAGAGGTGGTGGAGTCACCGTCCCTGGAGGTGTTTAAGAAAAGATTGGATGTGGCACTGAGTGCCATGGTTTAGATGTTTTGGTGTATTGGGTCATAGGCTGGACTTGATGATCCTGGGGGTCTTTTCCAGTCTTGGTGATTCTGTGATTCTGTGTGAAATGTAAAACAACAACAACAACAAAATAATAATAATAATAATTTAAAAAAAGCAACCCAGGACTCTGGAGATGTCACTTTGTAAAGCACAATCAGCTGCTGCTCAGAAGAATGAGGCTGGTGAAAAATCTCAGCTCAGTCTGGGTGCACTTGATGAGTTAACACACACTCTAGGACATCTCTTGCTATGTTGCAGCAGCTTTTAACTGTATTTCTTTTAATACAGAGCTATTAATGGCAAACATGCCAGCTGTGCCCAAATAATGACTCAGTGTTTGGTGCCCTGCGTTGAATCTGCAAGAAGATACTGCTGAAATGGTGATAGCTGAAGGCAGAGAGGAAGAGGGACCAGCTGAGGAGCAGTACAGAGGGTTCGTGTTCTGGAGGAGCCCAGCTCAGTACCAAGGTTTGCTGACACCATTCCTCTTTGGCCAGTATTTGGGTGTTTGCTGAAGGTGCAGCAGCTGCTCAGCTCAGGGGCTTCCTGAGCAAGATGTAATTCCTGTGTAACTATGAACCTCTTTTCTGTAAAATTGTCCACTCTTCCCTGCAGTCCAAGTAAGCTTTTAATATCCGTGACAAGAATGCTAAACATCCACTGCCTGTTGCTGGAAGGACCACTTTTCTGCTTCAAAACCTGGCTCTATCTGGCTTCATCCAATGGACTCCGCTCACAGTAGAAGAGATTTCTGGCCCAATGATTCATAACTCAAATTTATGAGAAATTCCCTTATGCTTTCTCACATCCTGTGAGTTTGCCCATTCTTGTTAGAAGACACAGGTAGAAACCATCCTAAGTCCATCACTCTTTATCACAGGCTAGTGTTCATGTAATTAGGGGTAGTAGAAAGGCTTTCACTAAGAATGGGGTCAGTTAGCCAGGTGGAGAGGTTTCAAGAAGCAGCAGGTAAGAGCCAATAAAATTAAATGACTGCATGGTCTGGACCATGGGTTGTGTGTGAGAGAGGTCAGAGCTTGACTTGACTGCCCAGGATGCCAAGGCACATGGTTGGCACTGGCCAGGGAGCAGGAGCAGGGACCCTTCCACACTACACAGTCCCTTGCTTATATCCTCAGCCCTCACAGCACCAGATAATCAGTCCAGAGATTGGCGGTGGTAAGGTGTAGACACCACAACTACAGCCACAGCAGGCAAACATCAGGGAAACTGGATAAAACTTTCCACTGAGCAGAGCCAAGCAGTGGCCTGGAGCACATTAGCTCTCTCATCTTCACAGTACTATCTGAATGGGACCCATCTAAGAGCCAGTCCACGTGCCAGGCCAGGCAAGGAGCATTTATAGTAACCTGTGCTTGAATAAGGGATAGGAGGCAAGATAAGTCAGGGCTGTAACTATGCAAGATGCTAGTGGCAAGCATCCTTCTCCTCCCACGTCAGGTCTGTTCCAGTGTGGACAAACTCAACTTGGATCCTGCTGCTCAGCACCACACACCAACCAGCTCCACTCACACAAGACTGGGGCAGGAGACGCACACCATGCACCAGCCACAGGGTTGTATTTTGAGGCTGGAGAAGTTTCCCTAATTGTGCAGGCTGGGCTGAGGGACACTTGCAAAGCTGTCATAGCTTGCAATGACAGGAGTTATAGCCCTACACTGCTCTCTCACTTGGTGCACAGCCTTCCCTGGCTTGCTCGCCTCTTTTTCTCCCTTTTTGACAGTGCCCAAGTGCAAAAGGGAGGGGTTCTCCCTCCAACACGCTCCAGAGAGTTCTTTTCATTCTGCATTTAAAAGGGAAAGAAGAAAAGGCAGAGCAAAGCTGTCTCGCACGTAATCTGCTGCACAAATGCCAGCTCTCAGCAATCGATAGCAAATGCTCCCGGAGGGCTGTTTTCATTTCATAATATTTATTGGGTTGCTTTATTGTCAGAATCATTACAGTTCAATGTACTGCATAGATTTTATGCCAGCTGCACTTAGTTTGTCTTGTTTTTAGCACTCCATGTGCCTTATGTGGGTCCATGGTCACACCTGGGTTAGCATTGCCCCTCATGCAGGGTCCTGTGTGTGACATGGGATAAGACCTCTCTCTGGGTCTCTGTCCCCCCACCCCTCCCAAGATAAAACATGTCTTGTTGAGCTACCTGTAGGTTTGCATGACAGGGGTGATCTCTGCATGTACAGCATCTCTCACAAATGAGTCCTGATCTTGGTTGACCCTCTGGATGTGAAGCCATCAAAGCAACACAGCCTGAAACATAAAGAAGCTGTGAAATGGTTGCAGGTGAGCAATGGGAGAAAGTGGGAATGGGTTTAGAGGAGGGATTACTAGCAGCAACTGAGGTTAAACATAACCTCTCCTCTAGGCTAGGATGAGAGTTAGGCCAGGCTAGCCATTCAGTGGAGGAGATGCCATAGTCCTTGTTATGCAGATGGTCCGCGGATAGTCAGTGGTGCAATCTCAGGGCTTGACTGCATGTCGATTGCCAGCGTGCAGACAGGGCCCAGATGAAGCAGTAAGATGGAAAACACTCCTAAACCCCACTCCATCCCCATCCCTTCCTTGCTTCTCAAATCTGCACGTTGATTAAGAGGTGAAGAAAATGAGACCAAAAGGCTTCCCTGCATTTCCAACCCGCTCCAGGAACAGCTGGGCATAGGAGCCAGCATGGGCTCAACTCCACAGCAAGAACCTTCCCTTCCTTGCCGCAAACAAGATAGTCTTCTCCCCAGGACATGAGGAATGTCCTTATCACACTTAGTTGGCTCACATAGTAAGGAAATATCTGACACTAGAGGAGTACCTCCAATCCATGACAGCCCAGGGAAGGGACTGCATGTTTGCACACATTCAGTTCAGCTGCTAGCTAGGATTAGCAGGTTTAGGAAAAGCCTTGGCCAAGGCTACCCTCAACTCCCAGTAGGCTGGATACAGCTTGGTGGCTTTCCCTGGGGACAAAGACTCTCTTGGGCATTGCCTGAGGCTGCACCCAGCAGGAATGTCAGGAGGAACAGAGGAGAATGTGATGCCAGGGCTTTTCCCAGGACAGGAAATGTAAAGAAAAGCAGCTCATTGCAAAGGGACAACAGCATCCCTCCTGTAGCAGATGTTTAATGTTTACACTCTGCAATAAAGGGAGTCCTGGCACTAACTCACAGTCATTCAACAAACTGGAGTGAACTGAGGTTCATCGGGGCCAAGAGAGGAGCACAGTGGGTCACCATCTCTCAGATGCCTGCCCTGGTCCCAGGCACACAGAAACCAGCCCAGTGACCAGGGGCTGGCAGAGACCCCAGAACACAACACAGTTCCTGGTCGTGCTTTGGCCACTGCTGGCTGTTGTTAACTTGGTGATTGCACACCTGTGTTGGGAGTTATTATTCCCACACACAAATGGTTCACCTCTGTCAGTTTTTTCAATTACCGCCTGCACCCTGCCTCCCCAACTGCCTGGGGAGCCTTGGTTCACCTGCCTGCTGAGCTTAATTTGTTTTTAATGTATGGCTCTGTGCATGACTGGCAAATTTCCTCTCCCCTCTCCTCCCTTCTTTCTTAGAACAGGTTGTGGGGTTGTTTTTTTTTTCAAAATCACATTTGTAATTAATTCCTAAACCAATAGTGTCTCAGCAGAGCAGGAGGGGCTGAAGAAGATATCCTCAGGGAGGTAGATACTTAGTACCCATGATTAACCTTCTCTTCACACTCATCCCCTAAGGATGAACCATTCCAAGAATGCATTCAGCCTTATCAAGGCAGAAATACCTACTGTGCTTGTATAAAGCATTTCAGCTTGCCTCTGACCCGGGGGTGCTAAACCTCTACAGGCAAAGAGAGCTGTCATAGCTTCTAAACTCAGGTTCACTTTTAATTTCTGGCTTTTCCTGTGGATTTCCCAACCCACGAGGGTCTGGAGGCTGGTCCTGCCTTGGTGGGTGCTAATTACAGTCACTTCTCTATCCTGGAGGAGCTGAAGTCTCATCTGGAAAACCACAGCTCTTCCCTGAGGAAGGTAGGTTTTCTGGCAGGGCATTCCACCAAGGCTGCACCAAGCAGGGTGGGGGCTGCCACAATACAGGTAGCCCCTGACTCCCAAATACCTAGGTGATGCTTACAGCTTGGCTGCTATAGAGGAGCCATTCATGTCTCCAGCCTACTCAGCTAAGCAGGCAGAGCTCAGGAGGAAGATTTCCTCTAATCCCTCTGCTCTTTGCCTGCACCTCTGTCCTCACCGCAGGGGGCTATAATGATAAGAATGCTCTGCTCACAGCCAGGACAGCTCTTTGAGCACCAGCAGGGCCAGCAGCTGATTTACACAGAAATTACTATTCAAATCCACTGATATGCATGCTAGCTAGGACACAGTAGGACTACATTGTCTCCTTCCTCATACCCATCAATACTCTTATACTTTTAAGAGGATGCAATAGCCAGGGAAGCCCAAAACACCCTCACACTGTTTCCCAGAGGAGCAAGGAGAAAAAGACAACACAACTTCCTTTTAAAAGCATTTCAAGGTGGGAAACAGCTGCTTCTAATGACCCAATCCATCAAGATAGCACTAGCCCCATCACTTGCCTCCTAAAAGCTCCTGAACATCAGTGATTATCAAAGCTGGCCGTATGCATTTTGATCAGGAACAATCAAAGCTGAGTGCAGCTGAATGAGCCATAAAGACATATGAGGAGCAATTGGTATGGAGCCCTGGCTGGGGGTCAAGCTGGGAGCTGGCTTGCCATGGGCTGAGCTCCTGCCCTTGCCAGCCTTCAAGCAAAGAGCTTGCTTTGGAGCTGAATGTAAAAGAGAAGAAATGCTGCAGATATCCATGGGGCTTCATTGGCAATAAACATAAAAGCATAAACATTTCTTGGGAAATAGCCTCAGGGAGGGGGGTCTTCCCTGACATGTTGGGATATGTGACCTACAGGAGGGGATAAAATGCATCCAAGGTGATGGGTCTGACTCTAGGTCTCACACAAAAACAGTGGCAAATGGGGCTCAGAATTCCTTCTCACAACCAATCACCAGAGAGCAGGCAGCTCCTGTTTGCCTAGCCTTAACTGTAGTGCTTTGCTTCCAGTTGGCGGTTGGTTTTGGTTTTGATTTGGTTTCGGTGGTTTGGTTTTACTGGTGAAAATGTTTTGGTTTTCAACAAGAAAGATTTTGCTGGAGAAACATGGGGTGAACTTTTTTCAATCTAAACTTGCTGGTGATTAAGGAAAAATTAACATTACTGAAAACAGACAAACTGACATTGTAAATTTCCAAAACCTAGATAATGGGATAAGATGGGTGTGTAAATAAGGTGAAACTAACATTGTATATTTACTGGAAATAGACAGACTAACATTGCATGCTTACTGGAAATAACCAAGACTAGATAATAGAATAAGATGGGTGTAGGATACAACACAAAAGAAACTGAACAGAGACAAAAGAACTGAACAGAAGCATCGAAACCAGGTGGAGGGGACTGAGACAAAACCAGAGATCAGCTGGACCCGATCTGCAATCTGACATCTTGATTCCCCAGTTAACATCCTGAATAACTCAGCATTTCAAGACAAAGATGGACCTAGGGGGGTTGGTGTATAACAAAAGGGGACCTAGGGTGGTGGTATATGAAACTTGATGTTAGCCTGTTGCATATGTAAACTGTGTTGATAGTTTCAATTGTAATATCCCGGAAACTTAATGCGTGTGTATGGAAGCCTGTTGCATATGTAATAATTTGTAGCATAAATAGAGCATGGTTTGAGCAGTGAGGGGTGCGTATTTTGGTGGAGATATCCCCTGCGCATCCGGCGCTGAGAATAAACCTTTCTGTGAGTAAAATATTGATAGTTATTTTCTTAAATCACTGGTGCTTTTCATTATTACTAAAGCTGGTGCATATGCAGAGAAAATATCTTATCCTCTTGATTACAGTTACTGCAAGGGCAGTATGGGCTGGAACAAAGTCCATGAAATATGGACTGCTTTGGCAACTGGTTTATTTGAGGTTAATGTGTTAATCTATTCCATGCTCAAAGCCTTGTCTGTAAAGCCAAGTTAGTGCATGGAATAAAATTCACTCAGAAAAGGAGTTGTGCAGCCACAGCTCAATAAAAGGCCTGGCAAATAGTATGGCAGAATGAGCAGGATGCTGTTTAGGCATCTGTTTGGTGCAAATGCAAATTACATCATACTAATTAGTGATTCATAAAAAGACAAAGACTATGCAATTAAATAAGTGGTTTGAGGCATGCTAGGTGAGATGAAGTGACTGTGAACTCTGAGATGGGGTCACCTGTCCAGGAGTTGTATGTCTGGCTGAAATGATGAAACACAGACTGAACACAGGCACAGTTGCTGATGCATGATTTCTTATCCTTTGTTTTCTGCCCCCAGTTTTGTGTGCCAGGTTAGACCCTCTTCTGCTGAAAGAAAGCTCAGGTTTGAAATGGAAACCTGCTCTGGTGCTGGTGCAGAGCTAAGACGATGGTGAAAAAAAAAACACAACAGCAACAAAGATTTGCTTCTCCTTACAGAGGGCTGATTATATTTCAGGGAGTGCTTGGTGCAGCTCAGAGGTCAGATTTCCAGCGTTTCATCTCATCTCATCAGAGCTTCCAGTTGTACTAAAGACTGTCCTGTCATCACAAGATTGCTCCACATCTGCTGCAGTGCTGCATCCTGGGAGCAGGCAAGCAGAGCTGAAATGGACAGGCAGAAGAGAAATGCCAGCAGGATTCAAGCTTTTCACATATTTACAACCACATGGACATGTGATGCCATGCTGGATTAGAGCACTGCAGCTCTGGGTCTCAGCCTACCCTGTGCCAGGCTCTGGCAAATCACTGTCATCCCTATGAAGGGAGAACTAGATAGTTGCCCAAGGTCATGGAAGAAGCCAATGGGGAGGCTATTACAGTAATATAAGCACATCCTTTAATTACTGCATGTGTTTGGGAGGCTGTGAGTGCCCTCAAATGAGAAAGAAGAGAGCAATGAGATGGGGAGGCCAGCATATAATGCTCAGGGCTGTCACATCCCCTTCACAGTGCCAGGCTCCCTGACTACAAACTGAGCTTGGTGATGAGGACACAGAGTGCCTACACGGTTAGCAGCGCCGGTAATAAGCAGTTAATGCATTTGGCTCCCTGCTGAGTTTGGTTATTTCAGTATGATTAATGGAACCTGTATGTTAACACTGCAGACGCAACATCACCTGCTCCTTGCCCACTCTGAGCAGTGGGTACCAAGGAAGGGCTAACAGGGCTGTCTCCTTTCAGCTGTGCATTTCAGGTACATGTTGCTTTGTGGAGGTCATCATGCTGGGAGTTATCACAGGCAGCCAGCAACTCCATGCTTCTGCCTCAACCCAAGCCCAAGACTTTCCAGCCAGGCATGGGGTTAACTGCTTCTTTAAAACAGCTGATGAGAGCTCCTACCTCCTCCTGGCCACTGATTCCTGTGCTACACTGCCTGTATCATTGGAAAATGTCCCCTAATATCTTACCTAAAACTTCCCCGCTGAGTGCCCATGATTGGTTTTGTCTGTGCCTAGTGAAGATGAGCTCTGCTTAATCCAGTCTGCTCTGCAGCTCCCTTTTTGTGCATCTGGAAATCTGTCTGCCTTTTGTTTTCCACTCTAGATTAAGCTGTCTTTATTTTTGCAAGTCTTGCTCAGGGCCTGAATCCCCAAAGGAGCCTTCTGCAAGTTGCTGCTCAAAGCACATATCAAGAGCATAATATGTGGTAGAAGAGAGCTAAAGCTCCTTCCGCCCAGGCCAGGAGGTGGCCACCATGAGGATCCTCTCAGGTGGGCTTGGTGACCCACCACCTTTCCTCCATGGGCTTTGGGCTCTGCAAAAGATGCCTGAGCTGTCCCCAACCCTTTGTCCCACCAGCCTTGTCCACACTGGTGGTGTTATCAAGACGGATGGGCAAGTCCCTAGAGGATGATTTCCAGTGTGTGCCACTTCTCCATCTCTGCAGAAGATGTTCTCAGCATGCTGGTGCAGAGCAGAAGGGATGCCAGAACACCTGAGAGTGGTGTCTAATTTCTGGCATCCTTTCCTTTGCAGTAAAACAGTCAGAGCTCAGCCACTGATCTAGAGCCATCCTGAAATGTTAGGACTATCATTAAGGTGATTAAAGCTCTAATGAAATGAGATGAGATGAAATGCATAGACCTGGTCAGCATCCCGTACCAGGCACCTAGTGACATGTAAAGATCTTTAAGCCTCTTCTGAAAGAAGAAAATCTTTTCTTTTTCCTCCTCACATAGCTCTGGCCCCAGAAGGAAGTTGGAGCAGACTGAAAATTCAATCCTGTGTGCATTTGCCTACACTCAGAGCTTCCCAGAGCTGAGGAAACTGTCTAGTTGGGTACATGTTGGGTTCCTGGTTTTATCTGTGGAGATGGATTATCTCCTGTCTAAGGATATTAAAATCACATCAGCACAGTAATGTCCCTGTGGGGGTCTCTTAATGTTCCTTGTCTAGTTCTCACTGTTGCTCCTAAACCTGTTTTGATGGTGAAGGCTTAAAGTCCAGGTGAACATCAACTGCCATTCTCATCGTTTGGCTCAAACTAAGGTGTCACTCCTGCATGGCAACCCAAACATTTCATGGGGAATTATAAGTCCATATTTTTTATCATATTATCCTGCTAAGGGACACACGAGCAGCTTGTGGAGCCCACAGGAGGGACCAAGGCAATGGGCAATGGGCTTTAATGCAACGGAAGTCTTCATCTCTGCTGAAAAAAGTGTTGGAAAATGTGTAGAGATCCACAAAATAAGTAGGTTTGAAATGTTTTATTCAGGCTGTGTGGCAAAAAAATATTTGATCCAGTCAGGGTGGCTAACAGCAGCAGCAGGACACAGGACATGACCTGCAAGCTTAGAAAGGAAAACTCTTGGATGGGACTTCCAGTAGATGTTCTTTTCCCAGGGGTATCCAGGCCCTGGCTACCCTACTGTCTCTTCTCCTCTGCCCAGTGCCTCCTACACATGTTGGGTCTTTGCACACGGTAGAGCCATGAAATCAGACCCAGTTGCAGAACAGCTAGATGTGAGGAGTGCCTGCAGCAGCAAAGGGGAGCATTTCCTCCCACAGGGTGAAGATGCTGTGATGGGAAATGTGCCCCAGCTCAGCTGCCCAATGCCCTGTCCTGGGCACAGATCTGTCCTGGGGCACAGATCCACAAGAACACCCACAGTCTCCAGACAGAATGATCTGAAGCGAAATTTGCATTTAGTCAAATCCCTTTGTTGGAGTGGAATAAGCTGGTCCCAGCAGTGGCCCAGAGGGGAGGAGGGCTCTGATATGGGCTAGTGAGACCTCCAGACAAGCCGACACCTGCCTCTGCAAGCTGGGGTGTCTATTTGGTGTCTCCAGGCCATCCCAGAGGATATCTGACCAGGGAGTAATGAATGCAGACCTGGCCAGGGAGGAGAGATAGCAACCCACAACCCCACATTCCCCTTCTCCCTCCATGAAAGGCAGTTTGGGGCAGATCCTCTCCAACATGTTACCATCAATCTTCTACTGCTTGAAGTTGATCTGGCTATTTCCAAAGCCTGTGGCTTAGTCGCACATTCCTGTCACAAAGGCTTTAACAATGTTCTGCCTAAAGGGCTGTCACTCTGAAAGAAAGTAGCCAGAGTCAACATCTTTCTGTGCCAGGCTTTCCAGTCTGACAAGCTATCGTTCCTAATTGCTAATTAATTAATATTTGCATATGCTGTTTAAATCATCTGGCTGCAGTCACTAATGGGACCTAGACAGTTGACAAACCTTTCTGATGCACAACAAAAACACCTTGGTTCCTCTGCTCAATAAGGCAAAGTTATTTTAGATCACCCATTGGCAGGAAATATTTCTGAAAATACTGTAGAAGGGAGCTGAGAGGATATTTTCCAACATGAAAAGAAGCACCATGAAACTCTAAATAAATAAGAATTTTTTTTAAAATTCTAGTCATGGAAATATTTGAGATTTCAGGACTATTTCCTGTTTTGTACTCAGACAAAAATGTGAGATCTTTTATCTTCTTACAAGCTGGTAGTTCCAGGGCAGAAGAACGGCAACTGATGTAGATTGCTTTGATCATTTTAAATAGTTTCATGCCAGTCTCAATTTATTTGTTTGTTTCTCTAAATTTATTCCAATGTTGAGACAGGCCCATTTGGATTCATCTGCAGGTCTCTGGTTTGAAAATATCTTGGCACACAGTTTCACTATAATAACCATTGTTGCTTTTGCCCCAAAAAATTTCTGAGCTGGGAAAGCGCTTTTTTCTGTGTGGCTGACTCTATTCTGCAAATAGTTATGGTTTTGCTCAAGTTACACACTGGGCAAACACAACATTTGAAACTCCAGATATGTGGTGTTTAAGTGTATTTCTGTCTGTGGATACAGATGTGTTTCTATGTCTTTGCTCAGTTGTGTTTGTTTTAGGCAAGAAAGTGAGGATTTAATACCACAAGTGCACAAAAGCTGAAAAGTTTCCATTTTGGATGCTGTAACCGGAGGGTGCTAAATGTCCCACACTCTCATCTCTATGGTTCAGCCTTTCCTCCAGCTCATAGCTGTGGTCTGGGAGGTGCTGAAGCCCCTAGCCACATCTGAAGGGCTCAGAAAGAGCCCATTTTCCCAGGTACAGTCTGGTGCCCTAGTCACCTTATCCAGCCCATGTGCAGACATGGACTGCATGAGGCTCTTGGTTGGTCAAAAACCCCAGCAAAACAGATGGAGAGAACAAGCTGCATTTGACACAGAGTATCACCTGAGCAAACCCATCTGGAGATGTTCTTCCCCCTTCTTGGTTGCATGAAGATGGCCTGTGGCTACAGAAAAATGTGTGTACATTGGGTCTACCTCATGGGTCCCACCTGCGATATTCATGCTATCACACTGGCTCTGTCTGAGTTTATTTGGCTCTGGTGGTCCCTGGCCTGACAGTTTTGTGAAGCCCAAGCCTAATTCCAGTTTGATTTCTGGTCTAGTCTTGCTTTTTGGGAGCTCCGATTTTCACATTGTTCAGAAGCAAAAGTGCTGACATGCACTTAAAAAAGTGCTTGTGCCTGGATTGCTGCATCTGCCTAGGGAGCTGGTTAGTGAAGCTCTGAAGAAGGTGCTCAGTGAGCAGTGTAAGACATGCACAGGCTGAGTGAGCTTGAGGTATTGACTCCTTTAGCTGAGGATTTCATAATCGTGACAGATTTAGAAAATGCAGTCAAGACCTAAGGCTGAGTTCTGTTCCACAAACAGCTCATGTGATTTGATGAGCTTGGGGCTTGTTGGCCGCTTGGTTTTACTCACAGAATCATAGAATCATAGATGAGGTCATCTAGTCCAACCCCCCTGCAGTGGGCAGGGACATCCCCAACTAGATCATGTTGCTCAGAGCCTCACCTTGAATGCCTCCAGGGATGGGGCCCCAACCACCTCCCTGGGCAACCTGTTCCAGTATTCCACCACCCTCGTGGTGAAGAACTTTTTCCTAATATCCAGTTTAAATCTACTCCTCTCCAACTTAAAACCATTGCCCCTTGTCCTTTCACTACAGGCCTTTGTAAACAGGCCCTCTCCAGCCTTCTAGTAAGTTCTTGTGCTACAGGACTAAGCTAGCTAATGCCACCCAAAAATGGACATGGCTGCTGATGGGGAGAGACATAGGCTCAACATGCAGCTGCTGGGGGGGGAAAAAAAGCCTCCAAGTTGATTTCAGAGCACTTTGAGACTTTTGCAATGCTGAACTAAAAATTCATCTGGATACTGAATTTCCTGCAAAGGCCACTGTGAAGCTAGGGGTGAGCTAGAGAAGGGAAAGAAGAACCATGGTGTACAGAAAAAGACAGAATGAGGGGTAGTTCTGGGCTTTGGTCTCATCAGGCCATCCAAGGCTGAAACCAGTTTTGTGAGCACAGAGAGCCACTGGAGCAGATGCAGAAGACATCTTCTCCTTTGCAAATCCCACAGGCATTTCTGTGATGCCCAGCCTGATGCCTCCAGCCCTCATGAGCAAGAGGAAAATACACCTCTAATGAAAACAAAAACCTTATTTCAGCTCCACTGTGCTCCATTTCTAGCTTACAAAGTCAAAAAGTGCCCTTTTTGTGGGTATTTTCTGACCAACTCGAGCAGCCTTCTCAGTTTGGTTGCAGCCAGCAGTGGGCTTAGAAATACAAGGTTTAATTGAAATAATCTTCTATATTCAGATACAAGCCTTATTTCCTCTACCTGGTGAGAAATGGCTCTTGTCTCAATCAGCAATTGAAGTCTGAGATTGCTGTGCTGAGCAGAATGGTTCCAATTTCTATTAATTAAAGCTCAGCTCAGAGTGCTACAGCCTGGCTGGCTGGAGAGCAGCTCTCAAAATTTGCCCTCATCCTCTCAGGAGCATCAAAGGGACATGGGTGCTAACAGCATGCAGGAAGACACCTGCTGACTTCCACCCCATTCTGGTGATTTCCAAACCAAATCATATATAGTTTGTTCAGTTCGTCATTTTTCTCTGATAAGAGTGCTTTTGCAACTGTTTGGAGAGCCTGTATGAAAGGGATGGCATCTCCAGCTGCATTCACTGACTTACCATTTATCAAAAGTTTTCCTCTTTGACAGCATCTCTACTCCCATCATGACTTCTCCCTGCCCAATTCCTGCTCTCGTGCTGGATATCAGAGACTTCTCCTCCCCACTGTGGTGCCTGGGTTTCTATGCTGGACCCAGTCCTGCCCCCAGGTATCTGGAGCAGTATCTGGTGAAGCAGGGCATTTCCCAGTATTTGGTGTGAGGAGGGGGAAAAAGAGTTTCTTCTGGCTAGAAGATGGCTTCACCAGGCCAGCTCTAAACTAGAGTTAAGGGTGAAATGATGGAATCACTAAAAAAACAGTTGCAATAGTGGAATAAAGTTACCAAAAGACGAGAACAACACTATGCATTGTTAAAACTCTACTTAACAATAAAGATCCTTCCTCACCGCAACAGCACCTCATTTAGCTTCTTTCTTCTTCTCACATTAAGCTGTAATCTCTCTCTATTGATGTAAGACCCAATTTCTTTCTATAAAATAAATATTCCTCTTCACTAGACTCCAGCAGGGGAAAATGGTGGAATGAGTCCTTCTGTCTGTGCTGTTCTAGGTGGAAATGTTCTTGTCCTACTGTGTTGCCTAAGCATTTGCCAACCCAAGAGGTGGCAGAAGGGTCACCCCTGCTCCTCTTGAAGGTCTCTTGCACTCATGTGTACCAGGTACCCTCACCAAGGGGACCCTGGCTCCAGCTCACTACCCTGCTGCAGCCCCCTGTAAACACCTTCATTAACATTTGTGATCAAGTGGAGGGAACAACTGAGGGCTTTGACACCAAATGGGTGGCTACCAACAGGCACAGGAACCTTTGGCTGAGAAGAGACAGAGATGCTCCTACAAGCAAACAAGAGGATATTTCTCTTCAAGTGGTGGACATTCCTGCAGCCTCCAGTGTTTGGGGAGAATTGCATAGGACTTGGAGGGAAACTCTTCCAGTTTCACCACAGTTTGGTGAGTGGTGGATTGCCACCTTGGTGGCTAATTAAGCCCAAAAAATGCTCATGCCAGGCTGCTGTGAATGTTGGCATTAGTGAGGTGTTGGTGGCCTGTTTATCTTTTGGTAAAGGCACAGCTTCCTTACTTGTAGCCTTAGGACCCTGGTGTTTCATTTCCAGTTTCCACCCCCAGATTAGGGGTTCTGTGAATGAGAAGTCAGAGGACATGAAGCAGTGTCCTGTCCTGGGGCACGTCAAACAACCCATGCTCAGGTAAGGACTGGAGGAGCTGCAGCACTGGCCACAGGAATCTCAGCTTGGGCAGCCTCATGGAGTGCTCCAGTGTCACAATGGTACAGGAGTTCTCTCTCCTGACAGCCTCATCTGTTCTTACTATGGGTGTTCAGGCCATACAAACCACAGGAGAAGAACCAAGGAGCAGTTTCCTGGAAATGTTTGCAACATATGGGCTGTTGCTCCTCTCCAGTGCAAACAGAGAGCAGCTTTTCCACCAAACAACAGCAGCGTTTCTAGCAGATCTAAATCAGCTGGAGCTTCCCATAACTGGAGAGCAGATAGAATCCCACATCACTCTCCCACCAGTTCTTCGTGACTGCTTGCTTCTTCCCTCTTAGTCATGGGCATGGCGTCTTCACCTCTGTCTGCTCTCAGTGTTTCCCTCTGTCTCACGGCTGTGGCCCTGCAAAGCTGCCATCACATAACACAACCCGCCCACTTTACCCTGCAAGGCACTGGGCTGCAATAAGCCCCGGGCAACACCATCTCACTCTGCTGCTCTCAAAGGAGGTGAGATGACGGTGCAGGGCTGAGGTTTTTGGATGCTGTGGCATGGTCCCTGGGGAAGTGTAGTGGTACAGCTGGACCCAAGACGCAGACTCAGGGAAAGGAGTCTAAGAATGCATCTTTGAGAAGTAAATGGGATGGTCTGTCCGGTGTAGCAGTCACTTGCATTGCTGGCTTTTGCTTCAGCAAAAAAAAGATCCTCTCCTCTCTCTGTGCACGGCACAGAGCAAAGGGAAGGCGTTAGAAACAGTTATAAACAGCCAGCCCCAAGCAACATGCCTGCGGTGCCAAGAAGCTGCCTGCCTTACTCCCGGTATGAAACAATTCCTAAATTTCAGATGGGGAGGAGATGTGCAGATCACTGAGGAGAGTGGCGCCACCTCCACTGTTTCGGGAATTATCTACTTGCAAGGTCATTTCATCTCATGAAGCCCCAACTCTAGTGGGATGCTGGATGGGGTAAGCTGTCTTGTACTTCTCTTCCCTACTCTTCTCAAAAAGTATGAGGAAACTTTGAAGGCTTCTGGTCTTTGCCCCTGAAGAAGTTAGACATGCTCATACTGAGTTCAAGAAGAGTATGCAGGAGCAGTGCTTTGCAACTGCAGGGAGAGAAAGGGTTTCAACAACACACTCTACAATTTATGTGGGCAGGCAAGAAGCACAGGTCCCAGAAGCACAACCCAGGTGACCTGTCACTCCTTCAAGCCCCCATAACTCACTTTTGATCAAAATTTGTTTCCTGACCATTTTCTCACCAGTTTGGCCATGCTGTCAACTACTCCTCATCTCTTCTTGCTTTAGTAGCCTTTAGCTTTCTGACCCTGTCAATGTCTATGTACATCTTTATGAAACACAGGGTAGCTCAGGGTATCTTCATGCTCTTCCATCACTTCAAGCATTAACAGAGCTTTTGAAACAGAACTTTTCCTACTACATTTTTCAAAGCACAGCCCTGCTGGCTGCACACTTGTCCCATTCCCTGCAGCACAAAAGAGTCTCGCAGACCCTGCAGGGAGTCTCAAGCTGGCACTTCACTAGCAAACTTCACCTGTGCTGGAGAGAAACTGCAGCAGCACCCAGATGCTGCCAAACTCTCCACCTGCAGGACAAAGCACAAAGTCAGGTCAGATAAGTCTGCAAGAGAGGCAATTGCAGAGGCACCCTCCAATCCCAAACACACCTGAGAGGTATGCACTCATCCTCCCATTCTCTAAAAAGTCCTTGAAGGTCTTCTCTATCCCTAAATATTCCTCAGAGGTCCCCTTGCCAAGCAAAGGCTAGGTCTACCCTACTTAGTGAGACAGAACTGTTGTCAGAGCTGACACTGCTTAAGATTTACTCCATCCTGTGTGGAAGGAAAGTCTAAACCCTCACATCTGAGTTAATGAAACAGTCTGAGGAGACAATAGTTCCTGGCGCTGCAAAAGCTTGCATTAGTGAGCTGGGGTTACAGAGAGCTCTGATCAATAAATATGTTGCCACAGCTTTTCAGAACATCCATCACTTGTCAGGAAATGCATTTAGGCTAATACCTGCAGAGGGCCTAAACCAGCCATAGGAATTAAAACTTGCTACATGCCAAATGGTAATGCACAATTTAATGATCACAGGATCTGATAAATAAGCAAAACTGTGAAATGAATAAATACACTCTGGCATCAACATCTGCAACCCAACCTGACAGCATTTAGAGTCTCTAGATTAACCTGCAAGTTGCTTCCCCAGGCTCATCTGTTTGCACTATGTGGGCAGCAAAGGCAGCAGCCGGCAGACCTTTCCCAGGAGAGGTTAAAGAATTTCCAGACCCAGTGTTTCTTTGTCACATAAAGCACTGATATTAACCTAGCAGGCTTCCTGTGCAGGGAAGGCTGCAGCAAAGATCAAGGCAATGAGCTCTTCTTCATGGCTACGTTGGGCAAAGCAAAATAGGGAGGGAACATTTCAGCTGGGTATTAGAAGAGAGGGGAGTGAAAAACAATTATTGACTGCCACGTGTGAGGAGTGAGGGGGATTTTAGGAAGAGGATAGGTGCAAGTCAGGCTAAGGAGAGCTGGTCCTGGGACCAGAGGCTCCAGAAAGCCTCTTCGATCCCTCTATGTCTCTATAAAGTTCACCCTATGCTTCTGTTACCACCACAAGCACAGCCCAGGGTTCTTGCTGAATTGCTTCAGAGCAGGTAGGTCTGAGCAGGAGGAAGGGATATAGTACTGAGTGAGAAATAACTGCTTCAGAGAGCAGAATGAGAGATTTGCTGCTGAAAGGATTGCTCCTGTCGTGCTTCAGCACCTATCCAGGGGTGGCTCAGCACAGAGATGGGAGGATAAGCAGCATGAAATTAAGAAAGGGAAATTTTGGGGTCCATAGCAAGAAAAAAAAACTTCCTCACAAGAAGATTTATGAGACTGTGGAGAAATTTCTCCCAAGGAAATCTTGGGACATTTGAAACTAAATTAAAGAGCAAATACAGAGATGAAGACCGGGAAAACATTTGCACTACAGGAGAGTTGGACTAGAGGGAGCTGAGTGAGCGCTGCCCATTGCTAATTTATTCCTGATCTGTTGGGTTATCTGTTCATGCTTTCCTACTACATTCATCATTTGACTCTCTCTGATCCTTGAGAACATAAAAGAGAGCATATGTGGCCAGTGTAGATCAGGGGTCATTAAATACTTCTTTTTACCATCTTCATGACCAGCTAAATCTTAGTAGATTTAGGCAGCTCAAGCAGAGCCCTGCACTTCCCATGTGAAAACATGGCAAGTGCTGCTAACCCAATGAGATGGCAAGCAGCACTTCAGGCTGCATTTATGGTATGTGCAAGAGATGAGCCACAGGGCATGTAATTTGGGAACTACCACTCCCCTAGACTACGGTCGGTAAAACGTCATAGAGATAAATGGCTATGGCAACACTTAAACTTCACAAGGGCAAGAAGAAAAGAGTCATGCACCCTTTGCAATTGAGGCTGGGTACCTGTTCCTCAAAACCGTGCTGAAGGCACTACCTCACTTCAAGACACCGAATAGACACTGGCTTCTGTCATTCACCACTATCTAGACCATCTCCTTCTCCTGGGACTTCCTATGTCAGGTCCTGTCCTGAAGCTGCACTGCAATAGCCTAGGGTGGTCATGGCCAGTGCGTAGACCAGAGACCTCCACTGAGCATGCCTCAGCTCTCTGGAAACCCTAGCATGCATCCCATACCAAAGTCTCCGCAACACAGTCAGGAAAACCCATGCACAAGAACTGAAGGAAGGGAATTCTAGCCCACAAAAGCAGAGATGCTTGAGCCAAGCTTTTCATGTTGGCAAAGTGCAGTAGGAGGGGTTCAGCTGCTCAGGCTCTCCAATGCTTGTGCTGCACGTAACAGTTCACTGCTAGAGAGCTGAGACCCTGGGGGCTCATGAGGTGATTTAGGGGATAAGAAGGTCTCAGGTTTGTCTTTGTTGTCCAGCCAAGTGCTGGAGCTATTCCCTGAGCAGCAGCCCAGGGCAACCCACAGTTCTGTACTGCCCTCTTCATGCCACTTTCTTGGACATCACTAGTTATACCATGGCACAGTGAGTCCATTCATGAAGCTGATCCAGCTGAAATGAACCTGTCACAAGTCACAGTCTCCAAAATATGTTTTATCAGCTATATCAGTGCCATTAGTCAGCTCACTATGCAGTCACAAGAGCACTGGTGATGGACGATGCAATGGAGAGGAATTGTGTTTGGCAGGAAGGCAGTATATGACAACCCTCCCTCAATTTATGCTTCCATGCCAATCCTTCCTACAGCCAGCACTAGCATAATCTTTCAATGAATCTGTGACACCTCACTGCCCCTGCAGGACACTCATTGAAGACATCCAAGGAACACAAACCTGCTTTTCCTACAGAGCCCATGAAAACATTTACTAAGGTGAATGTTCAAGCACCACTTCCTTCAAGCTCAAGATTGGTGCATCCCTATGAGTAAGAAATCTAGCAAAGGACACAGGAGACATGTGTGGATAAGCAAGAAGCTTCTGGAAAAACTTTTTCAACTATGTCAGTAGGAAAAAGAAGGCTAGGGAAAATGTGCATCTGCTTATGAAGGAGGTGGGTGCCTTGGTAATGGAGTATACAGAGAAGGCAGTTACTGAATGCCTTCTTTGCTTCAGTATTTACTTATAAGGCGGGCCCTCAGGAATCCCAGTCCCTGGAGGTAAGAGAGAAAGTCTGGAAGAAGGGAATCTCTCCCTCGGCTGAGGAGGATTGGGTTAGAGATCATGTAGACAAGGTGGACATTCACAAATCCATGGGCACCGATGGGATGCACCCACAAGTACTGAGGGAGCTGGCTAATATTATTTCTAAGTCACACCATCGTCTTTGAAAGGTCATGGAGAGCACGAGGGGTGCCTGAGAGCTGGAAGAAAGCCGTTGTCACTCAACTCTTTGAAAAGGGCAAAAAGGAAGACACAGGAAATTACAGGCAAGTCAACATCACTTCCATCCCTGGAAAGGTGATGGAGCAGCTCATTCTGGAGGTCTAAGCGTATGGAGGAAAAGATTATCAGAAGTATTTAACCAAGATTCACAAAGAGGAAATCATGCTTGAACAATCTAATAGCTTTTTATGACAGTGTGACAAGCCGGGTAGATAAAGGGAAAGGAATGGAAGTGGTCTGCCTGGACTTCAGCAAGACTTTTGCCACTCTCTCCCATAACCTCCTTATAGGCAGGCTTAGGAAGTGTGAGATAGATGAGTGGACAGTGAGTGAGGTGGATTGAGAACTGGCTGAATGACAGAGCTCAGAGGGTTGTGATCAGTGGTGCAGAGCTTAGTTGGAGGCCTGTTGGTAGTGATGTTACCCAGGGATCAGTACTGGGTTCGGTCTTGTTCAGCCTCTTCATCATTGACCAGGATGAAGGGGCAGAGTGTACCCTCAGCAAGTTTGGTGATGATATAAAACTGAGAGGAGTGACTGACACCAGAAGGCTGTGTTACCATTCAGTGTGACCTGGAAAGGCTGGACAGTTGGGCAGAGAGGAACATCATGAAGTTCAACAAGGGCAAGTGTAGAGTCCTGCACCTGGAGAGGAATAACCCCATGTACCAGTACAGGTTAGAGGTTGACCTGCTGAAAAGCAGCTCTGTGGAGAAGGACCTGGGAGTCCTGGTAGACTACAAGTTCACTATGAGTCAGCAATATGCCCTTGCAGCCAAGAAGGCCAATGGTATCCTGGGATGCATTAAGAAGAGTGTGACCAGCAGGTTCAAGGGAGGTCCTCGTTCCCCTCTACTCTGCCCTAGAAAGGATACATCTGGAGTACTGTGTCCAGTTCTGGGCTCTCCAGTTCAAGACAGACAAGAAAGTACTGGATAGAGCCCAGTGAAGGGCTACAAAGATGGTTAGCGTACTGGAACATATCCATGATGAGGAATGGCTGAAAGCCCTGGGGCTGGCTAGCCTGGAGAAGAGCAGACTGAGAGATCTTCTCAATGCTTATCAATACCTAAAGGGTTGGGGCAAGAGGATCGGGCCAGACTCTTCTCAGTGATGCCCAGTGACAGGACAATGAGCAACAGGCACAAACAGGAACCTAGGAGGTTCCATCTGAACAGCAGGATGAACATCTTTGTAGTGAGGGTGCCAGAGCCCTGGAATAGGCTGCCCAGAGGTGTTGTGGAGTCTCCTTCTCTGAAGATATTCAAAAACTGCTTGGATGCATTCCTGTGCAACCTGATCTAGGAGAATCTGCTTTGTGAGGGGAGTTGGACAAGATGATCCCCAGAGGCCCCTTCCAACCNTGATTTTTGACTCCTGGGAGAGTCAGGCTACCCAGAGGAGCAGGATCTCCACCTCTTGGCCTCCTCAACATCACTGATAACTGGGACAGCTGCAAAAGCTGTAGTTCTCGTGCATGGCTCTCTGGCAAGTCCACTTCCAGACTGTGCCACCTACATGGAATAACTTTTGGAAGCCTCTTCTGACACTGTGTAATCAGAC
>VWZO01008246.1:1428-83728 GCA_013396975.1 Bucco capensis | reverse complement strand
CCTAACCATTCTATGATTCTATGATTTCTCCAAGTCACCCTTCATCCAAGCTCTCCTGTCTCCCACAATGCTCCCTTTCCCTCCAACTTGTCTTAGAGACTGGCAGGAGTCACAAGAGAGGAGATCTGCATCCAAAATGTTTATATCACCAGTGTTACTTATTGTTACAATTCTTTGCTGGAAGGTGGTTAGCAAATTAAAAAGGTTCATCTTGGTAGATAAATGGATTTTTATTGAACAGGTAACCTGATCTGAAAAAGCCAACGCTGCAAACAATCATGCATTGCATAGAATCATAGAATGGCCAGGTTGGAAGGGACCTTAAAGATCATCTAGTTCCAACCTCCCCGCACTGAGCAGGGATGCCAATCACTAGACCAGGTCACCCAGGGCTGCATCCAGCCTGGCCTTGAACACTGCCAGGGATGGGGCATCCACAACCTCCCTGGGCAACCTGTTCCAGTGCCTAACCACTCCCCGGGTAAAGAACTTCCTTCTAATCTCCAATCTAAATTTCCCCTCACATGACAGATATGTGAGTAATCTCACTCAATGTTTCATGATAAGCATATATAGAGTTCTATTGGCTTTTTCGGATAGAGGAGAATCAAATACATAATTATCTTAAGTGACTGAATTATAGTCATGCCTTTGGTACCAGTTTAAGCTTGCATCTTGACCAATATTTAAAGTGTAAAATTAATGTTGCAAGTGCCATCCAATTATTGTGATTAACTATAATTTGCATTCTTTATTGAAAGTCAATAGTCTGCATGCTACCAGCTGTGAAATTGTGCAATATGCAATAATCAAACAATGAAAGAGTAAACAGAACTAGTTAGGTATGATTTGGAGCAGTGAATAGCAGACATGGCTTTCAAAGTTTTATTAGCACAAAGCAAGAAAAACAAAATACAACCATGTGACTTATGCATCAATGAATAGTGAACATTTGTAACAGCCTACTAAAGTCACACTATAAAACAACAGTATTTCTACTACATAGAGACTATCTACTAGACTTACAGGATCAGAGACTTCAAATGTAAGGGGATGGCATGTGGAACAAAGCAGGAACCATCTCTGAACTTGTCTCTAATTGCAATACCTTTACTGATACAACATCTGTTCTCAGAGGGTTGTTCGTGAAGGGTTTTTTGTAGAGGGCTAGGAGGGTGAAAATTGAGGTTTACCGTAGGTTTGTACAACTTGCCATTGCACTTGGGAACCTCTGGCAAGTATTTAGCTTTTTTCTATTAGCAAGTCTCATCCTATTATATATATTCAAAATGTGATTGTTGCAGATGTGTACAGCACCATAACACAGCTACTTCACTACAGCAAACTCCTAAAAGCTCTGTTTACCTTTGGACATTATCAATTAGTTATGTGTGGAAATACCTGAACTACAGCTCAAGTATTCTATTTTGTTTGTCAAATATAATGTCAAGCTTTACTTACTGAAATTTGCCTGGCCCTCAGGTTTGAGAACTTCCTCTGATGGTGGTATTGGCCTGGGTTTAGCAAGATGGCCAGGCTTAATTTCAGGCATTTTTTCACCATGTCTGTACACACTTACAGTGACATCCACTGTTTCCCCTCCATACTTGTTCTTGACATGGATGCTATATTTGCCTGAATCTTCTGAGGTCACTCCCTTGATTGTTAAGCTGGCATATTTCCCTTGTTCCAGTGAAAATGCATAGTGCTCATTAAGTTCAAAGAGCTTGTCATTCTTGAACCAAACAACTTCGGGGTCAGGATTTCCAAACACAGTACAGGTCAGATTCAGTGTCTGAGAAAGGAAAAAATAAGTAATTTTGAGGATCAGTCAGACTTGCTTAATCCTAATATTGTCAGTATTGCTTTCAGGGACTAGTTAATCAAAACAAGACAATTATCATTTTCTTGAGGACTGAAAAGTAGAGTTCCTAATTTATTTTTTTTAAGATGCAGTAATAGCATCAGTTGGACTGTCATTGCAGTACTCCCTTCAGGAGATTCCTGACTGTGACTATGCAGTCACGCGCTGTTAGCTCTGAGGAATTGTTGATGGGGCAATTTCAGCATAAGCCTTGGACTGTAAACCTTATCTCAAGAACATAAATAAGAAGAGGTCATCTCGACACAGGAACTGTTTAGCATCACATAGACAAGAAGGAGTCATCTTGACACGGAAAGTGCTAAACATCACATTCCTCAGATGCTTTGCATAAGACCTTCTGATAAGTATGTTCTGATTAGTATGTTAATAAAGAATCAAGAATTAACCAATGTGATGAGTATGTAAATGAAGAATCAAAATACTGACCAACGAAAAGATGATATAGTTACTGCTACTAACCAATAGAAAGAATGTAATACTCTGTAACATTACCATAACTCTATAAAATGAGATACTTATGCCTGAATAAAGTTGGACAATTGTTTGCATCAAACGAGTCTCCGTCTCGCACTGCGACACCTGACAACCCATTAGTCTGACATGAGGTTTGGGCAATGGTAAGTTTAAAAATATCCTTGAAGTTTCCCTGTACACAGCACAGAGGAGAACTAAGCAAATCTTTTCTGACCAATGCCACTTGAGGCTATTGGTTGAGGTGATTAAAAAAAAAAATCACTTTAAAAATAGAGTATATAACATGAATCATTGGACGATTCCAGGTGCTGTTGACTAGTAAAACAGAAATATTTCATAAAGAATAAATAATATATAAATGTAAAAATGTACATGTGCATGGCATATGTTTGCATCCAATTTAGAGGTTGTTTAATGTCTCATCTCCTTTTTATCCTTTTATTTTTTTTCCAATTTCAGGA
This sequence comes from Bucco capensis, assembly GCA_013396975.1. NCBI lineage: Eukaryota > Metazoa > Chordata > Aves > Piciformes > Bucconidae > Bucco > Bucco capensis. The sequence continues at coordinate 80,908 of VWZO01008246.1, read as the reverse complement.
ATCAGAGAGTTTCTTTTCATACATTGTGGCGGGTACAGCTTCCTCCACAGAAACATTAAGAGCACAAGAGAGACCAAGTTCCAACACTTCCTCACTCCTGTAAGGACTAATGGCAGCTCAGACTAATAGTCTTCTCCTTCTGTTTTAGTATCCAAAAATTTGGGCTGAGGTGTCTACCATTACGTGGTGTAAACGACTGCCACTAGGTGGCGCAAATTATCTTCCTTCTGCTTTCAGCTTCTCTGAAATCACCTGAATTCCCTTAGCTTTTGCCATCAAAGCAAACCTCTCACCAGTCAGCATGACTCATTGACAAAAACTCTCCTTACCTTCCCATCCATTATAGTAACGACATCAGGCAAACCACCAATGACTTTACCACGATCTAGGAGTTCAAGAAAAGTATATGGACCATGTGAAGTTTAGACCTCAAAATTATTCATTTCTTAATGATTTTATAACTTAGTGCCATATCAGTCACAACTTTTCTTTGGACTTATATTAAAAAAAATTTAGACCCTGGTTAGTTACACAATACAATTCTTAGTATATTTTGTGTTATTTCTTTTTAATGTATTTCATGGTCCTCTCAGATCTTTTAGCTATAGATTGTGCTATAGCATTCTAAACTGATGCACATAACAACCTTGGAGCTACTGCTGAGCTTGACAGTTTGTGCTTTGGGCACAGAGTAAAGCAAGGAGGATGCTTTTAACATCTGTGTAGTATCTAAGATCTAAGAAAAATATGTCCTGCCACTCTTTTTGAGGGCTGAAGCATCTCGTCTTTACCAGGGGAACTGATACCAACATATAAAAATTCCTACAGCCCCTAACAGTAACAAGCTTCTGCACAGTTTGTGTCTCAGCAAGCACTATCCAACAGGCATTAGCAGGTAATTTCTAACATAATAGGTAAATCCCAATATTCGGTATCAGCAGCAGCTTTTCAGAGTCATTGCCTCCTTGTATGACACCCAGAAGCTCGCATCTTACAAAACCTCTGCAGACACAAGAAGATAGAGTGGAGGCTTGCAAAATGCATAGAATTTTTAGCAAACAAAACCAAAAACATCTGCAAATTACTATTATTATTGCAGCATTATGGGTTAACATGGTATTTCTGCAGCCACAGATCTCTGAAAGCAATGGCAGCAAATCATGATGGATGCTTTTAAGAGAACACTAGTCTACATCATTGAACACCTTTGATAAAATCTAAAATAAACTTACTCTTCTCAGCAAAAGCAGCAGCCCTAAAATTGTTGAGGAAGAGAAATACATAATGTTAGCAATGAAAGTATTAATAAAATATTTTTTCTGTAAGTAAAGGCACCGTTTTTTCAGCATTAAAATGCAAAAGATCTTGCACTTACTTGAGTCGCTGAAATTCTGCATAAGCATCATCAAAAGCTGTAACAAAAAAATGCGGTTACTGTCCGTTAATGTAACTTGTACTTGGAGCTCAATATAAATATTTAAACACATACCCATATTAAAACTCTTTTAAAATCTTTTAAAACCCATACAGAGTTATACAGTAGCAAAATAGGAAAGAACCCAAATCCCTGAAACACAATGCCACTGGTGGTGAAAACATATATAAGACTAAAAAGATTATAACACTTATGCAACTAAACTAGAATTAGTTCTTACCAAGGATGACTTGTTTTTACTGTCTTTCCTTTAATTATTGCCAATAAATACTGTTTAATCCGTGAAAAGTCACAATATAAGTATAGTGTTATAAATATACCTTGCCCAGACAGATCAAGTGTGCGTTTGTAAGATTGCTTGTTGTCAAAGATTTCAAAGTTGTAGTTCCCCTTATCCTTTTCAGTGGGTTCACATATTTGCAACCAAGCAACATCCTCTCCACCACCAATCTTCATCTTTTCACCTGAAGAAATCTTAGATTCCCTGGAGAAAAAAAAGAATAGAAGTGAGTTCAAACATTATTTCATATATATTCTCCATAGGACTTCATTGATAGTAAGTTGCAAAGGATAACATACTATTCCTCCAGATAAGTTTTGACTAATGACTCAGAGGATTCTTTTCCTTACAGTGGAGATATGAAACACTTCAGAACCATTAGATTGGGCTTTCACTCCACAGACTAATTTGTACATCCTGTTCTCATTCTCCTTCTCTACACATATACAATCATCTGTGTTTATATATGTATGCCCATATGTATCTGTATGGAAAATGATCCATGACTTCAGAGTTCTGCATACTTTCAGACACATTAGCCCAGAATACATCAAAATAGTAAACTAGAGGTAAAAATCCTTTTCCGATGAGATAAACAATCTTTATTTAACTTCAAAAACCAAGTAAGGAAACAACAAAAGATTTGCATAGTTTATTGTTCTTGCATTAAGTCAAAACACATCTTTATTTTTTTTAAGAACAAGACAAGAATCAAATTTCCTAACTGTAGATGATTAATAAACAGGGTTTTTTAGAACAGTGGCATTGTACTGACTTATCACCACTTCCTAAGCTAAAGATATAATAAATGCCCTACTGATTCATATCAGGAGTTCTTCTGGTCCATAATCTGTCATGAAAAGTGGAAGATATTTAATGAGAGCTTGCAAACAAGACTACTTTCAATGGTTCGAAGTAATATTTCCTCTTTCACTCATTAACTAAAGAAATATTTCTTTTCATTTTTTTCTCCAAGCATTTTTAGCTAGAATTTTTAACAGATAAACTCAGCTTTAGCTTCTCTCTGATCTGTTATTTTATTTGCCCAGACAGGGTTGATTTGGCTTCATAGCTAGAGAGTTAATTTGATGAGGAAAAGGAATTTTTAAAATTTCCCTTTATGTAAGACAACTACATTGAGTTCAGTGTACCAAATTAGGTATCCAAATAGAAACTACCATATATTTAAAAATCCAACATATAATATTCCCCACTGTTCCATGAGGGGATGATGCATGCTGGCTTTAGGACTTGTGTTAAGTTCCCCGCTACGCGATATAGTGGATAAATCAAAGCTAGTTATAAATTTACATGGTGTTCCATGATGTGCTGGTAATGCTAAAAAAAAAAACAAAAACATGGATCATCTAGCCTTTCAATAAAAATTTGCTGGAACTCCATTTAACAGAGCAAGGAGATTTCGTGAGGCTGGGGGAGGTTGGCTGATTTCTCTGTTGGATTTAGTCTTTGGTTCGGCTGTGCAATTTCTGAATTATAATCGTTGTATTGATGGAAGACTGAAATTTTATTTGTGATTTAAGCTCTTCAGGAGGGACAGACAAGGAAAGAGAAGCCGGACTGCAGCCCTGTATGTTAGGGAGTGTTTTGACTGTACAGAACTTGATTTTGGTGATGATAAAATTGAGTGTTTATAGATAAGGATGAAGAGGAAGGCAAATAAGGGAAATCTTGTGCTGGGAGTCTGCTATAGACCACCCAACCAAGAGGAGCAGGCAGATGAAATATTCTATAAATAGCTGGCTGAAGCCTCGCAATCGCCAGCCCTTTTTCTGGTTGGGGACTTCAACCTACCAAACATCTGCTGGAAATACAAAACAGCAGAGAACAGGCAGGCTAGGAGTGTATGCAAGATAATTTCCTGATACAACTGGCAGATGAGCCTAGCAGGGAAGGTGCCTTGCTTGACCTCATGTTCACAAATAGAGAAGGACTAGAGGGAGATGTGGTGGTTGGAGGCCATCTTGGGCTCCAACTTGATCATGAATTAGTTAAATTCTCAATTCTTAATGATGTAAACAGAGGGGCTAGCAGAACCTCCACCTTGGATTTCCGGAAGGCAGACTTTGGACTCTTCAGAACACTGGTTGGGAGAGTCCCTTGGGACACAGTCCTGAAAGGTAAAGGGGTCCAGGAAGGCTGGACTCTCTTCAAGAAGGAAATCTTAAAGGCCCAGAAGAGGGCTATCCCCATGCATCATAAGGAAAATGGCCAGTCTGGTTGAACAGGGAGATTTTTATGGGACTTAGGAAGAAAAGGAGGTTTTACCACCTCTGGAAGGCAACTCAAGAGGATTATAGAGATCTTGTCAGGTTATACAGAAAGAAAATTAGGAAGGCAAAAGCCCAGCTGGGACTCAACTTGGCCACTGACATAAAGGTCAACAAGAAAACTTTCTATGAATACATCAACAATAAAAAGAGAACCAGGGAGAATCTCCATCCCTTGCTGTATGAGAGGGGGGAAATTATAACCAGGGATGAGGAAGAGGGTGAGTTACTTAATGTTGACTTTGCCTGTCTTTAATGGGAGGACCAACTGCTCCCAGTGCATTCAGGCTGCTGAGCTTTAACACAAGAANGGAGAGCTACCAAGCTTGCGAGGGATTTAGAGAACAAGTTGTATGAGGAAAGGCTGAGGGAGCTGGACATGTTTAGTTTAGAGAAGAGGATGCTGAGGGGGGACCTCATTGCCCTCTTTATAGANGTACAACCCCCACATAATCCAGGAAGAGGTGGCTAGCAGATCATGGCATAGACAAATGTACTCTTCACTGGGTTAAAAACTGGCTGGATGGCCGTTCCCAGAGAGTTGTGATTAATGGAGTGAAATCTAGGTAGCTGCCAGTCACCAGTGGTGTCCCTCAGGGCTCATTTTTGGGGCCAGTCTTGTTTGGCATCTTTATTATTTACTGGACGTGGAGATTGAGAACACCCTCAGTAAGTTTGCAGATGACACCAAATTGTGTGGGAGTGTTGATCTGCTGGAGGGCAGGGAGGTTCTGCAGAGGTACTTGGGCAGACTGGATTGATGGGCCGAGGCCAATTGTATGAGGTTCAATAAGGCCAAGTGCCATGTCCTGCACTTGGGTCACAACAACCCCAGGCAATGCTACAGGCTTGGGGATGAGTGGCTGGAAATCTGCCTAGCAGAGAAGGACCTGGGGTGCTGGTGGACTGCCAGCTGAATATGAGCCAGCAGTGTGCCCAGGTGGCCAAGAAGGCTAGCAGGACACTGGCTTGTATCAGGAATAGTGTAGTCAGCAGGAGAAGAGAAGTTATCATGCCCTTGTACTTGGCACTTGTGAGGCCTCATCTGGAGTACTGTGTTCAGTTCTGGGCCCCTCATTATAAGAAAGACATAGAGATGCGGGATTGTTTCCAGGGGAGAGCTACCAAGCTTGCGAGGGATTTAGAGAACAAGTTGTATGAGGAAAGGCTGAGGGAGCTGGACATGTTTAGTTTAGAGAAGAGGATGCTGAGGGGGGACCTCATTGCCCTCTTTATAGAGGAAAGGAGGTTGTAGAGAGGTGGGTGTTGGCCTCTGTTCCTTAGTAACTAGTGACAGAACCAGAGGGAATGGTATGAAGTTGCGGCATTGGGGAGGTTAGATTGGATATTAGGAAGAAATTCTTTAGAGAAAGAGTGGTGAAGCACTGGAACAGCTTTCCCAAGGAGGTGGTTGAGTCATCATCCCTGGAGGTGTTTAAGAAGTGTGTAGATGTGGTGCTCCAGGACATGCTCTAATGAGGGCAGGTGTTGTGTGGGGTTTTTTGTTGTTGGTTTTTATCTTTGTTTTTTGTTTGCTTGTTTGTTTTGGCTTTTTTTTTTGTTTTGTTTGGACTCGGTGATCTGAGAGGTCCTTTCCAACCATGAATATTCTGTGATTCTGTGAATACAAAGCTTGGGTTATAAGTACAGCTGTGCACCCTTACAGAATTGTTCTCAATCTCCCTGAACCTGATGATCACAGACAGTTTTCTTTTGTTCTTCATAAAAATCGAGGGCTGGACAGCATCACAAAACTAGGACAACGTGCTCATAAACCAACCTCTTCCTGTCCAAGTCAGACTAGTTCACTGTGTGTAAACTTTATAGGCCACCAAGAAATGCAAAAGTTAAAATCACTCAAAGAGTTTTAAAAGCTTCCATACCTTACCTGCAGATTCAAACAAAGCAGGGCCTGAGTACCTCCAAAGTCAAAGATTAATGTAACATATGGGTGGTAACCTACTGAGGACTTTAAAGCTCATTTCTGGCCATATTGTCAGCTCTGAGGACTATTCTTAAAGTACTCTGTGCCCCACTGAATATATTTTCAAAGAAGAGAAACAGAATTAAATTATTTTGTGTTACTTAACACTCTATTAGTTTGAAAAAGAATCCTTTCTTAATACAGGATTTTACTAAACTATGAGAGCATATCCTTGGTATCCACCTACTACTGGAGTAGAATTTCATCCATTTAAAGAAAAGAGAGGCCCTGAATAGAAAACTGTGTTTGAATGCTTTGCTATCTTTGAATCAATCAGATAACACAGTGGAAGGCAAACAGTCTTTTGTTGAATAAGAGGTTGGAAAACTGTAGAATCCTTTTTCCTGTGTGCTACAGCCCTCCTGATAGGTATTGGACAAGTGTGTTAACATTTATTTTACTGCACATACTACTCATGTGAAAATGAATTGCTCGAAAGAGAAATTCATGAATGTGCTCCAGTTACTAAATGAATGACACAGAAGAGAAAAAAAACTATGATGACACCTTTTTTTCCTCAAATAAAATCGAAAAAATATTCTCATCTACCTGTGAGACCAGTTGACTTTCATTTCTTCATTGTAGTATTTCAAGAAACACTGAAGCCTTATTCCTTCCTCAGTGCAAAGGATCTTCAGTGGAGAGGCCAACTTGCCTACGTAAAATAGAATATATGTAGATCAAAGAGGATACTGGAATGAACAGGAAACATTCAAATAGACTACTTTTATGTCAGGACAAAAAAAAGTTCAACATTTGGGCCATGATTTTCAACTACCACAAACAGCTGTTCATGCCTTTCAAAGGAGATCTGCTGATTCATATCAGGTGAAAGTTCAGTATGAATTTATAGGTTTATTTTTTTATACAAGGATTATGACTAGCGTGAAATAATAAATTTGTAATTTCTGTGAAACAGTAATGTTATGATTCTAACAGCACTAAAATTTTATTCTTGCACAACCCCTGTTCTTTCAGTGTAATGCCTCCCAACTTCTGGAACAACAACTGGAAGCAGGACGAGAATGTCATTCTCTTTGTATCAAGGTTCATGTACTAATAGGAACTAGGAAGAAAACCATTTGCTACAACATTGTCACAGTACCTAAACCAAACAAGCCAGGTGAAATAATACTTTTTTCCCTTGTTATAGTGTCAATTAGCAAGGTGAACTGCCTATTCAGAAACCTAATAATATGTCCATAGTAGTATAAGCACCATGACTCTCAGAGATTTCCCACTTAAAGTAAGAATTGTCTGCCTCCGGTTCAGATGGATTTAACATAAAATTCACACATGAAAATACAAGACAGCATTTACTTACCACTGACACCACTCAATGCCAGAATTATATCATCATACACTGAAGAGGAAAAAAAAGTACCATCAAAATTCAATCAGAATATAGCTTTATTAGGTTCTTTTTAACTAAAGCAATGTGGGAAATATTCACATCCTTCGGCAAAGAAAATCATTAAAATTGTAACAAGTGTATGAGATAAATTGGAGTTGTGATGCAGTCATCATCACTTTGTACAAGAAGAAAGGAGCTAAATCAGATTGCTCCAACTACCATGGGATCACTTTGCTCTCCATTGCTGGTAAAATTCTAGCAAGGATACTCTCGAACAGACTAATTCCAGCTATAGCTAAAGAAATTTTACCTGAAAGCCAATGTGGTTTTAGAGCCAACAGGAGTACCACAGACATGATATTTGTTCTAAGGCAACTGCAAGAAAAATGTAGGGAACAGAACAAAGGTCTCTATGTTACCTTTGTTGATCTCACCAAGGCTTTTGATACTGTGAGCAGAAATGGTCTATGGCAGATTTTGGAATGTTTAGGTTGTCCCCCCAAGTTTCTTAAAATGATTATCCTATTACATGAGAATCAGCATGGCCAAGTCAGATATGGCGATGCACTTTCTGAGCCCTTTCTAATAACTAATGGCGTGAAACAAGGCTGCGTTCTTGCACCAACTCTATTCACACTGTTTTTCAGCATGATGCTCCAAAGGGCCATGACAGAATTTGATGACCAGGATGGTATCTACATTAGATATCGTACTGATGGAAGCCTATTTAACCTAAGGCGTTTGAAGGCCCATACTAAGACTATAAACCATCTTGTCCGGGAGCTGCTTTATGCTGATGACGCTGCCCTTGTTGCCCATACAGAAGTAGCTCTGCAGCGTTTAACGTCCTGCTTTGCAGCTGCTGCTGAGCTTTTTGGGCTGGAAGTTAGTTTAAAGAAAACAGAAGTTTTATATCAACCCGCACCTCAGGAAGTCTTTCATCACCCTCATATCACCATTGGCGTTTCAGAGCTTAGATCAGTCCAACAGTTTAACTACCTGGGCAGCCTCATCTCCTCAGACGGTAAGATTGACGGAGAGATAGACAATAGGTTGGCAAAGGCATATAGTGCTTTCGGAAAACTCTATAAAAGAGTCTGGCGAAATAAACACTTGAAGATAAGTACAAAGATCAGTGTTTACAGAGCCATTGTGCTATCTACTCTTTTATATGGTTCCGAATCATGGGTCATCTATCGCCACCACCTACGTCTCTTGGAGCGCTTCCATCAGCGCTGTCTCCGTACAATCCTAAACATCCACTGGACAGATTATGTAACTAATACCTCTGTCCTAGAACATGCAGCAATTTCAAGCATTGAGACCATGCTGCTGAGAACGTAGCTGCGTTGGGCAGGGCACGTCTTCAGGATGAAGAACTTCCGCCTCCCTAAAATCATACTGTATGGTGAACTTGCCAATGGCTGTCGCAAGAGAGGAGTCCCAAAAAGGAGATACAAGGACTCCCTGAAACAATATCTCAGCCTTGGTCATATTGATCACCTTAACTGGTCTACTCTAGCCTCCAATCGGGAGGTCTGGAGACACATTATTTTTAATGCCGTGGATGTTTTTGAAAGGGCACGCAGGATGACTCTTGAGGAGAAAAGACAGTGTAGAAAGAATCGTGTCTTGCAGGTTATACATCCTGGGGAGTCCTTCTGCTGTGCCTTTTGCAAACGCTCTTGTCTGTCCTGCATTGGTCTTTTCAGTCATCAGTGTGGTTGTAAAAAGCGCTGATGAGGAGCATGGATGGAACCCTCCCTGGATCTTTGTGCGCGAAGCCTAGCCATGATGATGATGATGATGGAGCCAGCTGTCTGCGGTCAAATCTTTGTCTTTTTATCCCTCAGATCAGAAACAATGAAAGGTCATTAAAACTGGATAGTTCACATTGAAAGGAGAGTGAATGGGAAAGAGAAATGTTCATATTCTAGGTGAAAACAGTTTCTACTTGCTGCCTGTAGGATGGCATTTGACAAACATAAATGCCTTCAGCAGCAAGTGAAAGAAACCAGGTATCATACCAAGCTTTTGAAAGACCACTTTTTGTCTCTGTTAATCATGATTCAGTTCTGTAACCCTCTATATTCTCCAGTGTGCTTCAACTGACCTGTTGACATGAGGACATGAATTGCATACTATATGTTTCTTACATTACAGATGTCTAGCAAAGTGGGGTTATGTTACCTATATTGTCTAAATCAGGTTGTTTTTTGTGAAAGAATTATGGGCAGAATTTATGCAAAGGCGAAACGTGAGAGACTATCAAGTGATGATACAGCCTTCTGGGGTAAACCACAGCTTAACTCTGTCTGATACTTAATTTTTGAACTTATCTTTCTCTCTTTTTTACAATTTGGCAAAAAAATTATTCATGATTTGGGTCAAACTTCTACGTGCAAGTGGGATGAATCCAGTTTCACTTTGGCCTAGTTGGTTGGATCTAAGGAAAGAAGTCTGGTTTTACTCTACCAAAGCTGAGTAAAAATCATTTATGTTGGCAACAGATCAGTCTTTGCTGCAGACTCAGAAGTAAACTAACTACTTTTACTGAAGGAATTTAAATATATGTAGATTTACAGTAGCTCTGATAACCTACAAGACCTTATTTAAATATGTTATTGGTGTATTTTAGACTAGATTCTCTTATTCTTATTTGCATTTATCTTCATTTGAATGTCAATGCACACTGAGCTTGAACTAACCTGCCCCATAAAATACATAGTCTTCCAAGTCCCTGTTCATGCTAAATTTCTTTTTTTATCCTTTATATTTCAAGGCTAACTCCATCATTTAGCAGACACACTGTTCAGTTTAACACTGCATTTCTTTTGGCTTTACTGGTTGACATTTTCAAAGTCTCTTGGACCCACAGAATTAGACACTAAGGATTCTCTAAATAGGAATTTCACTGTCAATTTCCAGCACAGCACAGTCTTGCGATACCTGAGGTATAGTCTCTGGAATCTGGAAGGACCCATGACCATAAGATGGAGAACTACTGTACCTTTTGTTTAATCCAGTGGTCAGGATACCCCTTGCTTGAAAATCCATAGACTAAGGGAATGATATCTGTGTATATATCAAAGGACAGGAAGGTGTTTAATGAGGATGTATTGCGTGGTGTGGGACCCAAATATGAAATGAAAGATATGAAATGTGGGGCAGAGATTTTACTGATTTTAGCTGAGATAGCAGTAATTTTCTTCATAGCAGCTTGTATAGTGCTGTGTTTTGGATTTTTGACTAAAACAGTGTTGAAAACACAAGAGATGTTTTAGATATTGCTCAGCAGTGCTTGCACAGCATGAAGACCTTTAATTTCTGTTCCTTAGACTGCCCCACCAGCATATAGGGTGGGGGTGCACATGGAAATGGGAGAGGACACAGATGGGACAGCTCACTCCAAATGACCAAAGGGATGTCCTATACTCTATGAGGTCAAGCTCAACAATAAAAGTTGGGAAAAGAAGGAGGAAGGAAGGATATTTAGAGATACAGTGTTTGTCTTCCAAAGTCACAGTTAGGCATGATGGAGCCCTGCTGTCCTGGAGGTGGCTGAACACCTGCCTGCCAATGGGAAGTAGAGAATGAATTCCTTATTTTGCTTTGCCTGCATGCACAGCTTTTGCTTTACCTGTGAAACTTTATTTATCTCAACCCACAAGTTTCCTCACTTTTCTCCTGATTCTTTCCCCCATCCCACTGAGGGAGAATAAGTGGTTGTGTGGGGCTGAGCTGCCCAGTAGGAGTTAACTCACAAAACAGTTTTACAATGTTACAATCAAAATAACTCTTAGTCCCCACTGAGAGCCCTGCACCAACGTATTTAGCATTTTGGTGCTTAGACATTAAAGCTTAACAAACTTGACAGAGTACAAAAGGTCTCATATAAAAAGGGATGTCTGTCTCATTAAAAACTTCATTTCTCACCTGTCAGAATGCTAGAAATTAATAAGCACAATGCCTAGTGTCACTCCTCCTAAATTGCACCTGCAATTCAGGCCTCTATAATACAAGAAGAAAACTGAAATGCAAAGGACCCCAAAAATGTTTGCTGAGTTGACATTTGCAAGGATAGATCTTTGACACCTCTTGAGAACCTGTGGAGATTACTATTTCAATATAGTAAACTGAATGTTACCTTTCCCTGATAGTTCAAGAGTAGATACATCATGACCTCTATCATCTGATAGTGTTGCCTTATAAACTCCTTCATCCTTGTGAGACAGCTACAAAGAAAACACAAGATGTTTACTGACAAACTTGATATTAGTACGACACTTGCTCAAACCCTACATGATGTTCTAAATCAAACAACATACACTATACCACATTATAGTTAAATAATCTCACCAGAGATGAAATGGAAACTCAGAATGGCTTATGCATACTTTATGGAGCTATTCATTCTTAAGCCTAAACATAATCTTATTTCAGCAATGTTCTCAAAAGACAAACACGATTGATCCTCATCAGTCAAAATTACAAGTAATGTAGGAAGATGTAACAGTGTAACTTCAACCCACACAAACTTTGGAAATGCAATTTTTCTTCAATCAAAATGATTACTTATTGAAACAAGATATGTAAAGCTTAACAACAGAACTACATCCTTTAACTGTCCAAATATAAACTCAATAGCTTTCATTCTAGCAGCAACTGTAGTCAAATTACATCTATGCTAAGCAAATAAGGAATTTTTTACCCTTGGAGAGCTCACATTCTAAAATCTAATACAGCGACACTGCATGAAAGGCATTAGGTATTTTTGGGAGGGTGTTTTTATTTTAGTTTCTTTTAAAACCTGAAGGAAAATACATAAATAATTATATATAGAGAGGAGGTTATTTAATTGGGTCTTAGATTTATATAAGTCCACAAGTAAATAAGTCATACTACTAGCATCATAAAATCGAATGGCAAGTAACAAGAGAAATTTAAGACAAGCACAAACTTCTGTCCCCAAAAAGGTTACTTAAGAAAAATGAAGCCATTGGGAAGTCAGTAACCCCTTGCAAGTGAAATGAAGAAAGGAAATTAAAAGAATATGAAACCAAATGAATAAACTAATTAAATGGAATTAAATGGGGTGGTTTTGGCACTTGATGAAGGCAGGAACTGTGCAAGCTAAGGCTTCAGACACAAGTTAGGTTATTCTGTTTTCGTAGAGGTAAATCTTAAGAAGCCATATATCTCATGCCTATTCATTTTAGGCAATAAAACTGGAACACTGTCAGAAATGAGGTGCTTGAACAAATTGAAAAATTAAGAAGCAATAAGAAAGCACAAGATAGAATTCACCTAGGGATGTTGAAGCAACTTAAGCATGAACTGTCTGAGCTCATAATAAAAGTAGATGCTCTTTTACTAGCATTAGTTACTCACCAGCTAATTGAAGGGTAGAAACTATGCTTTTTTCTTAAAATGGTTCACAGAAATCATGATAGCTGGTTTAATGCTCTACCTGGCAAATCTATAGTGTGTCAAGCAGAAGCCATCATTTCTAAATAGTAGGTGATACTGTACCCTAGGAATACTGAGGTGACATTCTTCCTTCTGCAAATCGGGCACTTCATCAACATCAATCCCAGAACCATCCTTATACCACTTGAAAACAGTCTCCTTCTTTGTGTTTGCAACCTGTACAACAGAAAAGACACATAAACCCGGTTTTGTCCTGAAGAAAGGTATCGCACCACAGGTAGCCACACAGGTACTTTTAACATAAGTCAATTTTTTATAACACGTCAAAAAAAGCTACGTGAAAAACCAATTTCAGCTATGCCCTAATAAGAAAAATCTTAGTCCTGTTGTATAATCTGCAGCACAGAACTGATCAGAGCCCTGTCATCCTTAAAGGCACAATTGCAGATTTGTCCCAGCTACCTAATCAATGTCTTTCAGGGCTAAACAGCTGAGCGCTACTGAAATTACTATTCTGAAAGCATTTGCGATTCAGAATTGCAATCTGCACCAGAATATCTTTTTTTCTACTACATTGTGTCCTTTAAGAAGTACAAAGATTTAAGGTATGCTACAAATTGCAGGGTCTCCCAACCCAAAGGGGCTTAAGAGCGTAGTGCAAATGCAGAGAAGCTACTTGAAAGCCAGAATTTTGCTGTAGTAGTAGCAGCTCATCTAAGCAATGCATAAATGAACTACATCTATACCTTAAGTACTGCAATAATTTTGAAATATTTACTGTGTATTGGTGACTCTTAAAATGTCACTGGATCAATGACTTCAAACTGTGAATTCAAAGTAGCTAAAAGCACAGCTTTTTAAAGAAAATTGACAATATATTTAATTTTTATCTCTTTCAGAAACACTATGGTTTATTTGACATCACTATCCCCATACTCTTATAAAAATCACAAAAATACAATGGTATTTCTGTGCATATCCCGAACTCCGAGTCAGCATGGCTTTGGTAGAAAGACAGAGCTGGTAAGACATTTCTCAGCCCCCAAGCTGTTGCTTTAATAAGTCTCTTTAAAAAAGAACTGAACAAATGAAGAGAGGGTAGATCTGCAATAGTTTTCAAGTGGCTTGCTTGGCGGAAAAAACATGCACCAATTTCTAACTCTTTCATATTAGAGAAGTTATTCCATAGACAAACACCATTACAAAAGCTCTCTATAGAAGTAACTAGATAAATAGGGAGGCATCCTATACTGATTCCTGGACATCTTCATAAAAATTTCTCAAATCAGTATATTGCTGCTTAATAACCACTGTGGTTACTATGGATCTCTAACACAGTATTTGAGATAACAACCTGGCCCAAAGCAATGCCTTGCTTGAGGAAAGTGAATAGCATTTTACATTTACCAGTAACTACTAAGTGGCTATTCCTGTAGTCATATGACATGAGTGGCAATTTTATTTTCACAAAGCTTGAAGGAACAAGCCTTTAATGTTTTTCAACGAATTCTCATCCAAGACTGTTAGCGCTCAATCTGACAATAAATAGCCTGAGTTTCAGACACATTAAATTTTAGTTATTAAATTTTTTAGTTATTTCATGTTGACATTCAATATGAAAAGTTACCTTTTTTGTTGTTTAGCCACACACCAAAAATCTTGCTTTTAAAAACCCAGTACAAATAAGGGTCAAAATTATGCAAGAGCAGGTAGCTTCTGAACATTCTGAAATTTATAATACTTGAAGAAAAATTATAGTAGAGGCTGACATTTGAAGAAAAATAAATACACAATAAAAAACCAAACACCATCAAGTTGTCATTCAGATGGACAAACATGTCCAGCTGGCATGCAGGGGCTACAATACCAAGAACAAGGTCATCAATCCCAGCTATTTCAGAATTAAATACTAAGTTGATCAAAAGTTAATCAGGTCCAATCTCATAGAAAATAAATGGTAGGTGAGGTAATGTATTACTTTTGATATACTCTTTTATGACAAAATACTTATTTGTTCATACATTCAGTCCTCTGTCCTACACAAGCTTCCAGTTGACCTGGTTTTCCAACAGCTCTATTTCATACCATGGCCTTTGAGAAACTCAGGTTAGAAACCCTCTCTTGCAGGTACTTCTTTTACATTATCCCAGGCTCTTTCAATAGCTAAAAATGCATATGACAATTATTTTTTCCACAGGAGCACTAAATAGAGCCTAAAAGAGACATTGGCTGAGTGTGAGTGCTATGATATGGCCTGGATTCATAGATTCATAGAATGGCCAGGTTGGAAGGGACCTTAAAGATCATCTAGTTCCAACCCTGCCGCCATGGGCAGGGATACCAATCACTAGACTAGGTTGCCCAGGGCCACATCCAGCCTGGCCTTGAACACTGCCAGGGATGGGACATCCACAACCTCTCTGGGCAACCTGTTTCAGTGCCTAACCACCCTCCAAGGAAAGAACTTCCTTCTAATCTCCAATCTAAATTTCCCCTCCTTCAGCTTATAGCCATTCCCCCTTGCCCTATTACAATCAGACCACCTAAAAAGTTTCTCCCCTTCTATCTTATAATCCCCCTTTAGGTAGTGGAAAACTGCTATAAGATCCCCTCAAAGCCTTCTCTTCTTCAGGCTGAATAACCCCAACTCTCTCAGCCTATCTTCGTAGGGGAAGTTCTCCAGTCCTTTAATCATCTTTGTGGCCCTCCTCTGGACTTGCTCCAATAGGTCCACATCTTTTTTTTGCTGAGGACCCCAGAACTGGAGGTGGTACTCCAGGTGAGGCCTCACGAGGGCAGAGTAGAGAGGCAGAATCACCTCCCTAGACCTGCTGGTCATGCCTCTCCTGATGCAGCCCAGGATGCAGTTGGCTCTCTGGGCTGCAAGTACACATTGCTGGCTCATATCCAGCTTTTCATCGGTCATGACTCCCAAGTCCTTCTCTGCACGGCTGCTTTCAATGAGTTCCTCACAAAGTCTGTACTCATACCTAAGATTACTCCTACCCAGATGCAGGACCTTACACTTGGACTTATTAAACTCCGTTTTATTCTCATGGGCCCACTCTTTGAGTTTATCCAGAGAGGCAGAGATTGTTCCTTGGATGCTTCATTACCATAGAAACAGCCCAGTGCAGTGAAACTTCCAATTAGTGTGTCAGGTATCTGAATATTGTAGGACAAATCCAGGCTTTATTCTTCAAATTCTTCCTACGTATAATTATCAGTTAAGCATAAACAACAGTAACGTGAAACTAATGGCCAGATACATATTAACAGTAACAAGTATTACAAGGTTAATAAGCTATTGTCTTAAAATAAGTGTGCAAACAGCCTACATCCTAGACTTCCTTTACATAGAAGTTCTGACCTTACGAGCACACTGATGAAAAGCACATAATCAGGTGCACAGTGTTTCGCAGTTCCAGTGGTATAAACAGGCTGAATAGTCAATGAAAAGAAGGATAATTTCAGATTAACTTGTAGAGGATTAACACTGGTATAACTGATTCAGCAACATTTAGTTACCCATGTAAATGAAAGGATAAGCAGGGTTCGTGCCTTAGGCAAATGCATGTCAAGATTGTAAAGTACTCCAGCTATGCCGCTCAGTACCAACAAAGGTAACATGTCAGCTAATGTGTTGAGCCCTACAATATGGGCACACAGAATGGCAGCTTCACCACCCAGATCAGTTCTGCTGGGAGTAAGTTGAGATTAAATGTTTCTTAATCAGTGACCAGGGAAAAAAAGAAAAAAAAAATCCCACAAATGTAAATTGCTCATAATTAATGATTCAAGTTAGTCCAATTAAAAGCCAAAAACTTATTCAAAAGAAGTCGAGAAAATTAATGGAAAAGAGTCTATATTACAGGAAAAGACAAGAAGAGTTTGATGCCTGCTGAATTCAATTAACTTAGTTAGTCAGACCTTTAATTAGTCTAGAAAAGCAACAAAAATGAAAATATATCAGTTTAGAATGGCGTTTAAAGATGTGAATAGCAGGATTTGCTCTGAATTCAATGCACACTAGCATTAGTTAAGATTTAAAAGTCATTAGCCAAATACAATAAAAATCATGCTTTATAACTTTAATTCTAGACAACTTTATTGCATGTTTGGTTATAGTTGATTAAATAACACATGCTTTGGTAGAAGAACTTCTGAATCAGAAAAAGGTGAGGAAAGAGGTTGAACTGCTGCTTTTTGTGGCTATTTTTTGAGGAAGGAAGAAGGATCATTAAGGGATTAATATTTTATTTACATGATTTTTATGTCTCACAATTATTATAAAGAACTAGATCACCTTACACATATAAAAATGTCTTGTGTTTTTTTATTTGTTTCAGTGAAGACTACTGAAGTCATTCATTTTTATGTTTCATGTGAAACTTTTAATTTTAAAAAGATTAACATATTTCCTCATATTTTACTAGCTCATTTTTTAATCAACACATTTTAAATTATTTCAAGAGTATTTCCTCACCTTACAAGCAAGTAAAACTTCACATTCTTCTGTAACTTTCCAGTGCAAAAATTCCAAGAAATGAGGACCTAAGAAACAAAATTGTCTCTAATGCATATGTTGTCAAATTACAAGTATCAGAGAGATCCAGTAAAAGAAAGAGAGTAACACTAATATTATAACATCCTTACACCAGAACGATAAGAGGGAACTCCTGAACTACCCATGCATTAGAAGGAAAATCCTGCAGTAATTTTTCATCATAGTAACCCAGGTATCTACAGTACAGCTTAGAAACCTCAGGCCTATTTCAGTTTGTATGGTAAGTAATGTAGTATTCCAAAATGTAAAACAGTGAATGAGGCAAACTAGATTATTAAATATGTTTATGCTCAGTTGCCAACTAAGCACAGGAAAGAACCAGAGTGGCTACAAACAAGAATACAAATGTTCAAAGAAAAAACCCCATGTCAGGCATTATTTGTCTAAATTATACAAAATTTAAAAATGTATAAAACATTATAAACAGAAAAGGAAAGATTCCTTTTCCCCACTGAGGTTCCAATCCTGTAAATTTATATATCCCTACGTAAATTTACAAGCATAGATAGCATTTTAAAAGTTAATGTGCTTATTCATTTTAGTAAATGTATATGGTTTAGTGTTAGCAGGACCAGGGCCCGTAACTGCAATATACAAAACTGGGAGGCAGGAAAGTTCTGTTTTTTCACTTAGATCATTGAGAATTGAAAGGTCTTGTGAATTTATGCTGTAAGTGGTATAATTTCTTTCCTAAATCTATTTAAAAATATATCACCCTCAAAAAAAATGGTTTTAATTAATATTATTACTTTCATCCTAAACATCATGAGTTTGCCAAGTGAAAATTACAAACTAGAGCTCAAGCTCAATTCTTTAAGGATTTTGTAGGGACAGAATTCTGAATTAGGTATCCAATGGCAATTCTTACTTTCAGCTGCGAGCAATATTGATAACAAGTATATGCAGCAAATACACATTTAGTTCCTGGAATTTCACCTGGACAGAGAGCGCAGGACCAGATTTTTAATCTTCCTTGCCTAACATTATGTTGTCTAGTCTTCTGTCAATTATATTGAAGGGGCAATTTTTATGCTTGAAACTAAATATTCTGACATGTTTTGTCAGAGTGAGCCTACAGTATGCACACTTCTCATTAGTATTGAGCAAAGACAATTTTTTGTAAGGACTCCCATTTTATTTCTCTAAGTGAAATTTCTGTCACAACTTGCATGTATCATATGACAATATTAAAAAGTAAGATCCAACAACAGTTCAATGTCTCCTCAAACTGTGCAATGCACTCATCTAATGAAATTGATCGAAGTTAGAAGCACTTAGTATTACCAGAGACAGATCTTTAGATGGAATCTCAGCCTAAAGTCACCAGCCTACGCTGGTTTACCTTGCTTCCTGAGAAATTCCTTTCGCTGTAGCTCAGCCTCAGCCAATACTTCCTTGAATGCTATATTTTAGAAAAGAAAAATAAGAAATTACTTAGTCACAAAATTAAAGAATAATTGAAGTCCATTTCTTCATCAGAATCAAAGTTTCAGTGAACATACCATCTCCAATGAGGACTAATGAAGACTGGTTCTTGGCCTTTCCATCTTGAATCTGTACTGTATAAGTACCTTCATTGTCAATTGTAAATTGCTCCATCACCATTTCTATAATGCCATTTGAACGGTCACAAATTATTTTATGTCTCTGAAATAAACAAGTAATAACTTTATTATAATGTAAATTACTTACGATTCCCTATAGAATTAATCATGCTTTATGTCTCTGCCACTACACTCAATCTTTTCATGCCCTTTTTGTTATAAGCTATGGAAATAGAACTGCACTTGTATTTGCTGTTGTACAACAAGACACCAGTTGTGACACAAACCTCTGTGTGCAGCTGCATTTGGAATCCTCGAATTTTTGTAATACAACCGGATTTAAAATTTGATTTAAATTTGGATTTAAAATTAATAGTTTATGGCACTATGGATGGTTGAAGAAGAAGATACACAGCCTTTAGCTGCATAACAGCTTCCAGTTCAACAAGAGGTTTTGCTAAGCTTAAGGACTATTTCTAGCAGAGTCCAGAAATAGCAGAAACAAACCCATCACAGAAATCAACAAAAAAAATCACTATATATGATATATGTGTAAACTCAATACTGGATCGAATTTTCTCACTAAAAATGTTTTTTTAGGAGGAGTGTAATGATTTGCTTATTTGATGCTGCGTATTCTTTTCAAAGAGCACAAAATGCAAGGCCATGATAACAGTAACTTGTGCAAAACCAAGAAAGCTTCTGGGAACGATAAGGATCAACCAAGTCTGGAAAAAAAGAATTAGAATTCTGTCAAAATATCTAGTTACTTACTAAAGTTCTTGCAGAATACCCAATCACCAAATATTAACTTGAATTCAAAGTTAAATACACTTTTCACTGTTTGTGCACTTTTTGTGTTTACTTTCTATTAAATATTTTAAAAAGATAAATTGTTGGCAGACATTGTCAAGAAAACAGAAAATTGCAAGCAAATATAGGACAATACTTGCAAAATATGTGTTTTGAATTTGCAGGTACTATTTTAGATAAAACCACCATTTACTAAGTAATATCCTCTTTTCATTTAGTGAGTAGCGACCCCCACTGACAGTGACGTTGTTTGAATCTCAACGAAAAAATTCCTAAAGCAAAGTGAAAACAATCCACAGAAGTTAATTGATGAATACCTTTAGGTAACCAATGGGGCCAAGGATATTAGATATTAACTGTTCTGTTCATGATGGAACAGAAAAGTAATGTCACCATCTAGAAGTTCTGTGAAGTAAATTATTATAGACCGTATTACTGTTAAAAGGATGTGTGATGGCTTATAAAAACAATGTTTTGATTAACCTTTTTATTGGATTCCAGAGCTAGAAAAAGCTAAGTAAAGCCACACGTAGATAAAGCTTAGGAGAGGGGAAGAAAATAGGAAGGAAACAAAAACATATAGTAAAAATGCTACTTATTAAATTCTCTGGGACCACTTCCTTATGTAGAGCAATGTTTAAGTACTGGTCCAGAATTACTAGGGATGACCCCATAAATATATCTGCTTCATCTTTGAGGGACATCTCCCAGTCAGCTTCAAGAACAGATTCACTGTTTTACAGACAACAAGCCAAGAAGAATAGTGTAGACATAGTAAAGATGTTTCACATCCATTACTGGTACTTTCAAATATACAAGTAGTATCAGTTTAAATTGTTATGGGGTAACTGAAGAATGAAGAAAGAGAAAAGATAACGGAATTAACAAAGCAACAGACAACAGAATTATTAGGGTAACAATTTATTAAATAAATTACTTGGAAGAGACTGAGACTATATAAAGACTGAGACTTTATAATGTAACAGAAGAAAATGCTGATACAGTTTGAATACGCACTTTTCCACACATAGTTCAAAGAAAGAGATAATTTCAAAGAGTAAGGCAAGATTTAATTAATCAGGAAGTTAAGTGGAAAAATTACTTATCACAGAATCACAGAATGTTAGGGGTTGGAAGGGACCTAGAAAGATCATCTAGTCCAACCCCCCTGCCAGCACAGGATCATCTAGATGAGGTCACACAAGAATGCATCCAGGCGGCTCTTGAATGTCTCCAGAGAAGGAGACTCCACAGCCCTCCTGGGCAGCCTGTTCCAGTGTTCTGTCACCCTTACTGTATAGAAGTTTCTCCTCATGTTAATACTGAACCTCCTTACTTATGTAAGAATTCATCTGTAAGAATTGAGGAGACAGGCCAGGTTGGTTAAAAAGAGAAGTTATAAACTTCACCAAACTGTCAAAAAGTGCAAATTCAAATTCTCATAGGAGTTTGCCCACAGAGGTCAAGGTCAACACTTGCATTCGTTTCATGAGTTCTCAGGGACAATGTTAAATTGAGATTTGCCAGAAGTAGAAAGAGAACAGTAAGATGTATGTTTTAAACTGATCCTTTTTCAGACTTACAGATTTTCTGTATTACTATTTCTTGCTTTTGTATAACAGAAAAAGGTATTCAAATATTAAAATGACATCTGATTAGAAGGAAAAATTTATCACTTCATCCAATGTCAAGAATCAGACTACAATTCACCAGCGTAGAGGTCTATGTATTGAACATGTTCAGTGACTGTAACTTAGATTCCAGGCAGGTTTTAAAGTGTAATTAGGTTTCTAACTATTGCCATTATGCAGCAAGATGCAGTTCAGTGATTTTATGAGCACCATAAATACTAGGCTTTTACGTGACTTTCCACAAAAATATCATCAGTCCCAAACACAAATGTCACCTGTGGGTTGCTAATTAAAGAGGTGAAATAATGTCAACTCCACTTCAAGACTCTTTCTGATGCCAACACTTGCAAAATATATGCAAACTAAAAATAGCTCATTCTGTTCCACTAACATTGCCGAGACAGAATATTGTAAATTCAACACATCCTAGTCACTAATATTCAGGTTTTCCATGCTGTATTTTATTGCTTCTTAAAGTCAGAAAACTAGAGAACTGTTTTACTCAGAAACACTTCCTCTTGTCAATAGGTGACAAAGGTAAATGTTCTTTGCTCTTCTATGGTATAAAAATGCTGCTAAGCTTCTCTGGAAAAACCAGGCTTTGCATCCTCGGGAATAAACTAAACCTTTCGAACAGCTGCACTGGAGGTGGATTTCTCACAGGAGAAGATATTCCCAGCCCAATGCATTATGCCCAGTAAATGAAGCATAGGCCAGACCTGCAAGACATGACCTTGCTTTCTTCTCAGCCCATTCTGACAATTTTTTTGTGTCCATTTCTATGAAAGGTCTTTTTAGAGCTATAAAAAGCTTGTGGTCTGTCCTTTCATCTCCATGTAGCCCATTCAGTATCTAGGCAAAAATTAAAAATAAAAATAATAAAGTGACAGCATCTATGACCACTGTTACATTGTCAAGTGCCTCCCACATTGTATGTAAAACTAGTATCAGTAACCTCAAACGGGCTCTAGGAACAGTACGTCTTGCTGGTCTGAAGTACAAAGTAGTACTTGAAGCAGCTTTTTAATCTTGAACAATTTTCCTAAAATATTTGTGACCTATTTTTAATCATGTACGGTTTGTGTCTAATTTATCCTTGACTTTGGCAGTTAGTTGTCTAGCTACCCAAATGAATATGAACTTCCAAGGATTAATATTTTTGTATGAATAGGCTCACTCTGCAACAGGAATTCTACACTGCAAAAAAGACTCAAGTTGAAGATTGACATTACTTTCAGGTATTATCTTCCATGATAACATGGCTTTAAGCAACAACAAAAATGTAATACCTATTAATGCATAAAGTTTATTAAACAAAATCACATATATATAGTACTCAATATGTACTTACATCACTATTTTCAACTTCTTTATCATTAATAACGAATCTGAAGGTAGAATCCGGTGATAAGCTTTCAGCCTGAATCCAGAAACGTACTTCTCCTTTCTCAAGAACCTCATAAGCTAATTCTGATTTTAGAGGTATTGCTGCAGAAAGAAAAGCAATCAGAAGTCTATAATCCATGAAACCTTGTGAGAAAAAGGACCAATCTAGTAAAATATTATGATCTCCCTAATATTTATGGCATGCTGGATATAGAATAAATTTTATGCAGGGAGAAGATATCTAATGCAATCTTTGGCTGTTTTTTAAATTAATTTTTCAAATGGAGAAAAGAATTTAGAGCTTATAGTTTGCACATTGTTCGAAGAATTGACTAGTAGTAACCTACAGTCTATTGTCAAAGTTAAACTTCAAAAGACTTTCAGGCAATGATGATTTTATTCAATGCAAAATAATATTCCTCTAAATGAATGGAAAGATGAGGAAGCAAATTGTTCCACGAAAAAAGAAGCTGTCGTCTCACGAAGAACTTTTTTTGGAACTCTAGTCATTAGTATTTAATTATATTTGTTATAGAAGTATCAAATAGATCTGAATCAGATTCAGATCTTCAACTTACTTGGATTCTTTATTTCGTTGCTTAATGCCATCAAACGTTCAAACTCTGAAATTAAAAACACTCATGTTTTAATTTATTCTGAAAAATACAGTCAAAGAATGAGTGTCAGAGAAGGTACACACTAACATCAGCAGATAATCTCTTTAAGCCATACATGTGAAATACCCAACTCTCTTCAGAAAATGACTAAAAAATAATATTTAAGAAACTTAGAATTCTGATACATAGATTTAGAGAGTGTTCTTATTTCATGCACTCTCATGCATATTCTCTTATTCAAAAAGAATCTAAACAAGAGATAAAACCTCTTTTAAATTCGCTGTGGGATTTAGATGATAGGTAGGAGACAGCTTCTATGTAGTATATGAGGTTTCATTATCTGCTGACTTCCTTTCTGATGCTGTACCTGAAAAGCCTGTTTTATTGTGGCAGGAAACAAGATTGAGTGCGAATTAGTAAAGAAAGTTCTATTTAATGCACTAAACTGAAGGCTTCATGAGAGTCTAGAAATCACTTCGTTAGATTTTCATACTAATTTATCATATATTCATCACTAATAAAGATTTGAAAGATGAACATCACTGCCAATTCCAAATTTACAAATAATGTAAAGACCAGAGGAAATTAGCAAGGATTTATGACATGGTGGAGGATTTAGCAAAATTACAGGAAAATTTATAACATTTCAGGAAGTAAATGGGGAGCAAAAGAATGCTTTTCAGTGCCCAGATGCAAAATCCAACAATTTTGCA
Source organism: Bucco capensis (assembly GCA_013396975.1). NCBI lineage: Eukaryota > Metazoa > Chordata > Aves > Piciformes > Bucconidae > Bucco > Bucco capensis. The sequence continues at coordinate 56,866 of VWZO01008246.1, read as the reverse complement.
GGAATTTAGTACAAATGAAAGTGTAATTTTGAGTGAGAGCTATGACCAGGGAAAACATGGACTAAGTGTGCCATGGGAAACACGCTCAAGTGTTCTTCTGTAAAGAAACCTTTGAAGGTAGGACTGACAGTGACAAGACCTACAGACAGGTTTTAGAGTGATGATTCAGAACTAAATCAAAAAGAAGTTTCACGATCAAATGAGTATCTGTCATTTCTTTCAGTATTCATTGAAAACTAAAAATATTATAAGATCAGCTTCTCTAGAAGAAGCAGATATTGGTAATGACTAAGAGTCCACATAAATGATCTGTGTCCTGGAGAGCCAGATTTTTTAAGACCGCACATGGATTTCTTCTCAATATTTGCTTTGAATGGGAGATTTGACATGGTTCACACTGTCATCAAAGTTCTGCCTACTATCAGACTCACACTCAGACTCATCTCTCCTTAAATGACTTATAAAGAAGGCAAGTAAAGGTATTTTCAATCTTAAAGAACTGGACGTAGCAATCATAGCATATAGACTGGGAAAGCACCAAAGTAAGTTTTGTGCTATTTAAAAATAGCTAGGTCCAACCTTTGCCTTTTTCCTCAGCTTCTCTGAATGGTAAACCAAAGTCAGACTGAAGCAAATTTATTGCAACTCCAACAAAACAAAATAGCTACAATGAACTAAAGCAAAACTAATCTAAATTTAAAAAAAAAAGGATTTTTTTTTTTGGCAGTTGAGGTGATAAAATGAAGAAATACTTGAAATGGTAAGGACCTTACCTTCATTATCCATAACAAAGCTGGATGAAACCCCATCTGTGTCACTAACTGAGATGGAATAAGTTCCCAGGTATGATTTATCAGGATTTTTGAAGTACAGCTTTGAACTAAAACCATCAATAAAGAGGAATATAATTAGGAACTTTTCTCATGTTGAGACTTTTAACATGACAAACTTCTAATACTTTTATAGACTGACTTACTGATTTCCTTCTGTTTCAGTCTTAAACTTATCAGATTCATAAATCTCCTCATATGATTTACCCCATACAAAATCAGATGCTTCTGTAGCTTCTTTGCACTCAAAAGACAGGTAAATATTACCTTCATCATCCACACCTGAAGAGATTTCTTTTGTTCCTGCAAAATAGGAATCAACTAAAATGTCAAGATTTTTGCTCTACACAGAAAAAACCCAGGAATATTAAAAATAAAAAATGCTTATTGTGAAACAAATCTATAAAATGAAACTGAGCATGATGAGATATGTAAGTTTTATATAAATTAATTTTATTATCACTCTTGAAGCTTTAACAAATGTGTTGTCATACTTTTTTCACTCACAGCAAGTAACACCTTTGTTTATAAGAATAAAAATTAAAATAACTGATTATCAAATGTTTCCTTAAGTAAATAAATTAACAAGTCTTGATAATACCTCTGCATTTACATGATTTTTCTCTAAATTTTAAGTCTAAGAGCTTCTTAACTCTTGAACTACTTCTCTGTATTACAATTTATGAGATTTATTCAATTCACTTCTAAGTATTTCAGTATTTTAGAAGCAGAGGAGATAAAACAGTTCATTACCTGGCTGTGCCTTGAGAAACACTGGTTCAGATATCTCAGATGACTTGCCTACCCCAGCATCATTCACTGCACGAACTTTGAAAACATAGGTATGACCCTCATATATATCAGTGACCTTGGACAAGATAAAAAGCAAGGCCAATTTAAGAAACAATCTAAACTCTTTTGTTTACTTACATGAAGATAGAAGCCCAAATTCAGTTACACATCTTTGTGGTACTCAATCAGATGTTTTTAGAATTTCATTTTTAACTAACAATAACTAATGAAAATGTTACCTTAAAATAGCGTTTTGAAGTAAGTTTTTCATTAGCAGTGATCCAGTCTTCTGTGTCTACTTCCTTATAGTCTACTAAATATCCAGTAATAGGACTTTTGCCTTCATACACAGGAGCTTTCCACAGAAGAACCAGTGATGTATTTCTAATCTCACGAATTGTGAGATCATAGGCAGGACCTAAAATATTTCAAATATTGAACATTCACTTCAGTGTAATAAATTTTTTTAAACTGGCTTTTTAGAGGCCAAAATGCATCACTTAAATTTTGTTTTGACCGTTTCCTTTCAAATATACCATCCTTTACAATAAACCTGCTATACGTGGTATTTAGGTAATTTTTCCATCAGAGCTCTGTACAGCAATACCTGCTTTATGCAGTGAGTGACTTTATTATTCTGAAGCATATATTCTTAGCTGGACCTCAGTAATTCCATTTTAAGGGAAAGTTATTTATGTGGAAAATCCATGCGGTTTAAAATTTTCCAACAACTTACAGAGGTTTCTTGTCTGTTATTAATTTACCAGCCCCACATCAAGATTTCTCCACTAAGTATAACTCAGGTTCATAATTTAACATCAGGGTGGTTTTTTTTCATTTTGTTGGTTTACATGAGCCATGATCCTTCAGACAAATCCAAAACCCATTTACTCAGGCTTCTGAAGAATTTTTCATTGTGAGGCGGGTAACAATAGCCAAGGGCTCAAGAGAATGTCTATTAGGAGAGCTATTTACACCAAAAACATCTTGATGCTCTACAAAGAAATGACAGTTCATACTTTTGCAGCTATCAGGTTATGTTCTCCCCTGCTGTATTTTCCTTCTTCACATAAATCTTCTAGTGTCATTCATTTTAACTTATAGCATTTATTTTTTATTATACTCTTGATATTTTTTATACCAGAAGACTACAAAAGCATAATCATATCACTTTCTCACCACTGTGAAAACACCTATGGAAGAAAACTGATATCATTCAAATTATGTATCTGGAAGTTTGCGTCTTGTGCTTTAAATTTAGAGTAAGGAAACTTAGGGACCTGAGACTTAGGAATTTTCTCAGTGTTGTCAGTTTGGTCTAATTCAAGATATTATTTTTCCCTTCAAGACATCTTACCGGTTAAACTAAATAAGAGTAAAAAAACTTTACAAATAAACCTGATTGCCACTGTAGTCAAAGTGATGTTAATCAGTGATGAATGAACATGAAATATGTAAATGATGATTTTCAGCAGATATAAAGTGGAAAAAAAAGGGTAGTAGAAAAGTGTTTCCCCATAGTGGATAAGGACATTTCAGAAAAGAAATATATAACTACCTCTTGCAGACCTTATGACAATGAATACTGGAATTTTCAAGAAGCCTAAAGCCTTCTCTCAGGGGTCTTTAAAAATCCCAACCTAAAATTCTAAATATCCACAGATAAATAAAATTTAATTGGCAGATGCCAATTAAAATGAAGAAAATGTGTAATTTATTATATTCTATTCTGAGGATTCCAAGTCCACAGCTTTTTTGGTTTTTTTTAAAGTCATGTAAGATAATTCATTAGCTATCACTGCTAACGCACAGAGGTTTATGTAAGACTGGAGTTCTGCAGAACGATTAAATAATTATGGGCTCTGGGCAAGGAACCTATCGCTCATGCTGGAAATCCTGCGAAGGATTTTGGCCTTTCCAAGGAAATCTTCCTTCCATATTAAAAGGAGAAAGAATATTCATTGACACTGGGAGTATACTGCAGTCACATTACATGTCTGCAGTATCTTTAGTAAATCAAGGAAGAAGGTCAGCCTTCTACTCCCAGTCTAAAATCTCAATTATTTCTTTTATTTATTGCTAATCCATTACTTTAAAACTTATTCTAAAAAGGGCTTGTGAAATATTTTAACAGGTTTGGCAATTAGGAGGAAGGAGGAGGGCGATGGATTTGTATCTGGTGGGTTTTTTTAAGCAGGAAGAATGCAATATCTCTCTTCAACTAGTTTCATAACGATCAGCCAAGGAGTAGAAAGGTCAGATTGTTCACTATTAAAAAGGAAATTTCACACTCTTAATTTACTGAAAGTGCCTTTTATTTTATATTTTTATTATTTATATTTTTACTATTTTATAATTTACAATGAAGGGTAATCTTCACTTGTTTACACACTGGGCAATTTCACTGACATTTTAAAAACACACAAGACAGTATAAATCATAGATCCTTTCTTTAAGGAAAGCAGTTGTTTCACTGATGATATATTTATACTAAATATTACAAGATTAAAAGAAAATGTCATTCATACAAATAGAGTTAAAGGTCAGGAGATTAAACACAAGCTTTGCTGTATCATTAAATGCAGAAGGTAAGAACTATGAGCTCAGAAGAATTTAGCTAGAAAACCTGGAGAACCTGACCCGTAGTTTTGCAGTATTTTACAACATTTTGCAGAAAATAAAGTAGAAGTAAAGTAATAGGTGCCTGCATTTTCATTATAAGCTTTGGTAAGGCAAATCAATACCAGACATCAAAAATAGCTTCACCAAAATTGTTGGTAGGTATGAGTGAGAGTGTTATAAAATAAGCAGAATGGTCCTTCAAAAACCCTTTCATAGTTTAGTTAGAGAACTTGCGCATTAATGAGGAGAATCAATTCTGCTGATGTCCAACATTTAGGCATAAATTTATATGCTCACATGAGGTACACTAAAGTTGCACTTTCTTTTGCTGGGGGCCCTGTACTGGCAATGCTTCTTATTTAACATTTTCCACAGGGTTAGCACTGCAATAACAGTCTTCATCTACATCTACATTACTAAACCACAGACAACGTACACACAAATTCAAGTACTATCATGCAGTCATTCCTACTACGCATGTTTTAGCATATTTGTTGTAACATCTGGTTGATAATCTCTCGGGTAACACCTAGGTACAATCTAGGAGAAACACTTGAATAAGGGTATGCTAGTTGAGACTGGGAGACTTAAAGAGCTGTAAAGTGTGAGCTATACACTGTGCCACCTGCCTCTATGTCAAGAAACACACCCCCGTTTTATCTTATTTATAACCAAAATCCATAGTTTTGGAGTCCAAAACTCTGAATATTCTTAATAGAGTGCAATTATGGTGAAGACATGCCCTGTGTATTGTACAGAAGGTGACTGTGGAGTTTGTAGGGCTGGGGGTGAAGAGCTGATAGGCATAGACTAAAGGCTGAATACTTTCTGCTCTGAGCTAATGTGGACAGTGAAAGGAGACACTCAGTAAGGAAAGTAAAGCTCACTCACTTCTCAGGACATTCAACATTATCACTGAGGATGTGGAGGTAGCTTTTAACAGATCTCAGAAGCAATGGCAATCTCAACAAGTAATATGGCAGAAATTAACCAAAAGACATCTAGCAGAGGTTAGCTGGAACATTACAATGCCTGTGTTTTAAGGAGGTAATACTGAATGGAAATCCATCAGAAACTAATAGACTTACCAGGTTCTGGCATAGTCCAAGCTTTACACTTAAAATGCTCACTGGGATCTGAAGGTTGACCTATTCCAACCAGATTGGCAGCAGCAACTTTGAATTCATAAAAGGCATCTTCTGTCAATTCACCTACCTTTTTTGAGAAAAAAATTCAAAATATCAAAAGTAATTTTTTATAGTCTTTTAGTAAATTAAATACTTAAAAATAAACATTGGTTAATTAATTATGAGGCCTTAGTGCTGTGCTGGAGTACTGGAAGGTTCTGATTTGAAGCTTTTAATCTTAAACCAAACACACTGCAGAGATCTACATAGTTCTTCCATGTTTCAGCCACATCATACTAAGAATAATTCAATATATTGGCATGACAAGCTGTAAAAGATTGGAGTAAAAGTCCAAAGAGCCCATTCAATGAATGAACACTAGCAGATACCTTTGTGTGAGTGTTGCAACATGAAATACCTTCTTGCATTACTTATGAATGGTGATCCATAAGTCGTTTATTTTAGCAAGAGTTCAAATGGTGTTCTGGTCTAAAAAGGTCATAGTGAACTGACCAGCGAAGAAAGAAAACTAAAGGAAAAGCCAGTCAAATTACTTCTACAGTGAGATGATTGTAACTCCAGGAAATACTACCTCCATAATTTTTTTCTGGTTTACGTGTGTCTTTATTCTAATATTACCTATCATTACAAAGTGAAGAACTAAGGACTGGAAATGGGATGACCAGAACCTGTGCTATACTTCTAGAAACATCCCTGGTAAATGACCCCAGACTTATTTAATGATTCTATCACCACATCACCATCTCAGATTTAGAGGTTAAGGTAGACAAGGGCAAGGGATAATGGTTTTTAACAAAAAGAGAGTAGATTTGGATTAGATATAAGGAAGAATTTATTTACAAAGAGGTTGGTGAAGCAGGTTGCCCAGAAAGGTGGTAGATACCCCATCCCTGGAAACACTCAAGGTAAGGTTCTGAGCAACCTGATCTAGTTAAAGGAATCCATTCTTTTTGTAGGGGGCTTGGACTAGATGAACTTTAAAGGCGCCTTCCAATCCAAAGTATTCTATGATTCTGTGATTCTATGATTCTAAGCTATAAGGCATGAAAATCTTGGCATCCTGAGCAATTCATGGTAGCAGCTTTCTTCCATCCTTTGTTTTCCAGACCACCTAAATATGAGAAACAATCTTCTACACCTCAGTCTCCTGCATAATTTTCCCAAAGTTAAATTGAATGATAAGTCTCAAAAGAAATAGACAGATAAGGGTAGTACTTGTAATGGAGAAACTAAACAGCTTTAGATTTTCAGGAATAAATACTCTGTATTACATGGAAAAATGTCAGACAGGTTTTGGGTGTCATTTTTGTCATAGGGTGACTAAAATTGAAGAGAAAGGGATATCAGGGATCCTCTTGACATTTGTACGTCATTTCCCCTTTTGAAGAGATCAGCCTTATCTGTCTCTAAACAGACAAGGGACAGAGATGTTTCCTTTTCAAGAAAACGAAGTTGGAACTGTGCCCCCCCCCCCTTCCTTCGCCCGCGAAAGAATTTACCAAGAGAAACTGATAAGAAAAACAAAAGTTGGAACTGTGCCCTAAGGGACCAAAGGCTGTGACCCGGAACATCATACAGGGGGACAAATCAACGAACAGCTGATTGTCACGTGAAGAATAACGTATCTTTGTTTATATAAGGAAGTGACGAGAAAGATCTTCCTTCCGGGTTTTGCCTTCCTTTTTTCCTTGCACTTTGGGTTATCTTCCCTTCTGATTGCTGGAGCCATAAATCGATAAGTATATTGCTTTAATCTTTTGGCCAGCTGGGTTAACTCCTATTTTCCCTCCCTGAGCTGGGAGTGAGGAGTTTGTTTTTGGTAAAGAGCGGGAGGTTCTGATAAGGAGTGTGATTGATTGATAGGCCTAAGGCCTCTGTCTGATTGCCAGACCCTGTGTGACTCAGCAATTATAGGGGCCTGAAGCCATTTCCAGCTAACAAACTTTTCCTTTCTTATCACTTCTCTTTTCATATTGTTGTAGCATTTAAATATAGATAAAGCTATTCTTATAATTCACTGTTTGTGGGCCCAGTGTTTTATTTTATTTTGCTGTCCCCATTTGGGGAGAGGGCGCATCTGGGAGGTCCTCTCAAAGAGATTGTTCCTTTGACCCTAACAAATTCTTAGTTCTTTTGGTCAAACCAGGACAATTTTTTTAATGCTAGCAAACACATGATGGGATGGTGACAAACACATGAAAGGGTAGCATCAAATACAAGAACAAAAGGTCAGGAACTAATACAATGTAAATAAAATTTCCTGAAGTCAGAAAGCTATATAGTATGATTCAAAGGAGAGAATAACTGCTTAGCCTGCAAAAGTGTTTTTGAAATCCCAGGTGAGATTTTATTTGTGAGATTTCCATAGAGTTATTTAATCAGAGAAGGCTAAACATATAGTGATTTTTCCAGTGCTGTGTTTTATTTCCCATCAGAATTTCAGATTCCAGTCATTCTAACTAATGTGTTAAGATTCACCTCCAGGCACAAATACTGGCAAGATAGAGACTTAACTATCCAATAAATTTAACTCTGAAGAGTTTACCTTAATTTACATCACTCATTTGTTTACAACGGCATTAAAAAATGAAAATATCTGGAAAGAACTGCTTAGTATTGCCTATCCTGCCTTCCCTTTTTTATTTCTCAACATGCTTGTTCCATCTGCTATGTCAGAGATACCAGTAACAAATTCATTCACAAGCTGAGTATTGCCAGCTGTCTTCTGTTCCTGAAATATTCTTCCTGAGCTCATCTGCAGCATTTTTTTCTGCCTTAGTGTCAAATATCTGCTGAAGACTTCCTACTGCTCAGAGGTTTATAGGAAAGTTGCTGACTTGTAGAAATGTTTTTAAGAAGTATTTGAGAATAAAATCTGGTTGACTTACATTAACAAGCTTTTAATTGATTAACTGCTTACTATATCCTACCTTCCTAACATTTCCTCATGGAAGTTCACATCAAAATTTTTCTCTTTCAAGAAGCTTTGAATACACTGTAAAATGCAACCAGAAGTAATTTATTTCAAAACTAAAATCATTACTCTGGTACTCTGGAAAGGAGACAATGAGGCATAATGCTAGTTTTATTATTATAGTTTCCTTTCCAGCTGAAGACAAGTTTTGTGAGCAAGAACAGGCACATTTACATTTGTTCTCAGCCCATCTCCATTTAATTTAAAAGTCTTTAGTTCTATAGATGGAGCTTCATCTATCCAGCTAAATGCTTCCATCCTTTCTCTGCATGTTATTACAATGGTGATACATATAATGCTCATTAATGGATACAGTTTATGAATCAATTTATAAATCATCTTTTTCTTTGTAAAAACTGTACTTCACACCTACTTCCTTAAGAATTTCCTCATTTGAATGGCCTTATTTTTCTTAGAATTTCATAGTAGGAGATGACACTAACTCTAGCCCAGTTTTTAGACTTGTTGCACTTCAAAATACACAATGGAAGGGCCTGGTTTTGTGGTAGTAAGTATATAATGAATTTCTCTGCAAGAAAGTAGAACTCGGCCAAAATCAAAGAAATAGTACAAATCAATTCCAGAAAGACAAGAACTAAAAAGTACCAACCGTATAAATTGTTTGGGTAATAAGGGAAGAATTGACTTCATGCCAGTTTCGATGGTTAGCTTCCCGTTTATCCAAATAATAACCAAGGATTGGTGAACCTCCACTGTATTTTGGTACTTTCCAGCCAAGAGTCATGGAGTGACCATCACAGTTCAGAAGTGTGATACCGTGAGGGTATGATGGACAAGCTATAAGGAAATAAGAATACTGAAAGTTAGGACAGAGTCTAAAGCACTGCAGCGTAGAAGTTGTTTAGTACTTTTTAAATTGCATTTGTTTTCTGCAGTATACTGCTGTCAGTTTCATATCGGTAACAAAGTAGTTGTAAAAGTGCTAATCAACATTCATTTTATTTCCAAACATAAATGTGAAACCTTCTGAAACATATGCCTAATGTGCTGCCCTCTCAGAAGATAGCAGGAAGAAATAGATGATCTTTGGTATGGAAATGGTAATGCTAGCAAAAGTGTCTCAAGACCAAATATGTTAGAAGATTGAAATAGATCAGAAGATCTTTTCCTGCTAAGATACAAAAAAGCTGCTCAAGTATTTTTGGAATACAGTAAGTTCACCCAATAAGAAATAAAAAAGGCTGTGAACTGAATGAAATGAAGTCATATGACAGACTGTTAAACGGCTTTCATGGTTTTCCCCTCCTATCCATATATTATATACCTACTTGCGGCGTTAAGGCCTAGTTTTCTGTGTGAAAGAAATACAGGCCAATTTGTTGTGCTTCATGAGAAAGGTTGAGATGCTTACAAGCAAGAAATGTTTACAGGATTCACAAATGAGTTTGTGAATGGGATTCATAAAGCTGGCCTACCAGATAACTGAAGGAGGGAGTCTTCTGAAGACAAGATAATGCTGTTTTGGCTAAAACTAATGAGGCAAGGCCAAAATAACAAAACACTTAGCTTCAAAACAGATTCAGAAGGCTATAGTGACTGAACTGAGACCTTTGCCTAATTAACTGTGATTTTAGTATTAAAGTTGACACCCCTCAGCATGCTAATGAATCAAGCTGAGTACATGCTAGACATATGTGACTAAGTTACTCAACTCTCCACCCAAATTATGCTAAGCATCACCTGAAAAGTAGGGACAGAGTCAGGATATAAAAACCCATGCAAGGAATATTTCCTAGTTGGTGGGGGACAGAAAGAAGACCTTAGGATTTAACTGTGACAGAGGATGACTGACTGGCTGCTCCTTCTCCTCCAGCTACCAGGAAGGGACACTTTCTTGGTAAGAATTGAACATTATCAATATATGGCCTAACATGCTTGCTAGCATTTCTCTCTATTGTAATTTGGTTCTATTTTAAAGATTTTTACTTCCCCAACTCTGTTGGATGCTTCCCTGGGAGTATAATTATTAGCTTGAGCTCAAACTCCTTGCAGTTAATTTATCACTAGCAATCCTGACTCTGTTATCTGTCACTACAATTAATCAAACTGATCATTAATTTAACTTGTCCAGACTGTTTCAGAGAGAAAGTCTGTATCAGGCAACATTGGTCAATTTTGTCTAACAAGTTCAGTAAAGGCATCAAACTCTTGGACAGGCAGACTGCTGGGTCAGTGTCACATCTGTTAATGTGACACAACTTCATACTGAGAATGCATACTGCCCTACAAGGAATAGAAAGTAGTTATTCTTCCACTAGCTAATCTATGTTGATGCAGACATTTCCTTCATGAGTTTACTTGCATGAGTTTATTCCCATCTGTAGTAGAAGCAGAAAAGTCACCCAAGCATCTTCCTAGAGATGAAGAAAACTGTTTTCCTGAGCTTTTAACATCCCTACTGCTTAGCAAGTACTGTTTTATATTTACCATTCATGTCTGAAAGCCTGCTTGAAGATATCCTTTTCCTGACCCTGTTGTGCTGCATCCAGCACAGGCTGAGCTCATGACCGTAAAGCTCATGTGATATTTTCAGTTGAATTATCAGCATAACTTCACAGAATGTGACTTACCTCATTCAGAAAATAATATGTTAGCAGATGTCCTTAATACAGTCCCTGTTCTTGCAGCTGTACTAATGATCACAATGAAAACAGAGAGTAATCAGAAAAACTGGCCTTTTGTTCTTTTTTTCAAGTATGGTGTTATACTCAAGGGCCATAAAACACGGCCTTTGCTATTTTTACCACTTCTTGGTAAATTAGAATGACCACGGAAAACTCCTGTGAATACCCTTAAAATAATACTACAGAAAGATTCTGTCCATGCTAACATAAGCTACCTATAAATAGTCCTGCTAAATTCCTGTTAAGGGTACTGAAATGGATAAAAACCTGTAAGTGTGTGTAAGATTCAAGTGCTCTGTGTTTGGTAGCATACCCCATGCAACCCTCATCTTCAAAACACATAGTGACAAAATAAAGGGTGCAAGTACATTTATAACATAGGGATGATAAATGTACGAGTGTCCATGCTTCACATACCCACGAGACACACTTTTTCCTGAAAAAGTCAAATAGAGGAAGTTTGTCAGGAACATCTCATCCAAATTTATCTGAATTATAAAACTTTTATAGGCTTATTTCTAACAAGTATAGGTCTTCTCCAAAAGGTGGAGGCCATTCAGGTGGAGGAAATGTGTTCTCTTTTAAATTTTTCAGTAAGAAACTGAAACTGTGCAGAAATGAAAACTGGACCATAGTAGCCCACTTTTATGCGGTTTTTTGTTCTAAATAATTGACCAGCCTTTCATTTGGCCTGTATATCTCCCTAAATATTGCACCACAGGTTGTTCTTACACAGAAATTTTTTTTTGCAGGGTACCATAGGAGGTAGATTGTGCTCCAATCTGGAGTAGTCGAAGGGAATTTTCTGTTTAGTTCAGCCACAGAGTAATAAAGTTTCCTGAAACTCTTTTAAATTGAGTGGATTCCATGCTAAGCTGTTTCACATCACTCCAAATCACCCAGAAGCTACTTATCTAACTTAATCATGATTTGCAGTTTCTTTGTTACAGTGAGGAGCAGAAGGCAACCTGGTCATTGAATCCCACTCAGTGTTTCTAACAGGCATTATGAATAACTTTATTTTTTTAAAACAATGTCTTTTCTCTAGAACAGCTATGTGCCAGAACATAAATGTCACTAATGGGGGATGCTCAAGGCCTGCAAAATGTACTGTTATAGCAAATGAGACCAAAGATTGCTGAAAATATGTAACTCATGCAAGAAAAGGAAGCTGAGTGGACGAGAATCATACTTACTAAGTGCTGCCTGTACTGTTATAGCCTCCGACTCCTGCGAGTTTTCACTGAATCCTACAGCATTCACAGCTTTCACACGGAAGACATACTGCTCGCCAGTTTCCAAACCATGAACAACAAACCTGAGTCAAAAAAATAAATCATCTTGCCTTAGTATATATTTTATAGGAACTGTAATAAGTAATTATTAACTGTAATATGTAATATGTGCTGTAATATGAAATCTTGGCAACAATCAGAAAGCTCAGCTTCATGAGTGCTTCACAAAGGAAAATATTTCCAAGAGAGAAACCATAATACAATGAAAACACAATACACTAAATTTAGTGACATGGTTTAGTGGGCATGGTTGACAGTTGGACTTGATGATCTTACAGGTCTTTTCCAACCACAATGATTCTATGATTCTATAACAAGGGAACTAGAAACAGGACTACTGTCCTTTTTCCAAGAGATGTAGTAGGTCAGGAAGCCCTCATATTTCTGGGATGGGACAGCTGGATCTTCCTGCACACATCTGTCAGCAGCCGAAGCACTTTCCTGGCCATGCTTAATAGCAGACATGGTCTGCCCTTTTGCCCTGATGCCCACAAACAGCTGGAAAGCTGATTTCCCTCTCCTTCTCATATTCTTCCTTATGTGGATCAGGTCTGTTTACCCCATAACATAAATCAGACTTTAAGAAAGGCATTAATTTTATATTTACTCATGTCCAAGATGCACAGAAACAGGTCTCTAGAACCTGCGTTTACAACTCAAAGCCATGGAATAAAAAAATGATGCTTCTCTTTAGAAGAGAGGGGGGAGAATGTCTGCCCTGCAATATGAAAAGCTTAACTGAGAATCTGCAGATAGTTTTTCATTGCTTTCATTCAATATCCACCTTTTATAACAACATTTTTCAGCACGTGAATTGTCTTCAAATTCTCTTACAGATTTCAAACCTCAAAAAAACCCAGAACTATTGTCAGTACCTGTTATATATAATAGGTTTATGGTTACTAGCTTCCCAGTGATTTGATCCCACCACAGAATAGTCAATGTAGTAGCCATATAAAGACTCTTCCTGTTTTGGTTTATCCCACTGAACTACAACTGATGTTTTGGTATTCCTTGTGGCCACTATCCGACCAGGTGCAGATGGGACAACTAAGAAAAATAGAAAAAAACATTTGTAATTATAAAATATATAAAAATAAAATTAAACCGAGGTAGATATGACCCTATATTTTTATCATATTTAGTCATTACAGCTATAACTTCTCCTACTATAAGTGTGGATACTTCTATATATGTGTATATAACTCTATTTATTTTTCTATTTGTTCATTTAGAGTAAGCTTACTGTAAGCTGTGGAGCTCCCTGTCTGATTTATACAGCTTTCTGAGGAGTGTGTTAAAGGACAACATATTTTCAAGTATCAGTGTGGATAAAGACATAGAGATATGTAAATATTCTCTCTCGAGTGTTTTATCTCAAATAAGAGGTTTATGTATGGCTTATGTCCCTGTAGCACTACTGCACCAGTAAGAAATGCACATAAACAGTAGAGGAATGATATCATGAGTATTAAGAAACACTGCCTTCCAGTCAGCTAATGATAACACCAATTCAGAGAAGACTAGCTTTTCAGGACAACTTCAAACATATGTTTAACTGCGATTAACCTGTATTGTCCTATTTCTGACAAGTGACATTAATAAAGCACTCTGAAGAATGAATAACTAAAATTAATTTAACTTTTAAACAATTATTAGTCTCAGCAAGGAGGCTTGTGATTATTAGGAAAATATTGGATTTTTTCTAAAATTTAGTACTTAAGTCTTTTTAAAATCCTTTACAGTATTAAACACTAATTGATTCAATTACTATTATTGCAATTAACTAATTATACAGAGAGTTGTTTATAATGATTTTGTAAAATATCAATTGTATTTAATATTAGTGCCCTACAATTAATGCCTTACCAACAGTATCTCGTGGTTCAATAGGTTCTGTGGTTTCAGATGGATCACTGATGCCATGCTTGTTTGCTGACAAGACTCGGAAAACATATGGTTTTCCTTCTGCAAGGTCAAACACTGCGTAGCGAGGAGATTTTACTGCAACCTGCGCATTGACTCTTTGCCAGCTTCCACTGCCAACCATGGACTATTAAAAAAAATTAAAAAATAAAAAAAAGTTTTGAGTCACTTCTGTGAACTGTCAAAAAATTAACATATTCCTCTATTTGCATCCTGCCATGAATTTGTTTAAGAGCTATAAGGCTTGCTCTCAAATGTTTTGCTTTAACATATGCAAATTCTCATAGCTCATACATTCCATTACTCTACAAAAAGGTCTAAATACCTCACTATCTCCCTACCTGTCTATACTTTAAAATACACACACTTGTACACACAGCTAACCTTCAGTTAAAGCCATGACTGTTAGTTAACTGTGATTGATCTCAAAGGAATTACTCTCATGTCTTGCAAAACTCACTTGAACACCCAGTTTTGGTAAAACTAAGCAAGTCCTAATCCAAACTGCAGAAAGGTAGGAGAGGGGATGTTACTTCACTCACTGCTTTATCTTTATGCATTCTATTGAATAAGGTCATGGCCCTAAAAGCATTCATCACATGAAATAATTACTTCTGAATATTCTCAATGCAGCAGTTGAGTTCCACAACTGCACATGGAAGAGAGCCAGGAAACCAGCACTCTGAGAGAAGTCTATTGTTCATTAGGTCCCCAAGATAAATTATTGACCCAACCCAAAAAGTAGTCCTGGAATTTTTCAGCAATTTTAGGAAAATTCAAGTATGCAATAAATAAATAAAATTTCCTTCAAGCACAGAAAGGTGCATACAAATTAAATGTTTACAAAATTTTGCCACAGTGAGTGTGAACAAGACCTGACATACTTCGAACTTCTTAGAGGAGGAGCAGTGTTTCATGGGTGCTTGGAAACTATCCTGTATGTAATGAGGCCTACTACAGATAAATAATAAAAATGTAAATGGCTGGAGGCCATGCATCAAAATCTTTTTATTTTCTTTTATATATATATATATATATATATATAAAACATCCGTTTTCTTCACAAGAAAAAGATTGGGAAAATGAAATAAACATCATTTTGCCATATATTTTACTTTCCAGCATGAAAAACCCTAATTGTTGCATTTCAGTATCACAGAGGAAATAATCAACATGACATTTGATTCTGTTGTTTGATTTGATTTATCTGTTAAATAACGATTTTAAGGGAACATTGCTATAGAGAATAGAGAACGTGTTTCAATTTTGTGTTCTTTGAAACCTTTAAAAGTAAATTTTTATTCTTCAGGACTGAGTCTTCTGTGTTTGAAATAATTAGAAACCATGCTTTTCTATATTAACAGACGATTATGGAAAGCAAAAAGCAAACATTTACCTATGAACTGACTGAGCTATTCATATATGTAAGCTATTTATGTGCCAAAAGATTTTAGATGCAGGTATTAATTAGTATAATGGACTTTTTTTCTCCTAATATCTTTTTAGGCCTCATTTTCACTTTCCCTTAGTAAGTTTGGCATTTAATTAAGGCTTCATTGTCATTGCCATATACTGTTTCTGGAGCTGTATAAACCTATTTCTGTAAAACAAGCAGATACATATATTTTCCAATTCTTACTTAGAATTAAATTCAACTAAGCAAGTGTAGATGTCTTAATGGAAATCTACAGCTGATCTTTTTTTTTTTCAAATCTGAGCTATTTCTGCATATTCTGGAAACAACAAGATATTTTAATTCCAAGAGCTCATTCAAAGTCCTTAAGTCAGTACGTTGATATATAGAATCATAGAACAATTACAGCTGGAAGAGACCTTGAAGATTAGTCTGCAAGGTGGGAGAGAGGGAAAGACAGTAATATCAGTGTGGGACACTTAAATTGAGGAGGCATATTCATGGTTTTTTATTACATATTTTTTTAAAATGTTGTTGTGTAGACTATTTGTAAAATGGAGTCTTTTATTTTCTGTTTTCTAGCTAATGATAGCCAGTAGGTTTGAGTGATATTGAAAATCAGTGAAGCTGACACGGAGGAAGGTCTGTATGGTATTCTGATCTATGGCATTTTTCTACAGCGGCATTAAGCCAAACTTGGGCCATTGTGAAAGAAAGAATTAGTTATATAAAAAGAGACAACCAACAAACCAACAAAAAAACCCCAAAACACTGTGCCTAAATTGCTTAATAATTCAAGTTTTTAAAAAAAAATGTGCTTAAAATTTCATGCAACTAAACTAAAATATATTTTCCACCAATTTGTTATGGTTTTAAAATGAGGCATTTGACACATACTCTTTCATGATTCTATGATCATCAAGTCCAGCCTTTGTCCTAGCCCTATCAACTTGCTAAATGATGACCCCCAACGCAACATCTACCCATCTTTTAAACACATCCAGGAATGGTGACTCAATCACCTCCCTGCACAGCCTGTTTCAATGCCTGACAACCCTTTCTGGAAAGAAATTCCTCCTAATGTCTAGCCTGAACCTCCCCTGGTGCAATTTCCATCCATTTCCCCTCATCCTATCACTCTCCACCAGGGAGAACAGACCAGATGTTACAGATAAGAGCAGATGTACACAACTGGGAAAAAGTACAAGGAAGACAAGCTATTTTATTGCATAGAAAGAAAATTACTTATTTCTACAGAAATTTTCATTACTTCTTTTGAATGTGAAAGGCAGAGTGGGAGAAATCAGGGACATGCATGCTGGAAAATTTAACTAGTAAATGGATTTCACTTTTCACCTATTGGTTCAACATTCAGCAATTAATGGATGATGAAGAATGTAGAGATCAGCTATAAAGGTCTTTTGAAGTCAAGATTTTGATGTTAATGAGAAGGAAAAGACAAGATTGGGGCTGAAAAAGAGGAGTAATGTGGACAGAATGATTAGCTGGGAAATGAACTTTGGAGGAATGTGCTGAGCAGATGTAAGAAGAAAAAGATTTGCATGGTAAGGGCTTGAAAAAAGGCTGTCACAATACTCAAGATGCAAATTGAATGTGTGGCAGTTTTATAGAGGGTTTTAGTGTTTGTGGATCATTAAAAGAGGGCACGTGCTTGAGGCATAATTCATAAAAACTAAGTATAGCTTGACATGTAAGAGTTTCAGAGGTCAGGTGTGAGGCCCAATTTACCTACTGAGAAAACTTTGAAGCAAGGAGGAAAGATTATAACCTCTGGCTGTAATACAACATACTTAATTTAGAAACCTGGCTCAGTGACTGATGTATCTAAATCTTAGTAGCTGTGGTGGGAGAACAAACCTCTCCTACTGCGATCTACAAAGTCCTCTGTCAAGTCAAAGAGAAGAGCAAGGCAGCCATGAAGACTACTAGGGAGCAGTGAACTTGAGACAGGCATCTGGCTTTCTGCTCACCTTACAGGGAATAAATTGGAAATGTCAGAGTATAGCAGTGGGTACTGTAAGCCTGCAAAAAGAAAGTGAGCATCAAATTATGAGTTGCTGTTTAGTCCTTGCTGCCACAGGACTACCAGAGACTTCCCTTTAATACAGGCAGACTGCAAACTTCCCGTTTTGCCTGCAAACTGTGATACTGTGATTTTTTTTTCCCATTAAACCTTACACATGTAGTTTGTTCTCATTTTAGACAGCAGTAAGCAAATAGCAGATTTTTTTCCCAGATCTTGAATTTTAGTGCTCATTAAATCATATAATAAGGCATTTGATCATCCATTCTTCTCTAAGATTCCATTACCAAATCCTGCAAGAACACATAAAGTGTTACTTTTATTATCCAATCTGTAGTTCTAAAAAGGAATTCAATATAATTGTATATAGCAATGAAACACCTTACAGCCAAATGCCACTGTGCAGTGCAGTACAGTACCTTCTCAATGAAATACGTCAGTGGCTCCTTGCCACGGGGAACAGGTGGATCCCAGCTAAGTACAACATATAATTTGCTGATTTCTGAAGCATGTACATTGGTGGGAGGGGCTGGAATCTGAATATCGCCTGGAAGAGTAATAAACAGCAAGTGCTTAACAGCAGATTAACTCCTGGGTCAGTGCCCACACTACAGCTCATCTTTCTAACTCCCACCCTGCAGTGCAATGCTCAACTATGAGGGGTTACGATATCATCTGTGCAGTTCATTTGCTCCCTTCAATTAAATTATGAGAAATAAAGCATCATTATTAAAAGCTAGTTATTTTCTTTTTCAGTAGAACTTAAATATGCCCCCTGAAAACCTGTGCATTTGTCACACTTTTTTTCTTTCATATTTGAATTAATTGTATGTGCTAGTAAAACGCCTTGGAAAAAGCCTACTCACTAGATGCAAATAAGAGATATTTCTTTGACCAAAGACAGAAGTCTAAAGTGTTATTACAAGAAATTAGACTAGAAGAGGATACCTGGAAAGGAAGTACAGTAAGGAGAAAAGTAACTCAAAACAAAGCAGAAAGCAGAAAAAAAAACCCAACCCAGAACCCGTTAGCAATATATCCTACAACATAATGGTATTACCAGCTGTATAGTCTAAAGCACTTCTAAAAACTGTGGATGAGCAACATAAAAATATGTCACCAGCCCTCTGGTGACTCCATCATTTGGTGTGGCCTCATCCAACTCTTCTCCTCATTCACTCTGCAGCCTTACCAGGAATTTGAAGTAGGACTTTTGTACCCTGGGCCAAACTGAAGGAAGTCAGCACAGCCCTTTGTGCTCGCCCTCACCCATCACAGTGTGAGAAGCCAGTTTCACTACTGAGGAAGTACAATGCTGCAAAACAGCACTAGATAAAAGAGGGTCACACCTATAATGGACCACTTCAGGCATAGTCACAGAGCTCTGAAGAAGTTTCAGCTTTGTAATAGGTCAGGAATAGCAACTCAGCAAATATCTGCAAATATTTTATTTTTATGGCTTGCAATAGAGAAAGCAAAAAGTTTTGTTCTTTTAAGGTACATTTTGCCACTTCTCAGGCTAACAAGGAGCATATATCCTGTAAATGTTCGGGATTTGACATTAAAAAAGAGATGTTTCAATAATAATCTCTAAATCCTGGAAGTGTTTTAACAGTTTATAAACATCTGAGGAACCATGCAGGCTCAAAATGTACACTGAAGTTATTCCATCATACACATTTCCCAATCAAAAGACTTTTTTAAAGCAAACTGACGTATCCAAAGAAAATTTATTTTCTCTCATTATTTGATATCTTACAAATGCACTTTTTCTTTAAGAAAAACATATGAATCCACTGAGTTTATGAAAAAATTGCCAACACATAGTCAAGAAAATTACAATGATCCTTCACAGCATAATGCATAAAGTCAAAAGAATTCTACCTGCCTTCACATAAGTAAACCTCAGTATGTTTTCTTACATCTTTGAGACCATTTAATGCCTCTGATCATTCTCAGGCAATCCTGAGAGCAGGATTTGTGAAAGCACACAAGTAAGACAAATTTATTCCGATTCAATAATGTGATTCTGATCCTAAAATAGCCATATCAATTCATTTAGGGAACTACTGTAAAAATAGAGATAACTTCATTTGTCTGCCCATACCTGGGGAAAACATTTAGTGTTTGATTCTCCTTCAAACTACACGTTTTCTCAGACGGTTTCTCTTTTAATATCTTATTATTGGAATTACAGGTTTATAAACTTTGTGAAAGAGAGTAGACAGACTTTTTTTCTTACTAATGAGCTGTTACAGTTAATATTTTTGACAGTTTAAAAAAACCAAAACATTATCCAAGCCTAAAACAAAATCTCCACGTATAGAAACAACCAGAGACAGAAGAAATTCAGAGTTTCTTTCAAAAGTTGGCAGCAATCTTTCCAATTCTGAGGAAAAACAGTATTTTATTGTATAACCTTATGATTAAGAAAAATCTCCTTATTCAGCCAGATATGTTAACTAAAGAATTGGGTTTGATTGCATAAGTTTTTTATGAAAATGGAAATAACTTGATCAGATCATCAAATTCAATCTGAAAAAGCTATATTTAGCTCTCAGAAGGGCCGGGAAAGGGAAATGTGGGCAATCAAAGTCAATGTTCAGCTGTTTAAACTCAGCTTAGCATTAGCCAAGGCAAAAAGGTGAGGAGATGCTTCCAGCAAATAAGGAAAGTAGCACTGTTAGTGTGATGTTCTCTATCCTTTTAGACCTCACCTTTCAGTTCTGTTCTCTCAGCCTTGCAAGCCAGAATATCTGACTCTATTTATTATTATAAAGAGTTACTCGCTAGGTGGATTTCTTTTCAAGCTACATTTCCAATTATAATGCTAAATTCCTAGAATATAAACAGACTGAAATCACAGAAATGTTGCATACCTTCAAGATCATCCTTACTGATCACAATCTTCCGCCCTTCATCCACAAAAATAGCTGTTAATCAAAATATTCAATGAGTTTCTTGAATCAGTTTAATATATTTACAGATTTTGCAAATTATTCTTCACTATACCCGTATACCTCTATTTCTACAACTCTGCTACTAAATAATTCCTCAGATGGAGTCAAAGTTGTACACTGGTTCATTCACTTTCATAGCAAAACAGAGCATGGTAAGACAATACTACTTAAAGATGCGCTAAGAAGCAAGAATCATAGTCACAGATTAGTAAATAATTGTATCATGAACTGGAATTTTTTAATAGGAATTAGCCATAAAGCATTTTCAACTCATTTCACAAGCAACACTAAGGCAGTGCTCTGCAGTCTTCATAATGAGTTTAATTCCCTCTGAGTAACAGGAGCACACAAAACAGAAAGTGTGCAAAAACATGATATAAGGAATCTGTACAGGGGTTTAGGACAAGGCTAAATAAATTAAAAAATACTCTCCAGAGCAAGCCAGGGTATTCTGTACAGGGAGAAGTTCTCAGAAGGCTCCTTTGCAGTCTGCCAGTGGCTTTGAGCAAAACACCAGCTTTCAGAAAGAGCTTGTTCATTAGTAGATTGACTTTTTCCATCTGCCAGAAAAGTCATATCGGAGGCCCCTCTGACTGTACCATGGGGGCTTTGTGCTAGTACTGGTGCTTCACTGAGAAAAAAAAGATGTGGATAAATGCAACAGTCTGTGAGCCAGTGAACTCATATAGCAATTTTTAGTTTTAGATAAAATGGGCATATTCAATAAGTTTTTCAAAAGTGAACTACCAGCAAACACAGAAGTTCACGGGATCTGAGAACTCGTCTCCCAGTGCAAATGATACAAGCTTCCAGAGCAAACAATTAGGGAAACATTGTTCCTTGTGATAATGAGTGTCTATATTTAAAGCTAAGCAAAACCAGTCATAATTAAGATGGAGTATCCAGGTCCTGCCAAATTGTCTGTATGGGCCTCACCATTCCAACTACATGCCCCAAATTGAAACTGGTGATATAGTCAATCCAATGAAGAAATGAACTCTGGTCCTTAGGTTAACTAAGCAAAAAGAATCTTAAATAAATAAATCAATCAAATATTGAGCATTTGTCTCAGCCTTGCATAACCTACTTTGTGTTCTCTCCAGGTCAACAGGATCAAGAGCTGCAACTGGTTCAGACACTCGAGAAGGCCTGCTAATGCCAGCACTGTTCACTGCTCTCACACGGAATATGTAAGACCGTCCCTCATACAGACCAGTCACAGGATACTTGCAGACTTTTACAGGAGCATCATTACACTGGACCCAGTTTTCCAAACCTACTTCACATCTTGGAGTAGCAGAAGAGAGCATTTATCAGTATCATCTCACAATAAATACATACCATCCTACACACACCAAGTCAGAATCACAGAAGTCATCCTCACTAAGCTGAGGAACTAAACCACACACCTCACTAATGAAAGTCACATACTTTATACACTCTTTCCTTGGATAAGACAACTAAGTTTCACCTTACTGGAATTTGTTCTTAATGTAATTGCAAAAGTTGTTTTTCTTTCATGATTTTTGACCTTTTCAACTTTCCCTGCTTCCCTTCCACATAACATGATGAAATTGCATCATCCACCTAGTCTTTTCCAACTCTTTCTTGTCATATTTTTAAGCAAGCATCTTTGTGCATTTCCTTCAAACAATGGTCAGGCCACAGAATGTAGAAGTCATCAAGAAGCAGAGTGATGTCCTCATACTGATTCCTTTGTGTGTATGTGTCTGTTTAGTGTCTTACAGTGATAAACTTTTATGGAAAAGACTGCCTTTTACCACGACAAGTACCGGGAAAAATAGAATCATGATCGAGGGTTACTTGGTGTTGCAGTAATGCAAGCAAAATGGCAAAAGGCACAGCTGACTAGATTATATACAAAATAGGTGAAATACTCCCACGAGCTATGTACTGCACAAGTTGGATATAAATGGTATAGTCCACAGAGCTTAAATTAGTTTTTCACACTGACTGACATTCATAAGTCAACATTTTCCAGCAATTCCCAGATAGGTGTCATTGAACTACACCAAATTAGAGGATAGCAGATAGCAATGAGCTGCAACCATTGCTTTTAAGTGTGGAGCAGTATTATGAAACCATTTCAGTAATACTTTAGCTGACTGAGGGTGTCACACACTAAAGATCAGGTGTTCTGTGCTGGCTATAAGAGGCTAGAATGCACTTTAGTGGAAAAAAAACATGCAAAACAATGCTTGGATCCCCTGTTCTCTGGTTGCCTGCACTGAGCTGAAATCCCAGCAAACTGCAAAGCGCACTGGAGTGCAGAGGATTGCCGTTCTGTTTTAAACAACCAGCTGCTAAGAGTCCATGCTTTGAGCTGGTGTACCACAGCTAAGGAAGAAATCATGTAGATAATGTAATAACTCCTAGATTTCAACTTTTGCAGTATACAGACTGGAGAGACTAATTCAAGATGCCCATGTATTCTGGCTTCTATAAATTAAAAGTTGCCAGGGCTCATTTTCTTATTTGACCACGTTCATAACATTGAACATTTTTAGTGTATGATAAAATATGGCTGCCTGCGGATGATTACTGGGAATGGCCTCTGGCCCTTGCTAACTCCCTGACTGTGCCCAGGATTGCTTTCAAAGGTACTAGATCATCTGGGCTGAAAGTTTGCCAGGGAACAATCTAGTAATATAACACAGCAGGCAAATGAGTTCTAGTGCCAAGGATCTGTTGAAATATATCTAAAGAATGCACTTATTGAGGGATGTTGTGGTATTTGTTTTTCTTCAGTATATACATGCTTTTGGCAGTGAACAAAATCAAATAAAATCCCAACATTTACATACTTGTCAACAAAATATCCAATGACTGGGCCCTCACTGGTTGTGTTTGGTGGTTTCCAACTAACAATAACATAGTCTCTGTTGGCATCATGACATTGGACATCCATCGGTGCCCCTGGTGCTCCCGCAATCAATGCATCAGCATCTAGATAACAAATACAGTAAATCAGATTTGACTCTGACTTTTCTGAAATCTGTCACAAAGATAAAGGGGAAGACTTTGAGTTCACTGTGCTATTTGTTTATGCCCAAAGATTTTGTTACACACTAATTCACAGCACTAATGAATCAGGCCCATGATGTCTATGTCTCCACAGAGATAAAAATGTTCAAAGTTATTTTTGAGGACAGCAAAGCAGTTTATGCATCAAACACCTATTATTTTTCATGAGGGAAAAAAATGCCCAAGTAGTTCATGTGGTTTTGATGCTTTTTCCCACTGCAAGCTGTGGCTCTGTGGGTTACTGATCAGACCAAAGTACTCAGTAAAGAACATGTTGCGGTGAGGTGGCTGGCACTCGGTGTCAGATCATAGCCTACATCAAAAAAGACAAGACGAAGTCCAACCGAGGACACTAAAGATTCTAAAGACACTAAAGAGGACATAGTTCAAGTCCAGGATCCTGTGCATGCAAAGTGATCAACTGTAGTATAAAATGGAAAATAGAGGTACCTAACATCAATGCACCATTACAACAAAAACTTCTAGGAAAGTTATTATATATTAGTGGGCCTTTTTAATATGGGTACTTTCTTAGAAGGCAGTTGGGAAATAGAAAGCTTTAGCAAATTGTGCCCAATGAGATCAGGATGTCAGACTGGCTTGTTCAGGACATAGTGCAAATCTGATTAGGGACTTGCACTGGTTGTGTGAGGTAAATTGACCTCAGCCGCCAGAAAAAAATATTTGTGTACCTTCACCCCACACAAACTCCCTTGATGACACTTCTGCAAGACACATCTCTTCCTATACATTTCCAAGAAGAACGAGGTTTAAAATTGATACAGTTCCAATGGTTTCAGTGGGGATGATCCAGTTTGCCACCACCAAGGCTGTTGTGCAGTGTTTTTAAAAGAGCAAAACAACTGCTCAGTCAGAAATATTTTCATCTTTTAATGAAAAAAATAAGAAATTGAAAACTAAATTCTACTCAGAAGTGCGTGTGGAAGCTCATTCTCGCTTCACTGAGAGCTGTGTGTGCAAATCTGTGGGAAAATACTGATGTTTATTCTATTTTAATACATTTACTTCCTTTTATCTATATCCCTCATGAAAACTGCATTTCTTCAGTTATTTAATTTCTTACTTTGCTCCTTTTCTCTGATTACTGAGATACTTTGACTGCTATAGTGATGGGAATATTTCTTTTGTTTTCTCCTGTGCCTCCTTCTAAGGCCAGGCACAGTATGTGAGAATTCCCAACAAGGCTCATTCTCAGTTGGCAATCATTAGAGCTAAAACCATCACAGTGAGGGCTAGTAGTATGTAAAAATGTTTATTTCTTACTGGGAAAGGAGATGGCAAAGAAATAAACAAGCTGTTTCTTCACAAGAATGATTTATCTGTTTCTTCAGGAAACAGGAGTGTGCTCCTCTTGAAGCTCCCCATTCATGTAAGTTGACTTTTATCTAGCACAGACTACTATACAAACCAAATGACTATAAAATACCAGAAGGCTAGATTTCTTTTGTACTTCAGTCATTGTATGGTATTGTATTAAAAAATAATCTTTCTACTGGTCTTTTTATTTCTTCTCAAGAAATGGATGAAAAGTTTACCTCTGACAAACAAGTATGCACTGTATTCGCTCACTCCACCTTTTGTAACCATGCGCAGGGTGTATAAACCTTCATCATCTTTGTTCAGATGGGTAAAGGAGAGAGCTGCCTGGCCTTCTGCAAAATACAGCTTCGTCCACTTGGAGTCCTCTATTAGCACATCTAGAAGAGAAGGAGATACTTTACTATGCTGTCCAGAGCAACCACCTAGTACAGCTCTGTGCTAATCAGGGTCACAAACTAACATTTATGCCAGCTTTATTTACAGTGATGATGTTTTGATGCTATGAAAACTCTACATAGAGCAAAGCTGTGTCACTTTAAACCTATTTGATTAGTGAATTTTAGAGAATATGAAGTCTCAGACTACCCTAGGCGGTGCCAACAATAGAATTTCCATCACTATAAATTTTAATATACTGACAGAGAAAAATATTATCTTAATTTCAAAAAAATGAATTATTAAGATCTATTGCATACTAATTTATTGTGATCAATGTAGCACAACTGTATTTAAAGGAGCTGAATATCTATAAATGTATATTATTCTATTGCTTAAATGCACTTCAGAGCAGACATTCAATTGCAAAGGAATCAGTTTTCCCACATACCAAATGAATTGCATAAGAAATTATTAAAAAATGGTATGCACTCAGATAATAAAGCATCTGGAAACATATGCTACTAAAACACCAGTAAATTACACAAACACCTGTCATGGGTCAGGGGCTGGGACAACCCCTAACCAAGGTGTCTATTGCTCTCCTTCCCCCCAACGCCAGGAAGGGAAGGAAATGTTGGTAATAAAGAGCCAAGAGAACTTATGGATTGCAAAATAAAACTAAAACTACTTTAATAAAGTAACAGAAATGAAATAAAACATTTACAAGTATTCAAAATCAAACCCCAAATCCCCTTTTTGGTAACTACACCGCTGAGTAAGCCCAGTACCAGGCCACAGCCTGGTGGGGCGGAGGTCTATTCTGGAACCTTCAATCGGGATCAAAGAGACAACTAGCAGAGTCCTCCTCAGATGCTGGCCATCAAAAGAAGGAGAAAAGGGAAGAAGGGGCACTGACCTCTTCACTTTATAGTGGATATGATGCTTAATGGTGTGGAATACCTAGCTGGTTACTTTGGGTTCACCTCAACTGTCAGCTCCTGCCTGAAGGCGTAGCCCTTTGCTCTGCATCCCCTTTGTGGGATGCAAGATCTAATGGTGACCTTGATGCATTCCTTTTCTAGGCCATAATTCCAAAACATTGGGTCTTATCTATGAAAGAACAAGCCGCTAGCTTCAGAAAATGCAGTTGATAAGAGCAGTTTCAGATGAAAAGGAAAATCACTAAACAGAACTGTTCAGTTTTAGCCCAAACCAGAACATCACCTAAGCATACAGTTGTTTTCTGAGAAATGTACAAAGTAAATTCAGTAACATCCCTTCCCAATAGATTTTTAATTATGAGATCCTTCCCTAGAAAATTTGCATGTGTCCTTTCTGTCATGTATGTCACAATGCTACTAGCGATTTTTGTATAAAGACAAAACTTGAACCAATGTAGGAGTTCTGAGGAAAAACCTGAAGAAAAACCAAAGCTGAGTGACCAGCACTTCTGAAAAGCAGGTCACTTACTTAGATTCCAAGATTGAGTGGAAGGGTAGACACTCCAGTTTGAATATGTAGGAACTGTAGACAAGCTTATATTATCTCTTAAGGCCAGAATAATCCATTTCCACCCTTTATGTAAGCAGGATACCTCTTTTTTAATGCAGTCTGGCTGGATGACATTCTACTCAAGCCAAGAAGAAAAGAAATTTTGAAGGCCACAAATATATTCAAAAATTCTAATTGAGCAGGTATTCATGCACCTGCCATCACAATAATATTACAAGTACAGGGTCTCCATACTGCACTAAAATTCCCAGTCTATTCATGTGTTGTCCTCTGTCTCTGTTACTAAAGAACAAACCTGTATGAGACCAACCCTCAGAGGCAGTGTGACTCAAGCCTCACATGCTGTTTTCCATTACATGAGATAATCTTCCTAAAACAATACTCTGCTGAAAATTCATATAAAGAATGGGGCATTACTATATTACCTCCTCTGGCACAGTTTCCATCCATTTCCCCTCGTCCTATCACTCTCCACCAGGGAGAACAGACCAATTCCTGCCTCTGTACAACCTCCCCTCAGGTAGTTATAAAGAGCAATGAGGTCTCCTCTCAATCTCCTCTTTTCCAGGCTAAACAGGCCCAGATCCCTCAGCCTTTCCTCATAAGGATTATGTTCTAAGCCCTTTACCAGCTTGATAGCCCACCTCTGTACCCTCTCCAGCACCTCAATGTCCCGCTTGTAGTGAGGGGCCCAAAACTGGACACAGTACTCAAGGTGAGGCCTCACCAAAGCTGAGTAAAGGGGCATGATCACCTCCCTGCTCCTGCTGACAACACTGTTCCTGATACAGGCCAGGATGCCATTGGCATTCTTGGCCACCTGGGCACACTGCTGGCTCATGTTCATCCGGCTGCCAATCAACACCCCTAGGTCCCTCTCTGCCTGGCAGCTCTCCAGCCACTCCTCCCCAAGCCTGTAGCACTGCTGGGGGTTGTTATGGCCAAGGTGTAGCATCTGGTGTTTGGCCTCATTGAATTTCATGGTATTGGCCTTGGCCCAGAGATCCAGCCTATCTAAATCCCTCTGTAAAGCCTCCCTACCCTCAAGCAGATCGACACTGCCACCCAGCTTGGTGTCATCTGCAAACTTGCTAAGGCTGCACTCTATCCCCTGGTCCAAATCATTGATGAAGATGTTAAACAGGAGTGGCCCCAGTACTGAGCCTTGTGGGACCCCACTTGTGACTGGCTGCCAACTGGATTGAACTCCATTGACCACAACTCTTTGGACTTGGCCATCTATCCAGTTTTTAACCCAGCGAAGAGTATGCCCATCCAAGCCAAGAGCACTTAATTTCTCTAGTAGAATGCTGTGGGCAACTGTACCAAATGTTTTACTAAAATCAAGATAAATAACATCCACAGCCTTTCTTTCATCCAGCAAGCGGGTCATGCAGTCATAGAAGGAGATCAGGTTTGTTAAACAGGACCTACCCTGTTTGATTTAGTTCTTTCAGTATTTAAATTTTTCTAAGTGGTCGATGAACTATAGACATCATATTTATGTTTTTCAAATCAGAAACAGCTTTAGAAGATTTGATTCAGTTGACGTACATGTCCCTAGGAGTCTAGTAGACACACTCAATAAGGTTCACTCATGTGAAGCTTATTAATGCTGGATAAACAAGTATTTCTCTTGTGTATAATTATTAGAAGAAAATTATTATATGTATCCTTCTTAAGGCATTAGTTATTATGTGATTAACACGAAGTGAAAAATTTTAGGAAAATATACAACTTGTCTTAAAGCAAGAGTAGAGATAACTACTAACAAAAATCAGAACATTAATGCACATGATGTTGAACAAATTATTAACGTTCTTGTTGTTTATATTTATGCATTGTCTCCACCTTTCAAAAGACTGTGCAACTGTAGCACATAGAAAAGGTTCATAGTTCACGAATTCCTGCTCTGTTTAGGAATAAGATCTACCAGTTGATGCACCTATATACCTCTTGGAAATATTGTGATCCATGTACATACAAAAAAGGACAAATCTAAGCTTGTTTATGTCTTTTTATTTCCAGTAACTGAAGTAGAATAATGGGATGAAAGCCTATCTTACTTACCAGTAAAAACCTATTAACTTCAAAGAGACCAAGTCTTCATCTCAGGTTTTCACAGAGAATGTAAACTTAAGTCAAATATGGGGGGAAACAAAAAGCATAATCTTGCTACATAACAAGAGGGAATTAACTTGGCATTAGGAAAGGTTAAATTGAAAGGGCCGTAAGCTTTTGCTCACTTATCCATAATGCAAGATAAATTCATGTTGGATGAAAGTGGGGCATCTCTTGAAAATCGTGAGTTTGTAATAGCTGTGCTACAAATCCAAAATTTCTGAGGTTTGGCACCTTGAGAAACTGGGCCTAGTAGGAGACAAAGTAGAGGTACCATTGAAGCACATGGCTTAGCTCAGAGTGAGGTGAGCAGTTGTTAATCATGATTACAAATCCCTGTACACTTCAGTGAGAACAGAATCTGGATTCAAGGACGAGCCTTAGGTGTTAGGTAGATACAGTGAAGTATCCACAGAGATAGACAAGCAGGAATGAAACAGTAAGTAGTAGTCCATTCACTGAAGAGTCGGATGCAAATATGTGTAGCACTATGATGTACCTGAAACAAAAGGCATGACTATCAGCAACAAAAACATCCTCTTCTTTTTTCTTAACGTTGAATTCTTTTGACTGCCTAATTAATCTTACTATCACCTCTTAATTTATTCATGACATTTTGTCAGGTTTGGAAATTTCTGCCAGCTTGCCTGGGATCAATCTAAACATCAAGTCTTGGGAGTCTACCATTCTCAAATATGGTCCCTTTGGGGGAAAGGTCTTACCATTCACAAATAAACAAGGCTTTCTTTAAATCATCAGGCAGAATATTTAGTTTAGAATCCACAGAAATTTTGATTGGTGAAGTGATGGTTATCTACAATAACCTGCTATCTGTTAAAATTCAAGTAGTTTATTTTATGTTTCGAGATCTTTTTTTGATGGTGTGAACAAAACACTACTCATGCAATGTCTGTGTGTACCATCCACCAGAGTATATGATATGTTTCAGTGATGTTATTTTCAGAACTTTCTGTTAAGACCACTTCACCTGGCATAGCATGGTTTTTCACTAACAAAAGAGGCCCACACCTACACATCAGTGGTTGAAATTTTAATTTACCTCTCTGTGAGTACCTTTCCACTCAGAGCATTCAATTATAAATCATGGCCAAATCTAGGAAGTGAGTTTCAATCTCCACCTAGTCAGTAAATGTTCTAACTATTGTGTTATTAGGTAACATGAGATTACATAGCGTTGCTGTGAATGTGTGCTCAGGAAAAGATTGACGAAGTCACCTAACTGAGAGCGCAAACCTGTAAAATTATAACTAGAGCTATTTGTTTTCTCTCTTACAAATTTAATTCTGAGAGTCTTATGTTCTAAGCCTAATCTGTGTCCTCAGTGTTTCCTCCAGCATTTTCCAGGTAGCTTCTGTTCAATGTACTAACTTACCATCTCTATACCACTCAGCACGAGGTTGCAGTCTTTTCAGGTCTGGCGTGATCAACATAGTACACTTCAGAGTCAGTGTTTCACCTTCAGTTGCAAAGGTGACTCCAAATTTCTCCAGAAACTGGACATCAATGTGGGTGAAGCAAATGTGATACGACAGGGGCACTATGCATGAGAAAATGAAAATATCCTTGAGTATAACTGAGCTATGCTTAGTACAAGCAGATAACTGTTCAACCTAAACAGCAGATAGAGCTCTCTATTTTACTATAAGCTTACATAGAAATGCATTTGCAAAAGCATCTGAGCATCTTTTGTAACTGAATGCTTAGAAAACAAAGGGAGAAGAAGCAAGCTGTATCCAATTTTCTCATCTGTAAAACATTACTCTGATAAGAGCACATAAACTATCTAGGTAAAAAGAAAAATCTCCTTACAGTGAAAGGGCATTATCCCAGCTGGGTGAGGCTCTTCATCCTCTCTGAACCCTATAAATAAACATACAATAAACATTCAATGACATGAGTATCATATTTATATCTTATTTTTTGTCATGAAGTAGGACTTACTTCGCACAATCACAGCACAATTAGTTGATGCCTGTCCATGGACATTTGTTGCAACTGCTGAATAGGTAGCAGAATCATCAAAATCAGCTCTGAAAAGGGGAAGGAGGAAAACAGATGACTCTTACACAAATACAAATTCTCTTAATGAATGATATTACAAACCAAGCTACATCAACCCTAAGGAACATGTTTAAAGCTCTTTGCTGGTGTCACATAGTGCAAGATGTTGATGAAAGGTAATCAGAAACCTAGTACTGTTTTTTACTGCAGTTTTATCACAGCTTGGCATGCAGGCTGCATTCACTCGAGTAAACTGGAAATGACCTTTAAAGAATGATCAAAGGAAACAGAGGATTCCAGTCTGGCCATTCCCTTTTTGTATGTAACATTCTTCCTCAATCTGTCTTGCCCTTCTGCCTCATATTTTAAGAAAAAGACATGAAATAAAATTATACATGAGGCTTGCAGAAATTCCTCTTTCTATGGCTATTCTCATGAGGCACATACTGGTATTTTTTGCCTCTCTCATATCTCTTAGGCAGTCCAGAGGAAGTGATACAAAACCAGGAACACTGAATATGGTTGGGCTTGATATATATGTTTTTAGTAACAATATATATTTATTATACAAGGACATGATACTATGATTCCATGATTCTATGAAATTGAACTCTGTGCAAATGCTTATTTTTTGTGCAATTACTCAAATTAACAGTTGAGATACACTTATTTACTATGTTTCTGATCAATATAAATATAAGTGACTACTGATAAGAAATAAAAAGGAGTAGTTTTAGTAAAATGCAGGTTTGGATAGAATCCTCAATTTTGCTGGAATATCTTAGTCCAGATCAAGAAACAGTTTTGAAAAAGGTAGAATATTTCATTTTTACATTTCAGAATGAGTATTTTAATTAAAAAAAGTTTCAGAATTTGCTTCCACTTTGTTTTCAGAAACATACTAAAGAGTCTAATATGAAATAAACCATTTTGCTTTTGAATGAACAAATCTTTTTTATTTGATCCAATTCATTATATTTTCTTGATCTTTTCCTTTAGTCTGTTGACTTTTTTTATTTCTTGGAATTTCTGTTAAAAAATGATGGTGAGCCATCAGCTAGTCAGAGTGCTGTTTGAAATACATACAGTTAAACCCTACTTCTGTGTCGTTCATTTAGTAGTGTATTTAATGAAGGCCGCTCAGAAATTTCCAGTGATGAGACGCAATGTTCTGTAAGCATGCATGCATGCAGTTTCATCTCAGACAAACAAATCTTTATCTTGTTGGCAACTGCCAGATTAAGGTGATTAAATCTGGTTGCACTTGTCTTCTAAGAGGGCATATATCCCAGAGGTGGGAGAAGTAAGACTATGTATTAGTGTTTGATGTAAATGGCATAACAGGATGCCAATTCTCGAGTATATAGCACCTGTTACAGGCATATCATATACCTATTTCTTAGCTCTTGTATATATTCTAACAGTGTCATACCACAAAAAATGATAGTATCTCTACTGTGATGTCTAAAACACAGCTTGATGAAAGCTCTTTTAAATTGAGATTTATCTCTAAACATAAAGAACTAACAGCTCCTCCTGGAAGTAAATTGCCAAGCACACATTTCACAAAATGCAGTAGTAAAATGCAAAGTTTATCATATAATTAATTATCAAAGAGAATGTTCTCCTAATTATCAAAGAGAAGGGAGTAAGTGTTAAGATTAGGCCACTTAATCGAAAAGCCTACAGTTGGGTATGAAGCCCTTAAGCAGCCTACTACAGATTGGAGAAACAAAGTAAGTCTGACAAACAGTTTTAAAGGGATTGAAATATTAGGCTCGATGTTATTCAACATTTTTTTATGTTTTTTAGGAAGGATTTGAAAATTGCCGGTACCTATTCATAGACCTATACAAAGCTTAACTGATTCTGGACTTGGCTGAAAGCTATCAGACTTGACAACATTTCTTCGCACTAACATCTTAAAAGAATATATTTTTTTTACTACCCCAGTTTCACACTATTTAGCACTTGAGCAACAAAACGCCAAATGCAAGGTAAAATTGCAATACAGGATTTTTTGTTGAGTCATGTTATAACATATACATACTGAAATGTACATAGTTCATACATTCATCACAGCCCAGTACAGTATCTTTGTTTAATGAAACAAGCTAACAACAAATGAGGCATTTAAAAAATTCTTACAAGAAGGAGCATTGCAGAATGAACTTTACCGGAACTTTAAGGTGCCGTCATCACTCTGCACTACATCCTTACTTTAAGGAGATATATATAAAATATGTAGCAAATAGTATATAGTGATATAGTAACGTATATAACATATTAGTAAATAGTGTTAGATCATTTATCCCCAGAATCTTAATCTTGATCACTCTAGTTCTGACACATTATAATAACCCTTGGCATGCCTTAGTGTGTGTCAGCTTGCCAAAAGGATCCCCAGATACTGCTCAGGAGATAGCAAGGAACAGTTTCCAGAAATCAGTATGGACTTCCTGACAGCCTTGGCCTGAAAGACAAGAGAATTAGTCTGTCTTATGCCAGGAGGCCACTGTGGCAGAGGATAACTTTAATTTACTAGGTCAGGCAGAGTTCAGGAGTGCAATTCCTAGGTACTGGTGGCAGGTATATGCCGTAGCGTACCCTGCAGGCATTGTCCCCAGATACATGTCTTACAAAGGCTTCCTGCACTCCAGCCCACAATCCAGGTCACTCACTGTGTTGCCCAAACACCTATGGAGGTGCATAGTATCTTCCTACCTTCTACATATCCAGGATTCTCTTGAGCTAGACCCCCTAGGAGGTTGGTGCACACTTACATCTTGCAGGGCATGTGCTTGGGGAGTCCTACTCCGTTTGCTAATAACCCATCACTGGACTGGACATGACTTAGCATAGAGCGCCATATAATAACCAAGTGGTGAACACTATCCCACCATTGCTGTTTAAGGTTGTTCCCTTACATAAACAAAGCATTATCTCAGACTGCTTCCCTTCTGTCAAGTCCAACTTAAACACTCTTTAATATTTCACTGTTGTTAGAGTGTTGAAACCAAGGGTTAAATAATCAGTATATCTTAACTGGGGTTAACTCTGATTAACTGTCACTTTAAAATAGGCATCATCTGTTCTCAGTGATAAAACAGTAAATAGGAACTCATTTCTGTAAGAATTACATAGGGTTCAGGATCTAAGGAGTGCTTTGACATTAACCACAAGGTGGCTTAAAAATAATCCAGAAACTATAGACCCCAGTCCGTGCTAAAGCACTCAGAGTGTCAGAAATTTAGAGTTGTAAGTACTGCAAAGTTGTCTTCCTAGAATGAAGAAGCAGAATGGTAGACACTTGATTCATTTTTCAGATAGATATGCATCTGTGCACATCTCAATCCCCTCCTCATAGCTTTGCTCTCATAAGGAACAGCAAAATACATCTCCTGATGAGATTTTCCTGTTTGTGATTGTAGAAAAAACAGAATATGATCCTAAAAGCCTCTAGAACAGACAGGAGATTCACAAAAGGATTGTTTCTTTAATCCAAGAAGCAAAACGTGTGAAAGCAACTATTTGACAAAAGTTAGTGATGGAATTATTATTAATTTTCTCAGGGAGAAAAAAAAAGAAGTTACTAACCAAATGACTGGACCACAGGAGATTTAGTATTAACACGAGGAGGAACGTCTTTACAGTAAGGGTGATAGAGCACTGGAACAGGCTGCCCAGGAGGGCTGTGGAGTCTCCTTCTCTGGAGACATTCAAGAGCCGCCTGGACACATTCCTGTGTGAGCTCGTCTAGGTGATCCTGCTCTGGCAGGGGGGTTGGACTAGATGATCTTTCTAGGTCCCTTCCAACCCCTGACATGCTGTGATACTGTGATACTGTGACTGACCACACTCTTAGAACATCTTGTGGTTTTACGAAGAGAAACAAGGTACTTACAGTTATTATGAACATACAGATAACAATTGCCCAGGCCAGGCTCTTTATGCTCTTTAAGAGGTCCTAACAACTCTAACCATTTTCTGGAGGTCATTGCTTTGAAAGTATTTTACAATTCTTTGATATGATCTTTAAACTGACACTCCAGTAGAAAAATAAAACCATCTGCCTCAGTGATCAGCCTTCCGATCTGATATTGGAAGCATAGAGGGTTAGTGGGGAAGAGCTGCACAGCACATTTGTTTACTATCCTCTCTGAAGAAATCTGGACAGGATGGCAAGTCTCTTAACATCCTGACCCTCATGCTACATAATGGTCAAACTGAGGATTATCCTGGAAACTATCTACTTCCCTGTATGCTAAATCCCAAAGATTTCCTAAATTGCATTGTAAAATGCATTGGATCGAGAAATGATAATTAGAAATTGTATTTGAAGTTCCCACGAGGCGAGGGGTGGTCTCTCTAACAGTTATTCTTGCATCATAATGGCCCATGTGTTTTCCAGCCCTTACAAAGGTCAGATAAAATATATGCAAAGTACATTTAGATAGCATGACATGTGAGTGTAGAGTTGTATCTGTCCCAAAGTACTGATACTTCTGTGAAAATTAAGTTGCCCTCTATCCGCATGAGGTTCTGAAGTGTTAATGTTTGTGCATGGAATATTCCCCAAGCAGATATATCTATTTAACATGCATATATTCATCCATCTACCTAGTGTAGATTTAAACACAGGAACTAAGTGTGAAATAATATTTTTGCCTAAAAGGGAACACGATCCAGTGTATGTCAAGAAAAGGAAGCAGAATATATTAAATTACAGAGTTAAAATTGCCTCCTTTGAATCCAAATACACAAAATTTTCATTGTTATGGCTAGCTGACACCAAAATGTGGAAATACTTTACAGGATCACCATCTCATGTACTGATTCTCCAGCTGGACTGAATCTGACTGATTTGTTTGTTGCAGGGTTTTTTTGTTTGGTTGAGTTTTGTTTTTGCTGAAGAAGAGATTTCTCTTACGAGGTGGCCACTGCCTCAGGCTCCCAACTCTTGCAGCTTATAGGGCACAGTAACTGACAGGTCAGAAGATCACAGGTCATTTCATGTAGGGGATGTTGTTTGTGTTTTAGCAGGGAAGGGGCAGAAGTGCATCATGCCTGTTGCCTGTACACCCACTAGTACAGCATACCTGCAAAACCCTGGGATATCTGATCAACCCTATACAGCAACAAGGCTCTGCCTCCTACTCCGGAGGACTGCCTTTGCCACAGTGCCCCTGCTCAGCTTCCACCTGCAGCAGGAGATAGGAGAGACCTCACCCTCTATCTTTCCAGAGTAAATCATCTCAAGCCTTTTGTGCCTAATCAAACAAAAATAGCTCTGTACTGTCTGCACAGTTTGTTACATGAGAATGGTTAGAACAGACAGTTCATTGTTTTTGTTTATTTTCCAGGTCTTTATTGAAAGCCACGCTGGCGGTGGGGAGTGGAGCCGCTGCTCAGACGGCCTGGCTCTGCCTGCCGGCAGCAGGTACTACACTGCCCTCTGCTGGTTCTGATACACATTGCTGCTGATGCAACAGTAAACCTTTTGTGCTGCAATCACAAACACTTCGTAAGCGATGACTTAATGAAACGGGAACTAATAAAAGACAAAATACTGTCAAACGCTGAGCCTTGTATAGGTGAGGCAGTGTACCCACATCACACTGACAGAACTCTGCAAAATCAGGCTTCTTTCCTCTTCCTCCTACTGTCCATTTCCCATTAGCCCCACCTGCCTGTGTATTGAGGAGGGGGGTCAGGAGCACACTGCTGTCCCCTCTATGCCCCAGACCCAATGATTCATTTAAGAAGGCATCCTAGTAAACAAACAAACAAACAAAAAAACCACCCTGTGGCTAAAATGGTAGCAGCAACTATAAAATTCAAAATGTCATGCTTTTTAATTACTAAGATATACACTGAGGCAGAAAATATTCTGCAGCTATGCTGTAAAGCAATGGGACATCCTCATCTTAACTACCTCTGACAAAGAAATATTTTCTTGTGTTGTGAGCCTAAAATTAGGTGGGATAAAGAAGCACGTTTTGAACAAACCCTCACATTCTTAGACAGGCATCAATCACTTCAAGTACTAGTAGCTTTCCCTCAGAGGACTCCTCACAGTCTTCTCTGAATCAACTATCAGAAGTGAGATGAAAGATAAGATGAACCTCTATCCCAGTGCAGGGTGGCAGTATCTCTTCTATAATTATGAGCTGTGCAAAAAATATAATGTGTCACCAATCCCCTTTTCTTTACTGCTCAAGGGAGACTTCGAGCTCAATCTCCCAATTAAAGAAGCCTAAAAGATCAAGAAAGGGTCACTACAGGGTAATGATGGCACTGAATGAATGCAGACAATGTGGTAAATCGAGCGTAGAGCATCATAAAAATATGGGACAGGGAAATCAAAATTATGTGGTTACTGTTACAGGCTTATGGCCCTGGAAGGCAGCAAACAGGAGGGGATGAAATTGTGTCCAATTACTACTTTAAGATGACATGGTGATGTTCTGGTTTTGAAGCCTCAAGAATTTTTCCACTGGGATCAAGCAATACTTGTAGGAATAAATATCACATTTGCATCAGAAGGAAAAGTTCACCCCCGAGTTTCACTGAAGTGGTAGAAAGGTAGCCAAGAAATGCCAAGGCCATTCTGAGTGGCTGCAGATCAGATGACATGCAGCTCAGCACTTTGGTATGAACAGCTGAGAAAAGCACAGAAGTGGATACATAGAAAATCCCAATGGTCCTACTTCCCAGAAAAAAAATAATACTCTAACTTTATGTGCATAAAGGTATGTCTGGAAGATCCACAATTTATTGGCACGTTATATATTTTTAAAACTACATATACTTTCATTGTTTTCAATACAAGAAACAGTTAATATTCGTAATAAGCTATCAAAATGCTCTTCTGTTTCCTGCATAATTATTTTCTGTCTTTAGGGACAGAAAATATGACTGATGGTCAAGTTTTGAAATAAAATAAGCTAGTAATGAAGAAATACATTTAAGGTTTAAAATATTAATTTAACAACCTGTGGTAAATAAGTCATAAGTCTGTGTCTACGGTCCCCTCAGTATTCTTTTAATCAGAGAAGGGAAACCTGTGGGAGAGAAGCCAAGGCATCTTTAGGTGGCAGAAAGACTGCACTGCCAAACAGAATGAAAGAGAAATGGAGATCTGAAGATGGAAGCTTGGTTGAACCTGAGGGAGCCTGCATAAATACATACAGGTCTGGGACTAGTAAATAGTGGATGATGATGATGAGGGAAACTGGGTGCTAATAAATGAATCTCTGATATGTCTGAGTAAGTATGTCTGGGTCTGAACACTCCCAAAGTTGATTGTGGATGTCTACATGACTGACAACCAGCTCAGAAAAGACAAAAAAGCACAAAAGAGATGTAAGCTCTTAATATTCTTCAGCCTGATGGTTATAAATGCTCAAAAAGCAGCATCAGCACTGATTCTCATTTCTTCAAAAAACTGTTTACTTCTGAAATGTCACAAAAGGAATCTATGTACTACACATTCAACATCTGGACTCATTAAGCAGTTGCTCATGGACACTAAAAAAGGGAAAGAAACACAGTCACAGTCACCCACTGGCAAGAAGACACCAAAGTTTCATCTCATGACTGTCAATCACACATATCCAGACAAAGGAGAGCTCTTTCTATTTTTCCTGCTGCAAGTGAGAGGATTGCAGGAGGACAATCTGGTTTTGTCTTTTAACCTCCTGCTTTTATCTCCAAAAGTAATGTTGGTGGGAAGAATCAGCTGTGGGAAGAATCATCTCATAAATACAGAGAATAGTCAAAAAGTTAGCCATGGCCTGGGGGTAGAAGATTATGAGTATCTTAGAAGTATTGATAAGGATTGCTACTCTGTCATGCTCAGGGACATAGTTTAGCAGTGGGCATGGTAGTGTTGGGTAGACAGTTGGACTTGATGATCTCAGAGATCTTTTCCAACCATTATGATTCTATGATTCTTTAAGAAGCATCCCTTAAGGTTATTGCTGCCTGCTTCTGTTAGGGAATATGTTTCTCCCATCCTGAGCTATGAAAATGTGGGAAGTTGGGCTGGACCTTGCTGCAGAATGACAAAGGCAAGTAG
The DNA here is from genome assembly GCA_013396975.1 of Bucco capensis. NCBI lineage: Eukaryota > Metazoa > Chordata > Aves > Piciformes > Bucconidae > Bucco > Bucco capensis. The sequence goes on along the minus strand of VWZO01008246.1, from coordinate 17,717 downwards.
TGATTTCCAAAAGCAGAAGGAATGATACACTTATTTCCTGTACCAATGCCTCAGGGCTGCTTCCACTGCTGACACAGAGAAATAGGGTAGAATATTACGTTTGGCTAGCCAAGAGTTAGCCACAAATATTCCAGCTGTTTCAGCACAGCTGATACTCATACTCCAGAGAAATTAAAAGGGGTTTTTTGTGTCTCTGCTCTAGATATTAATTGTCTTCTTAAATACCACATTCATGTTCTCATTTTATTTTGTGCTTTTACATAAAAAAAAAATAGTACCAAGTCACACATCACATTCAGTATTTCAATTGTTTAAGACAACACAGGATTAGTTTTGGGAAGTTCATATACCCAGGCATTTTGTATACCACAAGGCTAACATTAGTTTGAAAAATAAAATTAATTAAATTAGAACCTTTTCAATAACTTAATTAATTAATTCATTTACACTTCCTTACTTTTTGGAGGACAAAAAGATGGAAATCACAAAGTATCAAATAAAACAAATGCAGAGGACTAGGTATCCTTGCCCCAGCCAGCCAAATTTTTGCTTACCTTAAAGAACTTCGTCATGGCAAGAACATGAAATGCACAGACAATTTTCTACTTGGAATGCTGAGAAGATATAATTCCAATAAAAAAGGAACTACCATTTTTTCAGCTGTTTACCTCTTCTATCTTCTTGTAGATTGCCGGAGTTAAACAATATAAATACATAATTTGTCATTTCATTTTCATGATCTAATATTCAGCTACTTAGTGAACTTTCACAAGCCTAAATGTGAGTACCAACAGAGAAGTGTGCTGAATTTAACAACTCTGTTGCAGTGTGTAGAGTATAAAAAACTGTTGTATTCCCCAGAATAATCTACCTGTTTATATGCAACACATGCACTCCAAATTTGCTTTCAATTCTGTATTTTGTTGGATCACTTGCAGGGGTAATCAACTCCTCGTTTTTGTACCTGACAAATCAAGAAAAAAAAGCTTATTAATATTAGCTAATTTTCACTGCATTACTTTAGTAGATTTTTCCATCCAGGTATCATTTACTATCTTCTGTGCTCTTTCTGTAAACCTTCTCTACTTGCATAAGGTATTTTCCAATGTGTATGGATAGATACACAATGGGGCATGAAGGGGGACCATCACTGCAGTAAGAAAGTGGGAAGATAATGCACCCAAACCAGAAGAGCAGGCAGTGGGGAGAAGATGGCCACTAGACCTTACACAAGATGGGGAGTAAACATTGTCTTGGATCACAGTAATACAATTCAGCACAAACAAGGAAAGCAGCAACAGGATTGTGCCTCATGTTTGATCTCACTCCAGCCTGGGGCTCTCATGTATAGAGCACAGCACTTGTCTTAAAAGGAGGGAAGTTCAGGGGTGTTCCATTCATGTCCACCTCAACAGAGGCTGACACAAAGTGAACATGAATAAATTTCATGACAGCAATTGTGCTGTTCAAGTTTATCCAGGCTTAGCTCACAGAGCTTGTGAGCTCTGTGTATTTTGTTTGCTACTTCATCATCAGGGAACTCAATGGCCAGAGAGACTGAAATGCCTTCTACAGTCTGCCTTCTGAAACACTGAAGTTTGCTTCTCATAGCGCACAGGGCCATCCAACAGGTTGCCCTCCCACTCCTCCCACTGCAGTATCAACTGCTACAATCCAGCACATCTATGAGGATTGTAAAGGGGGTTTAACATAGCCATTATGTATGTGACACTTACCAGTTATGCCATAACTTCCAAATGAAAAAAACTTAAAATTTTTAGAGGGCCAGGAAAGGCTAGTCTCTTACCATTGTACAACAGGAGTGGGAAATCCTTGTACAGTGAAGCAAAGACTCACAGACATCTTTTCCCAGACAGTGTGAGACCTCAGGCGCACTAGAATTTCAGGAGTTCGACTTATACTTTCCTCAACAACGTGTCTTTCCAGAGCCATATTTTCCTCTACCTAATAAACACCAAAAAAAAAAAAAGAAACGTCTTGCACCAGACTCAAACGAGGTAGAGGATCTAATCTGAAATTCACAAAATTAAAAGATGCTAAATCACTATTGGTATTTTAAACACAGGCCTGAATTTCAGTATATCTTATAATTCTGCTCGGGTAGTAACAAAAATGTTCAGTAATGTACCATCCTTTGTATCGCAAGTCTATCCAGATGTTCTCTGGCACGGTGCCTGGCTGTATGAATCTCTTTTTCCAAAGCAGACAACTCACTGGCAAACTTGAGCCTTTTCTCTTCACTTGCATGATACTTCTGTTCATGAGTCCTGTAGGACAAGAAAAAATATCAGGTAAGAGTCACTCATACACATAAGGCAACTGAGGGCTCTGAAACCATATAGCAAAATGTAAAACTTAATTTAGGAATTACTCGTAGAGTCTATCTGCCTGTTATCATGAGCATGTGAAACAAATATGAAATTTCCTTCAGTTTCTTTCCCCCTGTATATATGTGGCACCATAGCTTCAGGCCTTGAAAATTGGCATGGTAGCATTGATATGGTACTCCACAGTCTTATTCCACTGGTAATAAAGAACAATAACCTGCCTGGCTTCTTTCTAGCCCCTAGTTTTCCTCCCTATAGACACAAGAAAGCAGAGGAGTGAAGGCATATTCTGTGCCTGTTCACACCCCGATAAGATTTGGGCCTTGCTTATGGTGTGCCATTGGCTGTTGCACCTGGGAAGCTCTGACCTCACCCACAAGGAATTCACAGGAATTTGAGGAGTTCATAAGGCTGAACTTAGATAAAGGTGAACAGGAATTATTATGGAAACTACTAGGAAAATACAATATTTTGAGAAATCTGTGTGTTGTTCCCAGAAAACTGAACTCCATAGTTTTTCAGAATTCCTAAAAAAAACCCAGCTTATAAATGTTTCTATGCAGAGCTAGCTCAAGCATTTGCCTTCATATTGATTCAAGTAAGCAGCCTATGCTACTCTTTGCCTTGCCCTCAAGACAAAAGAAGGGAGCTGAATATCAGGTGTTTCTAACATGGCTGTCATTACAGAGTATGGCAAGGCTCTTAAAGTATAACCCAACATGCCATGAAGCATATGAGAAGATTTGCATGAAGTGAACTTCAGTGATCAAGACATTATTTACCTGGTATATAAAAAATATTTCTTTGTACCATTTCAATACACTTTGAAAACAGCCTTGTTCTGCAATGTATTTTTTACATTGATTAAACTTAAAACAGTTTTTAAAAAAATATTTAGATTATTCAAATTACTTTTATTTTCCTAGAACATTCTGTTTCCAGGATATATATTTCAAAACAATCAATGTACCAGAACCGTATGGGTTTATATGTTTTTCACAACACATTTTCTACAAAAAAGGTAAGAGTTTGTTCTTGTAGTATAAATTTTATATGTCTTTGGTGCAGGCACTGTAGGGCATAACAGAGCAGAAACAGTCAACTTTCACTAGCAGGAATACTGTCACCAGTACATTTACTACAGACCTTCATATCAAGGCTTTAACTGAGACATGACAGTAAGCTGTCTTGATGTTAATGAAAGAACTCCAAGTGTTTAAATCACAAAATCATAGAATTGTCAGGGTTGGAAGGGATCTTAAAGATCATCTAATTCCAAGCTCCTTGCCATGGGCAGGGACACCTCCCACTAGATCAGGTTGCTCAGAGCCCCATCTAGCCTGGCCTTAAAAACTTCCAGGGATAGGGCTTCCACCACCTCTCTGGGCAACCTGGGCCAATGTCTTACCACCCTCATGGTGAAGAAATCCCTCCTAACATCCAACCTAAATCTACCCTTCTTTATGTCCTTTATCCCTAGATCTATTGCTGCCTGACATCCTAAAAAGTCCTTCACCAGCCCTCTTGTAGGCCCCCTTCAGATACTGGAAGGCCACAGTAAGGTCTCGTCAGAGCCTTCTCTTCTCCAGACTGAATAATCCCAACTGTCTCAGCCTGTCCTCATAGGAGAAGTGATCCAGCCCTCTGATCACCCTCGTGGCCCTTCTCTGGACACATTCCAGTGCCTCCATATCTTTCTTGTAATGGGGGCTCCAGAACTGGATGCAGTACTCCAGGTGGGAAGAATTACCTCTCTTGACCTGCTGGCCATGCTTGATGCAGCCCAGGACGCAGTTGGCTTTCTGGGCTGCAAGTGCACACTGGCAAAATTGATCCAAATGAGAAATTTAGGAATAATGGAGTAGATCTGTTCAAAAAAGAGTTTTGGATCCCATGTAGATTCTAATTTATTCTGGTTTTAAAGTTGTTTTCAAGGGTGAGAGTGTGGAATAGGGGAACAATTCTGGGTCGAAATATGATATTGAAAGTGATACTCAGTCATTTAGGATTCCAGCCAAAATAGATTTGTGAAGAGCAGTGACATAGAAGCCTCTAGTCTTGTCAGCTCTGAAAAGACTGCTGGCAAAAAAGTGATACTAAATGGGACGAAAGCCACTACACAGGTCAGATGGGACCAACAGTGCTTTACCTTTTCCTGGATTCTTGCATTACTTCATGAGCCAAGGTGCGTGCCCTCCTGGCACAGAGTCTACATGTCGTTTTTCCCAAACCAGATGATTCATAGTAAGTGGCCTGTCTGGAAGCAGCCCTTCAAATATAAAAGACTTTGTTATAACCCAGCAATTCTGGTAAAACATAAACTCACAAAAGTCAAAGAAATTACTTTAAACGAGCTGAGTAACATGACTGAGTGAGAACAGAAAAGAAAATTATTTTGCATTCCTCACTGACTAAACTAGGGTAATGAGTCTCACTTGTCCTTCAAGGGCTTAATTCCCATCATCTGTCACTGGGGATCATTAGGCATCTTATTTCATTCAATTCTATTAAATTTATACTTACCTCAGACTCAAATCATTCAAGTACTATGATAGTATTTCAGTGAACCATGAAGGTACCAGCCTAATACACAAATCACACAGAAACCCTATGTCATTTTCTATTTCTAAATAACCCTGCCTTTCTGTTCTTCACAAATCTTCTGCATAAACTTTCCTCTTCAATGAGGGAAGCTGGAAAAACTACCTAGGCTAGCTAGGTGTTTTGATTGCTGAAGAGGCAGGACAGTGATTCCTAAGCAACCAGGATTCAAAACTATGGGCTTTGAGATTCAAAGAGTATCTTGTGACTAAAACTCTGAGATTTCACAGGAGAAGAATTAAAGCTTTTTTTTTTAATTATTAAAAAGGAAACTGAATGACTAAAACTGTAATTAGTCAACCTCATGAGAAGGAATATCCTCGTGTCTTATGGAAGAATGAGTTATTTACGATAAATTTCATGGCAATTTTTTAAAGTCAGAGTTTTTGGAGCCTAAAAAGGAAGAATTTCCATTTTGGAGGCAGTAAACAGGGACAGATCCTGAGCTGAAAGGTCTTTTTGAATTGCAACATGGCAAGAAAGTCTAGCTATGCTTTGTGAGACACAATAGATAAGAGCAACCCAGTATAAGGAATTGGAAAATAACCATTCTGAATAAATCAGTTTTTAGGGGTATGGGTGGAAGCTAAATGTCTTGATTCTAAGAACTGATTACCCAAAATAGGAAAGTTTCTATGGTCTGTATGTGAAATACATGACACTTACTTTCTTGCTGCATATTCCTCAAGTACATATCTTGTCTGAATGTTGTGATAGGACTGATCAAAGTGCTTGTGTCTCCTCTGGTAAAATGGCACCACTCCTGAAGACATGCTTCAGTTTGTTACAAGCAGTAATTCCTGCAGAGAGTGAAATCACTTTTAGCCATATATTTCAGACACTTAGTGATACATAGATGTGTATGTACACGCACAAATACATAAAATTCCATCAGTTTATGACAAATAGAGCCGTCAGTGATATACATGGGTACCTCGAACTGTATCTTACCAGCTACACAGTGCATGCTATGTAATCATAGCTGATAGAGCTGGAAGAGAATTTGTTAGATCATTTTTCCCCCTTTGCAACATCTCATAGAGATTTCCAGGGATGGAAATTTAATGATTTTGGGGGCCCTTTTATGTGTTTCAGCTCTTTGCTCTTCAAACATTTTACGTTGTCTCTTGTAATTTATGCTTACTGTTTCTTGTCCAGTTCATGACAACAAAAAATTGACTGTATTTATCCACTTTTGCAGAAGCCTGTTTAGTATTTTTTTCTCATCTCCTTTCAGCTTTTTTGTTTAAATTAACAAAGCTGGCTCATGCAGTCTTTTCTCAGGGGTTATTTTTCCTAACATCCAATCGTTCTACTTGCCCTCCTGTGGACTTTGTCAAAAGCATGGCATATTTTGAATGATCAAGGAGCTCCCAGAAGTAGTGTGGGTGAGAAGAGCATGTTTCCCACTGAGTCAGAGATAATGTTGTTGAAAGAAACTGGAGGTGCCCAAATCCCTTTGTGCTCATTAGTAATACGATAATGTCTTGCCAGCTGTGTCCTGAATAGGTGTCAGCTTGCGTGGCTGCAGTCTACTGAGTAGTCCCACTTACAGTCTCAGTTGGATGTGCGGGTCTTTACTGCTGGGCCACTCAGCCTAAACAGTAGTAAGAGATTCTTGAGAGCAACTGAACACTCAACACCTTCCCTGTGAGATGGCTGCACCTCAGTGACAATGGAAACAATTTCCAAATATAAAGTAGATAAAGTAGCTTGGATCAAATCCTGAAGCTTTTAGTCAGGCAAATTCCTGTATTAACATCTAATTTCCTCCTGAAAGATAAGGGAGGTGGCCTAGACTAGCACTGAGTTGTTATATTCCCATGCAGGGTGCAATCTGTAAGCTCTGCTCCAGAAATTGGGGGCCAGGCAGAGGCATGGCCTAGGTCCCACCTCAGGGCTACCCATTGGAAGTAAAACAGTAGCTGATCCAGCAGCCGTATTAAGAGTGTGTCAGGATCCTGGAGGCAGCAGTGGACCTGACTGTCCCTGCCCAGCCTCCTCCAGGGCTCTTCCCACGTTGTCCACGGCTCAGGATCCCTTTTTCAGCCCCTCAGTTCTTCTCACAATCCAGCCCAGCCAATAACAACCTGTTCATGATAGAAATCCTCAGACCTACACCAAAATGTCCAATAAGTACGCAGTTTCACAATGTATACAAAAATTAAAGCTGAAAGGGATTTCAATAGAAATCTTATAAAGTAATTTAGATAAAACATGAGCTTTTACAACATGAGCTCTTCATGCTTAATTTCAAAGAGACTGGAACTGACCAGATTTAAGGCTGTGTTCTGTTTCCTATCAAATATCTGTTTTGGGGACAAAAATGAGCAATACCCACATTAAAACGCAATCAATAACTGTTTTAGGAAAAATGTGGTTTGTAGTAAAATGAGATCTATTTCAAAATTGAAGAAATTAAGTTATTACATCATCACCTTTCAAATTCTATGTAATTTTTCTGACTTCATTAATATTTTTACTGTGTCAAAAGTACGTGCAATCAATGTACTTTAATAAAATACTATTGAAAATAAATTTCTAATTATTATTTATTCTGAAAGAAATTAAGTTTACTGTCAGTCACATAATGGGGTTTTTATTACTATCTTATGTTTTGAAAAATCATATTGTGAAATATCAATTTGGGAATGGGAAGTAATAAAATTTTTTTAAATATGCAGATATTATCAAGATGTTGCATGAAGTTTTAAAGCATGACTTGTTCACAATTTTTCTAATCATATTACTTTCCAGGTTTTATATGCAGAAGAAATAATTTTCTACATTTCATTGCAGCAACTTATTCTTGAAAAATGAGAGCTAGATTTCTTATACATCACACTGTATTTTTAAAAGAAAAATGTAAGGTGATTCAATGGAAGAAGGATTGCAATTCTTAGTTTAGTAAGTCACTTCATGTCACGTGTTTGGCGATTTTCACAGAATCACAGAATCATTAAGGTTGGAGGAGACCTCTAAGATCATCAAGTCCAACCATCTACCTATCACCACAATGCCACTAAACCATGTTCCTAAGTACCACATATATATGTTTTTTTAAGCATCCACCTCCCTGAGCAACCTATTCCAATTTCTAACAACTCTTCCTGTGAAAAAATTTTCCCTAACATCCAGTCTAAACCTCCCCTGGTGTAACTTGAGGCCATTCCCTCTTGTTCTCTCACTGGTAACCCAAGAAAAGAGACTCACCCCATCTTGCTACAACCTCCTTTTGCGTAGTTGTAGAAAGATATCAGGTCTCCCCTGAGCCTTCTCTTCCTCAGACTAAGTAACCCCAGTTCCCTCAGCTGATCCTCATAAGATTTATTTTCTAGATCCCTCACCACCCTTGCTGTCCTTCTCTGAACACAGTTTAGCCTGAACTGTATAAAATTAAATCCAATTTAATTTTTTAAAATTCAATTTTGTAGGCTAAGAAATTGAATCTTAAACATAGTAAAACATCTGTAAATACCATATTTTCAGCACATAAAATTTGCCAACAGAAGGAAATATAAGTTATTAATTAAGGAGTGTAACAGACTCCAGCTGTGTCTGATTGTTACTTTCAGGTATTTAAAAGCAGAGTCAGACAGACACCTCAAAGTCACATTCTTGTACCAGCTGGTGTTATTTTTCCAATAAAAGGTCTCTGCAGTAGAAAACAATAGGTACATTTAATAGCAGATAAATGTTATTTTAAAAAGCCATGAAATTTAAATACTAGATTTTACAATTTATACCTGATAGCTATATCTTCTGCATAACCTGTAGTTACTTTTTCAACCCTTTTTCAAGAGATTAGAAAATGACAAGTCGTATGTTCAGGAATGAGAGCTTTAGGCAAAATATCAGACATTGCAAAACAAAACAGATTTACAACATTACTACGGTGCATTAAAGATATATCACATTTCTAAAGGAATCAGAAAGTTAATATGACTCAAGTTAGTATAGCATGGTGCAGCACCTTAAAGAGTTGCTAGCTTAGTTAAGTACCCTCATGCAGTGCTGAGCTGATATGGACCTATTAATTCATCATACGACACATTGTCTTAGTTACATGAACACAGTTACACAGACCCACAAGGAGCCTTGACTTCTGGTTTTCGTATATGTACATGACATTATATTATGCCTACAGCCATGGTATACTGTTTTTCTTTCTGCTGTCTGACTGTATGACCGTTGTGTGACTTTCCCCTTAGTTCATACCTTAACCAGACAGTTAATGGTATGATGTTGCCTCATTTCTATTTTTAATTAACCTTATCACCTAAATGGAGGTGCAAATGGCAGACCCATAGATTAAGTTGACTCAGCTGTTAAGTGCTACTCATGTTTACATGTGGCCCAGTTAAATAGTTCTGTGAATTTATCAACATATAATTTACATGTTGCTCTATATGTAACTCCCACTGAGATCTGATGTATAAGGGGTGCAGAGAAATACCCATGTATCTGTGTGGATCACAGCCTGGTTTATTTTCATTTTTGAGATAGGAGAAAACATCTTTGTCATTTTCAGTTCAGCCTTTTCCTCTAAATATAAAATTCACATTTTTAATTACCATGGTTTATTCTCTTAATCATCACACAGGGTTTCTCAAAATTTGGATTCAGGTATTTTTGACATATACACGAACTCCCTTAGAATAGAAACAAGCATAGCCANCGGCACAGTTATTGCAACAGGGGCCACAGAAGACCCCAAGTGATTTTCAGACTGTGCCTGGCATCCACTCCTAGTATCCATACAAACAACCAAGCGAGCTTGTTAGCAGCTAGACTCATTTTGCCTTCTGTTAACAGAAAGAACTGCCTGGCAACAATTCCAAATGTAATAATCATCATCAGTTAATTACGATGTTACTTTCAGAGCGTGTATTTAATACTTAATCGTGCTGCAAAGATAAGTATCTGAAGAGCAAAATCAGAGCCCCACTGTAAGACCAAATTCAGCAGAATCTACAGATTGTGTAGAATATATTGAGTTCACGGTAAGAGAAGTTTCTCTTGTCTTCCCAGGAGCAACACATTGTCTCAGAAGTCAAGCAGGGTTGGGCCTGATTAGTGCTTGGATGGGAGACCACCTGGGAATACCAGGTTGCCATAGGGTTTAGTTGGGGATGTCCCTGCCCACTGCAGGGGAGTTGGACTAGATGACCTCCAGAGGTCCCTTCCAACCCAAAAACATTCTGTGATTCTGTGACTACTTTCCCAGTTTTCCACTGATACACATTTATTTGAGATGTTTGAAATTTATACTGTTTTTTAAGCCAACCTACCACAAACAGAGTTAGATAACATGATATACAGATAAAATCTTACTCTCACTGAAGTTATCAATATAGGTGAACAAAGATTTTATTACTGGCAGTGGCTGGGGACCTAATTACATTGGCAAGACAATTAGTGGAACTGATCCAAAAGTAAGACAGACAGTGGTCTGGTAGAAGCATTGGCTTGTGTGTCACAAACAACACTTTAACTTCATCTGCGCAGATCCTGTTAACTTCCCTGGATTTCAAGAAAAAGATCTAGTGTTACAGGACAAGATGGTCCTAAAGTGTGTAGTCTCTCATTCGACACCAAATGTCAAATTTTTGTCTGGGGACATCAGAACAATCTAAAATGCACTTAATCTATGTGCTGTATAAACCACGAAAATACTAAGTCAGCCAAAATGTCCTTAAGGATTAATGATACAAAACACAGGTGAATTAGACTGTCCAAATAAGTTTACACAAATACATATTTCTACATATATACATATATATATATGTATATGTATATATATACATATATGTTTCTATATTGCACATATAGAAAAATTTATACTTGGTCATGGGTGAAAGGCAAGTTCCCAGGTCAGGACTGTTGTAGTTTCATGCCATAGTAACCCTGATCTGAATAGAAAGCAATAATCTAGGAACACATGAGTAAAGGACACATTCTTGAGTAGTGAAGTCAAGGTTCTGATATAGACATTGTTAGTTGGATGAGTTAATTTAAGATCTGAAAGACAGGCAGTAAATTCTAGCATGATCACTCACATAGCCTCTGAGAGCAGGCACACAACCAAATAAATTGATGGATGGGATTGGCAAATGCCATGGGAAGAACATGGCTGTGCTCACCATAGATAGACAACTTGCATTCTCAGTTTCAGGAGGCTCCTGTCACAAGTAATGCACAGTATGTACTTTCTCTGCCTGACCTGTCAATGCTGTACCATGCAACACATACTTTCTCTGCTTATCTCTATCCTTGTCCATCTGCAGAAGTGCCAAAACCAATTCATGGATTCTTGCCTGCTCTTACATAGCCTATCCTTCTCATTCTGGCTGAAAGATCAGTACATCGTGCTCCTATGTGCATATGCTCGTTCTTGATCCTCCTCTGAATCTCATCTTTCTTAAATATCTTCAACTATTTGTACTGACTTGAGGGTCTGTCCTATTTTTCCCATGACGTAGGCATTGTTTCCTCTACCTGTCTGTAGTTCTGCTTGTCATTTGTTACTTTGCAGGCACAGTCTGAAAATCACTTGGGGTCTCCTGTGGCCCCTGGTGCAATAACTGTGCCGATAGCAGAGGGAGCATTAAACTCATTGCCCAAGGGAAAGTGTGGGCAGTGATACCCATGTTCCTTGTATGGGTAGGATGAGCTCATTAGCCTTCTGGCAGTCATCCTAGGAGAAGGACAGCTCTAATTCCAAACCCGGGCAGATGGAGCTCGTTTAGCCCTGTAAGGCCTTCCATCTAAGAGAAGGACACTGTAATAAAACCTACATCCTAAGGACTTCGCTGCCAGCATCCAAGCTTGCTAGGTCCTGGCAGATGAACCTTAGGACTAAAGGGTGGGTCCAGCTCTGCGCATGCTGTGTCTCACCTAAAAAAAAATCCATTGTGCAGGCTCGAGGGTGCTATCCATTATCCTCTTTTTATCAGCGCGCTTGTAAAAGGCGCTGATGGGGAGCGTGGGCGGAGCCCTCCCTGGATCTTCATTCACGTAGCCTAGCCATACATTTGTTACTTTGTTCAAAGTTAAGTGTTTTTAGGAAGAATTTTGTCAATTTATACATTATAGCCCATGACATTTAGCTAATAAAATATATTTCATTCCATACCACCTATGTACCACAGTGAAAAGAAATGAAATGAAAACAAAACAAAAGAAAAGAAAAAAACCCTTCTTGTTATCAGTTGCTTCTAAAGAGCAGTTTAAAGAATTACCATATTGTCTCAGAAAACATGTGGTCCTTTCCAGATGGTTATATCAATTCTGTAAAAATTTCATTAGAAGATAACATGGTGAAATATTGTAAAACCAGCATGAATCATTATGCAGCTCATAGACACTGCTGCCTAAATCAGAACAGGATGAAGAGGGTCTGGTAACATCTTCCCAATTTTGGTAATAAACTTTGAAAATGTTGATATGTCTTTCCAGTCTTTTTTCTCTCTGTGTATGTATGTCTTTAGATATTACATAGAAAATTATGCTCTGTGTATGAAGGAGGATGAACTTAAAAAGCCACACAATCTACTGTCATTTTAAAATGATTCTCTCTTTGTCATTGAAAAGTTCTCTTCCTTCTACATAATAAGAACTCAGTTTTAACTTCTTTGGCAATATAATACAAGTGCTTCTGGAACTATAAAAGCATATGGAATTCTCATTTGTTTCAAGCCTGTGGAATTCTAGATATTACTCAGCAAGCTTTAAGATTCCTTGTCTTCTTTTCTGACATCTTCAGCTACATCATAGCTGGCCTTATATTCAACTGCTCATACTTCCTTTGTATTGGAATAGTACTATCCTAGTTTCACAAATAAATTTTAAACAGAAATCTTTTGATCAACAGGTGCAGTCTGGTTCAAAACATCCCCAGAAGTGCATGCATTACTTTACTCATTAAACCTAAAAATAGAGTCCTCTCATCTCTTTCTAATCATGTATCCAGCAAAGCAACATTTTCAAGCTACTGACAATACTGGCGATCACAGATGTGTCTATTGTCTATTAATAATTTCATATGTTTTGGATAATTAGACTTAATAACTAACATTTCACTACATCAAATGTTTCTGTCTGCAAAGGTACACCAGTAGATTAAGCAATTTAATGCAATCATTTGGTTATAGCACATGTATGATTAGTTAGAATGAACACCTTTATCTTGTAATACTTCCTGAATGGTTTGCTTCACTCTAGTCATAACTTTTAGCATGGAGGAAATTAGAATATAGCATGAGTGGTCATGGTCACAGTCAAAGCCACAACCCTTGATGGAGTTAACCACCATCTTTTGTCTGTAGCAAGTAGGTAGAAGGCAGAGCCATGTGTACCCTTCCTTCCAGTAAGATCATTGTTGTGGAGGAGACCACCAGTTCCTGCACTGTTGTGAGAAAAAAAAAAAAAGTAATTTTGGCTTTTCTATGACTCTTTTCATGGAAGGGAGTAGAATTCTCCAATTTGACTTCTCTTGCCATATCCTTGTTATAAGCTAAGTTGTATATAGCCCAGAAAAGTCCTTACATAGATAAGCCCAGAAAAGCTTTTTTATTAATTTATGGCCTTACATGACTGGGAATTAAACGAGGCTGAATTTGTCCACATTGACTTGAGACCTTGCCATCCTAACATTTCAAATGTACAAAGCGTTGCAACATATGCCAATAAAGTTTTAAGATTTCTCTTCATTTGGCAAGTGTATTACATCCCTTCAACTAGACAGGAAGGTATGTGAGACAGTGAGATGGTGAAAGACGTTCTCATCATCCAAACCATTATCCTTCATTATGATACTTTCATTAATTCACAGGTATTATCAACACATAGGTGTAGTTTCAAGAAATTAACATTATTTCCCAAGACTCTAACAGTGGTATTTAGTTCGAATTTTCATGTGGCACAGAACACATCACATGTATTTGCCAGTATAGTAGACAAAAAAATAAAAGTAGAATTTTTGTCCTAGCTACATCCTGTTCTTCAGTATGCCAAATAGTTTTGCCAGCTGCTATAGGATTTTATGTCTAATTATTTACTCATATACTTTTAGATAAATTGTGTTTTGTCTCTTGTACAATATAAGCTGACAAGAAAGTGGTATTGCCAATATATGAGCAACTGGAGAATCACATACACCAATAGAGCTATGGATTGGTACAATATAGGGATTTTTATGCAGAATGAAATAGAGAAAATGTAATACGAAGTAAAATTAAACTGACCATGCACAGAATAAAACAATTCTACTTTTTTTTTTTTTGTATTTTCATAAATCAATCTGTGTCCTGCTTATTTCTTGCATTCCCCAAAGGTAATAAATTTTTTACACAAAAGCACCCAACACCCTCCAACAATCACTCTTATTTGTCCTGAGCAAGAAAAATTAGATGAAAAATCGACTTACCGAGGGATATAGAGTAAGTACAAAGCAGAGAGGACGACTAGCCTTTCCCAGCTTAGTAAACTCTGGCTGAGGAAAACAAAAATAATTCCCCTCTCTGAAGGCTACAGCTCCTTCATTCCCATTTAAGGGCAGATGCAGTGCTATATTTAGAACTAACCAAGTGATTCTCCCAAAACTGTCAATCTAACAGGCAATAAGGGTGTGATATAAAGCTGAAGAAAAGTTCTACCTCATAAGGAGTTTTAAAGTGTACGTTAATAAAAGATAGACCTCATTCCTAATAAAAGCAGTTGTTTATGTTAAAATTGGGTTTCTTATCCCAGCAACTCTGAGCACATGGGAAATAGTTTGCCAGAAAATAGTTTAAACTTTTTATTTAGAAATGATTGGACTTCTAACTAATCAGTAACTTAGAATATCAGTGAAGAGGTATAAACTCCAGAAATATATTAGTAGAGACATGAGATACACTTGGCGCCTCAGGCTGCGGAATGATCCTCACTATTGCCTCCTTAAGAGCTCAGTGTATTTGAGAACACAGCTGCAACCTATGAAGGGATAGCAACTACATAAAAGGCCTGTTAACATGAATTTAAAGAAAGTCCAATTCCTTCTCGCTATTTCCATCTCCATAATGTCACAATTATGCCTAAGAGAGATTTCTCTGTGTCTTGTAGGTAAAGCAGGAGGAATTAATACTCATAGAGCCATTTACAGGCAAACAAAAAAACATAGCCAAAGCACTCAAGTCTGTCAGCTTGGTACCTGTAGAGCTCCTAGATTTCTATTGAGAAGCTCCGAGTGGTGGCTCTGACATGTCCAGATGCTCTGTAGAGCTGGTGAGTGTAGGCGCAATTATTCTGCCCTATACTGGTGGTATGCAAGCCCATAGGTATTAGATGTGAACCTATATGCAGGAAGGCAAGGAAAGGTAGGTTTTGTGATAAGACTGAAGAAATAATCACATTCATAGAATCATAGAATGTTAGGGGTTGGAAGGGACCTAGAATGATCATCTAGCCCAAGCCCCCTGCCAGAGCAGGATCACCTAGATGAGGTCACACAGGAATGTGTCCAGGCAGCTCTGGAATGTCTCCAGAGAAGGCGACTCCACAACCTCCCTGGCAGCCTGTTCCAGTGTTCTGTCACCCTCACTATGAAAAACTTTTTCCTCATGTTAATACTAAACCTCCTGTGGCCCTATTTGCTCCCATTCCCTCTTGTCCTAACACTGGATGACACTGAGAAGAGCCTGGCTCTCTCCTCTTGACACTCACCCTTAACATGTTTACAGGTGTAAACATTAATGAGGTCCCCTCTCAGTCTCCTCTTCTCCAGGCTTAAGAGATCCAGCTCTCTCAACCTATACTCAAAGGGCAGATGCCCCAATCCTTAAATAATCTTGGTGGCCCTGCACTGGACTCTCTCCAGAAGCTCCCTATCCTTCTTGAGCTGGGGGGTCCAGAACTGGACACAGTATTCCAAGTGGGGCCTCACCAGTGCAGAGTAGAGGGGAAGAATAACCTCTCTCAATCTGCTGGCCACACTCTTCTTAATACATCCCAGGACGCCATTGGCCCTCTTGGCCACAAGGGCACACTGCTGACTCATGGTCATCCTCCTATCTACCAGGACTCCTAGATCTTTTACCCCAGAGCTACTATCCAACATATCAGTCCCTAGACTGTACTGATACATGGGGTTGTTCTTTCCCAGATGCGGTACTTCACACTTACCTTTGTTAAATTGTATTAAGTTTCTCCCTGCCCATCTTGCTAGCCTGTCCAGGTCATGCTGGATGGGAGCACAGCCTTCTGATGTGTCAGCCACTCCTCCAAGCTTGGAATCATCCACAAACTTGCTGAAGGTACACTCTACCCCTTCATCCAGATCATTGATTAATATATTGAACA
>VWZO01008241.1:51705-62321 GCA_013396975.1 Bucco capensis | reverse complement strand
GCCAGTAGGCCTGGCATCCTGTAAGTTGTCCTATGGTCGAAAAATCCAAAGTCCTGCTGATGGTACCAGACTTGAAGCCAGGATCTCCCACTGCAACACGCAAGACACTATAGGATGTTTTATGGATCCATCATAGGTAAGGTCTGCATGACCACTGTGGATTTAACACTTGGCCTTCACAAACCTAGTTCCTGCATGTAATACACACTTCCTCCATGATTAACAAACTGCTAAGCATAGAAAACATGATAAGAGCTTTTTATTTTAAGAAAAAAAAAACAAACTGGGAGAACGCTCAAACAAACAAACAAAAAATCCAAACTAAGTTTCTTGATGAGAGAGGAAGAAAAGGGGGGAAGCAAAACCACACAATACACGAATCATCTGTATTCAGGGGCTGACTGGAAGACAGTTTATCAGGGACGTGCAGAAGACTGCTTCAGAGAGAAAGTCAAGAGCTGATCTGTGAAGAATGCTTGTTATGCCACATCTCCACCCTAGGTTAGATGTTGCAAAACAGCACTCTAAAAAGCACGGAGTTCTGTTGCCCCTTTTCCCCAAACACTAACTTAAGTTCTTGACAACTTTTCACCATGAAAACGTTTGCTTGCAAAGATGCAAAGATGATAGACAGTTTTGCTTGCCCATGAGTACTATGCATTGCACCACCACATCTTTGTAATTCAAACAGTGATTAGATACTAAGGACAAGGACATACAGCCATGCCGTGACTTTGCAGAGGAGAGGAACAGGCATAAGAGCCCTTCATGTCTGGGGCACTGAACCAAACCAGGACCAAACAGCTAGTAAAAGCAAGAAGCTGAATTACACATATCAGTGTTTCACTTGAAGTGGTTTTTACCTTAGTTTCCAGGAGCACTGTGCTCACAGTGTATCTGTCCACTCTATTCTCTTCCCCCATGTTACTTACTCCTCACCTTTTTAAAACACCCCAGCTAGAGGAGACTGGTTTTGAAAACACAGGTAACCAAGCAAGCCTTGGTAGAAGCAGGCAGCAGACACAAACTCTCCCTTGCATCACTGATCCCACTCCTCTCCACCTGCCCAGACTCAACAAGTTAAAGGCTTACAAGTACCTCACAAACTGAAGAGCACAAACTCATCTTGATATTAACAGGATTTTTGCTCCTAGCCCACAAGAGGCCTGCGAGAAGCCCCTCACAGAGCTGGCACTTGAGCACTGGGCCGGTGCCTGTACAATGTCAGGGCACCTTCCAAAACTGGAAACGTTTTGGGCATGGCATCTTCAGTAGAACACTCACAACATGCCCCAAGAAGTTAAATTTTACCTTATTGCATTTATGCCACCAGCCTGAAAGCAAACATTCCAATTTCTTTTGCAGCACTGCAGGTTTCCAGGCAGCAAACATCAGCACAGAGGAGGTCACTTTGCTCTCTTGAGCACAATTACCTCTCCACCATGCAGCACAGACCTCAGCTGCTGTGCTACAGTACAGCTACCTGCACAAGCCAAACTAAGACACGTCTCTGCACACTTTAGTAAACAATTTCTTCTGCACTATTACAGCTTTCTGTTTCTTAAATGGTTTTCAAGACAGCACCACAGCATTTGGCCTGCTCTTGGTCAGAAAAGAACATGCTCTTTACTGCACATTCATATGAAGACCACACACAGAGTTCCCCTTCAAGCAGCTCCAAATACTCTTTTTGCACCTGAACTACATTGACTTTATTTGAAGAAATATGGCCATATTCACATTCATCAGACCTTTAGGATATGTATCTACTCACAAGGTAGTATAGAACGAGGCAGCATAACAAAACAAGGAGAACATACCATTGAGGAAAGTGTCCTGATCAGGAATGAAGAAGGCTCCTGAGCACATTGCTGCCAGAAGTATAAGTTTAATGAGCCAGAATCTGGATAAAAGGAGAGGGGGAATAAAAAAAATCATGTGGTTGCAATAGGAATCAAAGGTCGTCAACTCAAGTACTATAAGAAATCTCTATTAAAGTGTAACAAGAGAATAACAGCCTTTAATGACCGATTGCTGTTTTAGATAGTTTTAACTTGACTGCATTGTTTCTGACAAAACTTTGGTTTATCTTGATTTTTTGCTACACAAAAAAGGTAGGCAGCACAAACCTGTGAAAAGTGGAAATTAAGCAATCAAACAAATACTCACCCATTATGAACGTATGCTCGGCAGCTTTTGCTACTGTTAATTTTGATGGTGAACAAGAAGAACAGAAAGAAGAAACAGGCCATTCCAAAACAGACTTTGTACACTGCAGAGTATCCCACCAACTTCTCACACATATCACCTGCCTGAATACCCTCGCACATCTGCTTGTAGAAGGGAATCTGAAAAGCACAACATGTTACAAGCCATCAGATAGGGCACAGGGCTCCTCATAACCAAACATATCTACACCACTGACTTTCACTAGCTACATTTAGCACCTTTCACTCTTGATAGCCCTCAGCCTGGATTTCAACATTCAAGGAACATAAAGAAATGTCAAACACAAGGAACTGGAGTTTTCCAGAGCTTCCACTCTCCTTCCAGATGCTTCAGGGTACAATTACCCTACCCTTCCTTCAGCTCTGTTGGCTTAAGCCATCCCTGCCCCTTCCTGCTATCCCCTCACCTTGAGGGCACCCTTCCTTCCCATGGTTTACAGCAAAAGACACTGATTGCTGCTTCAGCAATCCAATTTACAGAAGCCATACCAGCCAAAGGGGCATGAATGAGGCTACAGGGCAGGAAGCTCTGGATTGTGCTGCCCTCAGTGAAAATGTAGACTGAGGCACACCCAAGCGGCACATGGGTAACAACCCCCCTCCTCTCCACCATAGCCTCCAAAAGGGAGTTGTTCCAGTTGCCCTGATACTGCTTTAAATCAACAGAGAGGCAGGAAAATTCCATCCTTCCCTTGACTCTTTAAATATTTGTCTTTAAGGCCTTGCTCTCACTGCAAGGTGAAAGCAAATAGCTGCACATTTTGGCTTGTTTCACCAGACAGACATAATGCTGAGGGTTCCAAAAACCAGGTCTCTGTGGCCAGACCCTAATCCTGTGGGGTGCTTTTGTGCAGGTATCCTCCCTTGCACCCAGGGCGCTATTCAGCTGCACAGAAATTCAGCCATTTAATTAGAAAACCACCATTCATTTCAAAGAAAGAAGGGCCTCTCTGTGCACTCACAGCCCTCAGCTGAGTCTTGTGAGACACCAGCGTAGCAACACAAGCCCTCTGAAGCTAATCACTGCTACCTGCACAGGTAACTGGAGGAGAGAGAAGACAATGCATACCACAACACAACACACATAAATAAGTAACTCAGAGAAAGGAAATGGGAATCAGACTTCAAAAGCATTTGGCCAGGCCAGATTTTGCTTAGCAAAATCGTGTGCAACAACATCCTTGAACATTTCCAAGAAATCAGCAAGGACAAGGACACATGTCTCTCCCTTCTTCAGCAGGCAGGTTAGTACCCAAAACCAGGACAGGGAAAGAACAAACAGGACCCAAGAACAAACAATCAGGCAGCATTCCCAGCTGCCAGAAAGTCATCTGAGATGCAGAAAACAAAGGATAAACACATAAAACTCAGTCTTCCAGCCACCAGGCTCTGAAAGTCTGCTTCCCTCAGAGCATGCAGCTTCCTGTTGTGTGGCAGCAACCCACATCAGTCTGCTGCTCAATAACCCTACTAAGAGTTTCCCCAAAAGAGCAAATGTTTCAGCAGCTCACAGCAACTCAAGTTGCTCTGCTATGAGTAGCAAACCTAACTACAGCATCAAGGCGATGGTCAGTGGGCTAGAGCCATCTGAGGAGATGAAAAGCAAGTCTCAATGCAGTTTTGGGGTATTACAAGAACAGATTCAAACTGGGCCGCTCTGAGATGCTCAGAGGTAACTCAGAGATGAGGCGTCACTGTGTAAGAAGCTGGACAGTAAACAAGTAGCTGTGGCTAACTTGAGTGAAGAGTATTTAGAGAGCTCCTAAGAAATTGTCTGGAGCATCAGCTGATGCCTTTCCTAAGTCCTGAAAGGCAATGAAATGTCAGACTGAGTAAATGTGCCAATATTCAGAATGAGCTAATGGATTGACTGGAATAATTAAGAGACCTATCAATGCCACAGTAATGCCAGGGCAAGCCCAGGGCCACAGCGATGCCAGCAAAAGCAACTGGGCTATCAATGTTTTCCAGTTTTTTCTTTTAATATGCATCAGTCAGAAGATATTTAAAAGATGCAAAATATTGAACTAACAATATTTCTGAGAAAATAAGAAAGTTGTTAGATATAGATGATAGTACTGACCAAGGATTTCTGTAAGATCTGTAGTTGGTACCAAGCAGCATTCTGCTTATGAAACTTACAGGATGGAACAAAAAAAAAATACTGTGGAACTTGATTAATACACTAGCTAATCAAAAACTATCTCTGGGTAACTGTAAATGGGCATCTTCTTCAATTGCACATGTTTCTAGAGAGATCTTGATGGGATTTTTGACCCTGAATGTTCTTTTCTCCCTTTACCAGTAATTTACAGATCTGGGTGAGAAAATGGATGGATTGACAAGAACAATACATCAGTTTGTGCCTGCACAAACTCAGTGTAGCTCAGCTGTTACATAGTATGCACAATACTATGCAGTAATAAGTGATGGCCACAGGAATAGTCCTGTGGGATTTAACTCTTTTTGGAGACCCATGATCCCAAAGGAATACAACAAGAATAAAACCAAATTCTTCAGGACCCCATCAGATAATAAACACAAGCACAATGCTGGAGACAAAAGGGCTGATGTAACGAAAAAGGCATGTTTTCATGACAAGATGATCTACCGCTGGGAACAACTTATCAAGGCTTATGTGACTTCTTCACTGAAAGTTTAAAAAGTTTTTTGTTTTTGTTTTTTTTTTTATTCTGTATTGCTGGCATATGTTCAGCTGCTGAGCAGCCTACCCAACCTAAGTGACTTACCAAGCTTTCCATTTGCTGGATAGTGTTGCCAGATGTTAAAGTCACAATTAGTTATTTGCCAAGTTTGATATAGTGAAATATCTACTTCCGTATCTTTAAAAGCAACATAAGCTAAATTCTTCGGCCTCTGAGTAGGGGACAAAGCATTCTTGCTGCAGACACTCAGTATCTGCTCAGGTAACATGAACACCTTGGGTTGCTGTGCAAGAAATGATGTTATCAGAGCAAAGCTGGCAATTTTCCAAAGGTAGTGAAACCCTTTGAGAAGATCGCAACATCTACAGAAACAGGGACAACTTCAACTGCCCTCAACTTGCCTTCGCCTCCCCATGAGCTAGTGGTGCATGAAATAAATGCAAGCGCAAGAAGCAAGCCAACAAGACCACACTGTGTCCAGGCTCCAGCCAACTGGGGCTTGGCCACCTCTGAGCTTGGGTCTGTCTGCACCCGAACATGTTAGCACAGGGGTGTGGGAAACAGTTTCAGAGGGATAATAGAAAGGAATAAGACTGCAGAAGTGGGCCTGAAGAGCCCAGAGGAGACTGCCGTTGGATGTCCACACCCAATAGAGGGAGAATGTGCCAGATGAACTTTGTTATGGAAAAGGAGGAAGCAGGAAAGAAAATCTGAGTCGGTTGGGGACACAAGGGGAAAAAAAAACACCAGGTAAAACTGCTTGTCTTGAGCAGCTGAGAGAATAGAAAACCAAAAAACAATTGGATCAAAGCACATGCCATGCATCTATGGCTAAGTTCTTATCAGAAATAGGCAGTGGGCATCTTCACTTAGGAAACTCATTTTTGGTAGCAAATTTGGGTTTTAACATACTATAATGCAGTCAAGGGCCATGATGTAAGCCTGGCTGGGGAAACAAGCCTGAAAGCATGCTCTGCCACAATGTGCAACTATCTAGAACTGAAATGCTCTGACACAAGTGAACTACTGGGATTTGATTGCCTGAATTATTACGGTAAGACATGGATATTTTCATGGTGAAACCACTAGTTTTGAAACCGCTTTAACATTAAAAATTTGATGAAAATCTTTTTAAAGTATCAACAGAGCAAAACAATTCTCTCCCTTTTCTTCTCTCAATTATCCTTTCAAAGCCTATGAAATGCAAGGTTTTGCTTCAACTGAACATTTGTGAGTATAACTGGAAGATAAAAATAATATATGGGTCAAGGCACGCACTTCTTCAAGCTAAGTTCTGCTTTGCATCATTTTGGAACAGAGTCAAGTCTCTAAACCATTTCGTGTAACTGTATATTGGTCTTTTCTGTCTTTCTGCTCTGATCACTTAGGCTCTCAGGTCTTGATGGACAAGCCATCTTTTGTCTTGCTCCTTTGAAATCTATTTGACATGCTATCATTCAAAATATTCTCCTGATCAAAAACATCCACCCCTTCCCTGCCTTTTGCTTCTTCCCCAGAGATCAAACACAAATGCCTTGGTTTCTCTGTACATTTTTCAGAATTTAATCCTTTGGTTATATTCTTCCTGGATGTCCTGTGAGCACAGGAACAGCTCAGGAGATAGGAAAGAAGAGTGAAAACAACAGAGAAAAATACTTACCCACCCCAAAGACCCTGTTAAATTCTTAAAACTTACCACATAATATGATGTCCTCAAAATGCTGCTGGTTAGACTAGGAATTAAGGTTTTGAAACCATAACCAAAATCTCCACAGGTACCATGTCCTCCCACTTACACATGGTTTCATCTACTTGCCAGCTATGGTGAGGATGTGGAAGTTGGGTTCCCTGGGACAGTGCCTCATTTCTCCAGCCATGTAGGAAGGTACAAGAGCAGGTCCCCAGCTCTGGGCACTTGAAGCGTCTGGCACCTTAGGAACTGAAAAACTGCCCTAAACATGTTTCAATAGACAGAATGCATGACTATGGGGGTAGCTAAATACTGCAAACCAGAATTTTTTTCTTTTTAATTCTCTGGTTTGGGTGTCCATAAGAGAAGTACATTTGCTGTTGTCTCCTCTCAACATAATGCCAAAGGACCAAGTGCTATAAATAAATACTTTTATAACTACTTTAGACTTGGGATTGCCAATCAAGAAAAAAACAACAACAAAAAGAAAACCCCTAAAAAACAAACCCTCACTGACAAGGGAGAGACTCCTTTCATATAACATTGGCATGACTATTCAAACTCTAAACTGGAGCAGACACATGGTTCCCTGCTAAGATTATGGCTCCACAAAGGACTGTACTAAAATTAAGTTTTTTATTTTTTTATTTTAATACAAAAAATAAAACTTTCTAATTAAAATTAATTGAAATTCTGTCTCCTCTCCAGAAAGAGAGGGAGAGGTTCTAGAACCATCATGAGAAGTGTTTGATTATGGACTGGCTTGAGATGCTAGTAGTGCTCCACAGTTCAGCCAAAAGCAAAACAATCAGTAAGTGCCCAGCACTTTCAAAATGCCATCATTGGGAAGGTGAGACTGGTTAGTCTGAACAAATATTTTGAAGGTGCACTCTATCACAACTGGGCTGAATTAGCTTCAGGAGTCTTTGAACCTTTAACAGCCCCAAACATAATTAGAGAGCAAATTAAAAAAGCCAACTTTCAGATGGCTCACTTTCCATTCAAAGACATCAAATGATCTAATTTAAGAGGCTGATTATCTTTCCACTTCACACTAAGAGCTACTCTTTGTGCCACTTCTTCCCATACTGAGCTTTCAAGACTAAGAACTGGAAAAGAAACTTGACAATACCAAAAAGCATGTTGCTGAAGGGTTCTTGAATCACTTTTCTGTTGGATAAGAGTGCATAGTTTCTGTTAGGGATACAAGCTGCATTTAAACCACACTACTAAAGGAAAAAAACTTTATGAAATTTGGATATGAGCACATCATTTTCTTCCATACACTTGAGTTCCTTGGGTTATTCAGTTTATTGCCAAGCCAAGCATTTAGTGAGTCAAAGTAACTCCTGGCAAGCAATTTCAGCATGCACGTATTGAATAGTTTTTAAGTTACAGCTCACATGCAAGCATCATGTCTGTACTGTGTGCTCTCATAGGGCTGTCAGCAATTTCTGGTGATCAGGGGTAAGAAGGTGACACTAGGATAACTCAAGCAAAGTACTACTAAATGAAAGAAAATTAGGACAGAATGTACAACAAGGGCACAATGGGTAGAAAGGTAGGTCACTAGCAGCAGAGCACAGAAACCCTCAAACCAGCCCCATAATATGCCTGCTGGTTCATTTCTGCTGCACACACACAGTGCTACCATTAGCTTCTGGATCTCGGCTGCTGTGGAGGCAAGTGTTTCACAGACAACTGAAAGTCAACCAAGAAGGTAAGCAGGTCATCAACTTGACCAGCAACTGATTAAACAGTCTTAACTGTGCACCAAACGGCACTCTTGAGAGGCTAACACAAAACAACTAGATGCCTGCAGTGAGGTGGGAAGCTCTCTGAACCTCCAGGGCAAGCATACTCATAGGCTGAAAGAGGCCTAATGATGAGTTTGGTGCATAACTAAATATTTAAGAATTAAGCAACCCAGAGATTGTTCCCTTCACTTAATAACAGACTTCTTGTAGTTTGTAGAGGGCAAGAGAGAGGATTTGTGCTACAGAGAGCAACTTGAGAAGCTTAAGAAACCAAACCAAAGATGTGGTACAATTGGTCTTGAGTGTGACCACAAGCAGGCTGGTGAGCATTTAGCTTAGGAGAGTTATATTAAGACTCTGAAAGAAACCTGAGTTTTAAAATCTGGTTTAGCCACAGCTCCTTCCATGCTTTTGAAGCTTTTTAATTAAAAAGACAATTAGAGATGAAGAATATCTGCTGTAGTTAGAGGCTGTGTGAAACACAACTCAATACACACTGAAGAAAACCCCTTGTAAAGGACCTGCAGCATTGTACATTGCAGTAGTCTGTCGCACAGTACCAAGAACACAGAACTAAAATTATAAATGCAGTACTTGAAGAGTTACTGCTTCTGCTACTAAACAAGTTGCCAGAGACAAACTCAACATCAGACTAAACTGTTCCCTAACAGCCTCTAGTGATGAAACCTGCATGGCAAACCTAGGATGGGTTCATCGCAATGGGCTTCCACACAATGGAAGAGAAAGGCTGCTAGTCCTGTGATCTTTGACTCATCCTGTTGTGAAACACACTTGACCGGTGAGCAACTGACAGGAAGAGGCTGAGCACTGAAAATCATCCTGTCTGGGTTTTGAAGTGCATAGGGGCTGTATAAGGAGCTCCATTTCTTTTGCAGCAGTGGGTTAATCTCTCTTACTTACATGTGTTTTCATTTTGTTAGCTACTGTTGTTGACATCATGACACAGCAGATGATGGTCACCAGGATGAAGTAAAGCGCATACATGAAGCGGGTGCTGGTTGACTGTTTTATCTTGGGGCAGCATTTGCAGCACAAGGAACAAGCAGCAGTACCACAGCAGCAGGCCAACTGAAAAGTAAGACAAAAAACACAAGTCTTTAGGTTTCTATTGCAAAAGTCAGACAGGGAGGCTAGGAAACTTCCTGTAAAACTCTGGAATTTCTTAAGTCCTCTGCTCCCAGGTGAGCAGTATGTAAGTGGAAGCTGACTGTCCTATTTATCAAAAGTCACTATGTTTAAGCACGTCCATTTCTAGCTTTCCTATATACAAAGGATGAGAATGGAGAGGATCCTGCTTGTTGCTATCTTTGTGAAGTTCACGGTCCTGAAGTGTTTCACCCTGTATAACAGGCACTGCAACAGTTTCCTCCAATACACTCTTATGCCTTCATAGTGAAAAAACATCTACACAAGGGCACAGCCTCCTAAACTGTTTGCTTTAAACATACAGACAAAACTTAGGCACAGTCTGAAAATCACTTGGGGTCTCCTGTGGCCCCTGGTGCGATAACTGTGCCGACAGCAGAGGGAGCATTAAACTCATTGCCCACGGTAAAGTGTGGGGAGTGATACCCATGTTCCTATAATTCTTGTATGGGTAGGATGAGCTCATTAGCTTTCTGGCAGTCATCCTAGGAGAGGGACAACTCTGATTCCAAACTGTTATAGTTATATGTAAAAACTGCCCGAGGTATCCATTTTCTCTCCCTTCACCCCCCTGACTGTTGATGTGTTTACTTGCAAACTTGGTGAGTGATAGCCCTTTTCTATCGGCTGAGTTGCATGGTCGCGCGGGCAGGAGCAGGGGCCAACGAGCTGGCGGGGTGATCTCCGCCCCCGCTGGGTGGTCCCCTCCCAGCAGGGAGACGCGCGGGCTGTAGCGGAGCGGCAGCACCTGTGGGGCTGTCCCAAGCCGGAAGCCGGTGCATACCCCACCACGGTCTGGGCAGAAACACCGACCCTGCAGCAGTGTGCAGCAAGCAGTGGCAAACCCCCGGCGAGCGGCAAGCGACGGCAAGCCCTGGAGCGGCAGCAGCATGCGACACCTGCAGGCTCCCCTGGAGTAGTGAATGCGACAATTTGCACCCGGCAACAGTTGCGGCCATCACATCAACGAAGGAACTACAACACGCCGGGAGGGGAGGAGCGTCTGCAGCAAAAGACTGGTGCGAAACTGTGTGCTCCTGGGTAGAAGAAGGCGGAGCCTACTGGATATTTCTTTTTCTTCTTTGCAGAAGAGTGCAGCGGCCGGACC
>VWZO01008234.1:23091-37313 GCA_013396975.1 Bucco capensis | reverse complement strand
GTGGCGGCACCGGGACCCTCGGCACCCTCTCCGGATCCCGGGATCCGGCCGCACGGGGATACAGAGAGGGTGCCGAGGGTCCCGGTGCCGCCACGGCCGGGCTCGCTCCGTCACTCACCTCCCAGCGCCGCGCTCTGAAGCGGGGAGGGGGGGGGACAGCCGCCGCCTCCTGTTTAAGGAGCCGCCATGGAGACGGGAGGGGCCCCGGGCCGCCCCCTCCCGCCTCCCCCGGGCCGGGCAGCGCCCGTGGGGCGGGGAGATGGAAGCCGGGCAGCCGGCCTGGATCTCCTTTGGGACGCTCTCTGCCACTGTATAAGGTCCTACCAGCACCCACCAGCACCCCATAAGGTCTCACCATCACCCCATAAGCCTCCTCCACTACTCCATGAAGCTCCATCATCACCCCATGAGGCCCTCCATCACCTCACAAAGTCTTTCCTCCACCTCACAACGCCCTTCTATCACCCCACATCATCCCTCCATCACCCTGCAAAGCCCCTCCATCACCCCACAAGGTTCTACCATCACTCCACAAGGCTCCAGCAGTACCCTACAAGGTCTTTCCTGCACCCTACCAGGCCCACACATCACCCCACAAAGCCCCTCTACCAGCCCACGAAGCTCCACCATCACAAAGTCCCTCCCATGAGACCTCTCCATCACCCCACAAAGCTCTACCATCACCCCAAGAGGCCCCATCATCACCCCACAAGGTCTTTCCTGCAATCTACAAGGCCCCCCCATCACCCCAGGAGGTCTTTCCAGCACCCTGCCACTACAGGGTACTCCATGGCATATCTTCCCCCCACTGGCCTGCCCCACAGAGCCAGCCCACCAGGAGCTGGCCCCTCTTAGTGAGTGGCATCATGGACCAAAGCCCAGGCTGTGGGGACAAATGCCAACTGTCCTGGCATGCTGGGAGCACTATGCCTGTCCCTTCTGGTGGGTCACCCTTGGAGCAACCCTAAGGGCAACCATTGCCATTGCTACCCACACCCAGAGCCCTACCACATGTGGAGCTCCCTCCCAGCGGGTGCTGCAGGCTGAAGCAGCACCCAAATATTGTGGTTGCCATGGAGTCCCAACACAAGCCACATCACTTACTCATGGCCCCACCTCAGCTGTTTGCCCAGAGCCTGCTCCCCACTTTGGCACTCCCCTGGCACTCCCTGGCATAAAGCACTGGGCACCCCCAGCCCCAGCATCACCAGGAGTTCTTCATGGTCAGGGGAGCAGCAGCTCAAACAACACCAGCAGCCTTTGGCACCCTGTGGTCTCTGTCTACCCTGGTCCTTGTGCAGAGGAGCTGCAAGGCAAGGTCAGGGGCACAGGTGCCCTCATGGCTGAGCTGTCCCAGGGGGATCTCGGTTCTGCTTTTGCAGCCAGAGGCCTTTGTAAAACCCCAGGGACCACCTTCCCCTCTTGGCTGAAGTGCACAGCTTCTCTGCTGGGACCTGGTTGCCAACTCTTGACTGGACAAAGCCCCGAGCAACCTGCTTATACTGATCCTGGCTTGGAGCAGGCTCTGCAGACCTCCAGAGGTAGGATGGCAACCCATGGCTGCCAGGTGGCAAGAACATCCCAGAGGACAGCCAAGAGTGAGTAGGACAGGTGTGGAGGCTTCTCTAGTAGGGATGGACTAGCCTGATGCCAGAGTCCAGCTAGACCTCATCCATGAGTGTTTCTACTCCATCCAGCTTGTCTTGGTAGAGCTCAGAGACAGCCAGAGAGCCTGCACAGAGGAGGTGGCACCAGGAGGACTCTGTGCTCAGCACACATGCTTCCTGATCTCCATAAAACATGGAAGCAGGTCCCAAAGTGCAGAGGCTTGGAGGTTCTGGTGGCTGGCTGTGAAGTGGGAATTTAAACCAGCCTCCACCCAGGCCAGAAGGACCTAGGGCTGTTGTCCCACCCCACAGGGAGTGAGTAAGACCTACTCATCTCTCAGCTTTAAGGGGAGGGCAGGAACTGGGGCTGCTGTGTTGAGGAGAGTGGTTAAGTCTTGCTGAAGGTACAGCCTTGTCCTTAGCTTGCCCTACCACTCCCTAGCAAGACAGCTATTCTGGCTCTGCTTCCAGCTGGCAGCTCCAGAGTGGAGCCCAGGTAAGGCCAGCTGAAGCACCCAGCAGCTCTGGCAGGGCTCAGCAGTAAGCAAGCAGTGCACTGAGCTGGCAGCAGGCAGGAGCTGAGCAGGAGCTGGGCACCTTGGCAGCTCTTCTGCCAGAGCTCCAGCCAGCCCTGGAGGCTGCTGAGCCCAAAGATCCAAGAGGTGGCACATGGGGAGACTGGGACAAGGGGCTGGCAAGTTGCCCCACAGGGTCAGGTTAAGCAGGTCAGGTTTCAGTTCCTAAGGGCTGGGGTTTGTTGTGCATTTGTTGTCACCATGACAGCCCTGTTGGGACAGAGCACGGGCTTTGGCCAGCTCCTGCTGTTCCTCAGGCAGCCCGGAAAAGGAAGTCCGGGAGGAGGAGGCTGTGACTTGGTCCAGAGCCTGTGGCACAGGCAGGAGCTGAGGAGGATGTTGCACAGGTCCTGTGATGTGGTAGAGGAGTGTGGACACGGCTCAGTGCTCAGCTCCCAGGGGACTTCTCCCTCCTTGTGATTTCCAGTGAAGGGCAGGATGTTCCCAGGCTGTTTCCTACCCCAGAGAGCTTCATGAGCCACAGAACTTGAGACACACTTGGTGCTCACAGCTCAGTGTCACCAAGATGTGGCTTCAGATGCAAGGCTTGCCCCTGCTAGGACCATGCCTATCTCCTCATCTTCAGGCAGAGTCCTGGAAAGGAGGCTGGAGTGAGCTGGGGGTAGGTCTCTTCTCCAGGGTTAACAGGGAGACGATGAGAGGAAATGGCTTCAAGTTGCAGCAGGGGAGGTTTAGATTGGATAGAAGGAGAAATTTCTTTGCTGCAAGGGTTGTTAAGTGTTGTCCCAGGCTGCCCAGGGAGGTGCTGGAGTCCCCATCCCTGGAGGGGTTGAAGAAACATTGAGCTGTGGTCCTTAGGGCCATGGGTTAGTGGTATGGGAGTGCTAGGCATGGTTGGACTGGAGGAGCTTAGAGGTCTCTGCCAACCTTTGTGATTGTGTGATAGCTCTGAGGTGCAGCTCCGAGCTGGCACGAGCGCACCAGCACAACCTCGGAGCACCTTCCCCTCTGTCCCCTTTGGCCTCTTTGTCCTCCCCTAGGGCTGGGCACCGCGGGGCTCCCGGGGAGTCATTTCCCTTCATGAGCACGAGTGGCTGCCTTGGCCCAGCCCTCTGGGGTGGGATGAGGTTATGCAGGAAGGCTGCTTCTGGAGCGCAAGTTGCTACAACACAGAGGGCAGTGTTTCGGGGCCGTTGTGCAATATGTACGCGGTCACCCCAGCAACGGCGAGGCCCCAGTGCAGCCGCGGGGCTCAGCTGCGCCTGACGAGCGGCACGGCACGGCTCGGCACGGCCCGGGACGGCGTGGCATGGCACGGCTCGGCACGGCACGGCACGGCACGGCGTGGCATGGCATGGCATGGCACACTCGTGGCCAGGGCTGCGCTGAGCCCAGCGACAGCTGCCCGCTGCGAGCCGCGCTGCGCGGGAGGAGAGGCACACAACCTCCCGCCTCTGCAGCAGCTTCCTTTTCCTCCCCCTTCTGCCTTNCCAGCCTCTGAGCATCCTCATGGCCCTGCTCTGGACACCTTCCAGCACATGCCATTTGCATCCCAAGACTCAAGTGTGGGAGTGAATTTGCTCCTTGGTTGCTTTATGATGGCTTTGGGATGCTCTTCTGCAGTCCCAGCAGTCTGAGCTGGGCCAGAGCATGTCTGGCTGTCCCTGTCCCTCTGTCTGCCAGGCTGGGCTCTGTCTATCTGTCCTGCTGTTTCCCATCCTTGCCATTTCCTTTCCCCGTAGGTCTGTGTCAGCCTTTGTCCCTGTGTGATCCTTTGTCCCTCTGTCAGCACCACCCCAGGTGTTTCCGTCCCTAGGTCTGCCTGTGCCTGTCCCTGTCACTCCTGTCCCCCTATCCTGGTGTTTCCTGTCCATGTGTCCTTTCATTCTCCATCTGGACTGAGCCTGGCCCTGCCCAGTCCCTCTCCCAGTGTCCTGTCATCTCTTTGCCCACTCCCTCTGTGACTGTCCTGGTCAGTTCTGCTCCTTGTCCCTATCCCTCTGCCCTGTTTTATCCTGTCCTGCGTGTCCCCTGCCCATCTCTGGTAGTCCCATCCCTCCCCCTTTTCCCAGTCCTCTGATGTCCCAGCCCATGTCCCTCTCTGCAGGGCCCTGTGGACCTTGAGATGCTCTCAGGATGTGTCCCAAGCAGAGCCCAGGACGTGACTCACCAAAAATCATTTCCCAAAGGAAAGTCCCCTTGGACTTCAAAGAGAAAACTAGGCAGCTTGAGTCAGGCTGGAAGATGAGAGCAAGCAGGACTTGCATCCCACACCAGGGCTTACAGCAGGCACTGCAAAGCCTGGCACAGCTGCTGGGCAGCTGCCAGGGACTCTGATTGATGCTTTTAAAGAGTTCTGGAAAGCTGTCCCCATCCTGCAAATGCATTACTTGCTCCTCACACAAACCTCAGTGTCTCACGGTGGAAACAGCCAGGCCAGGGCACTGCCTGCTGCTGATGGGAGAGGTCATGCCCCAGGAAAAGCCAACTTCTGCCTAACATCCAACCTAAATCTCCCCTCCTCTAGTTTGGATCCATTCCCCCTAGTCCTAGCACTCCCTGACAGCCTAACAAGTCCCTCCCCAGCTTTCTTGTAGCCCCTGCAGATCCTGGAAGGCCACCAGAAGGTCTCCTGGGAGCCTTCTCTTCTCCAGACTGAATAACCCCAACTGTCTCAGCCTGGCC
The DNA here is from genome assembly GCA_013396975.1 of Bucco capensis. NCBI lineage: Eukaryota > Metazoa > Chordata > Aves > Piciformes > Bucconidae > Bucco > Bucco capensis. The sequence goes on along the minus strand of VWZO01008234.1, from coordinate 32,485 downwards.
TCATAGCAGAGGTGCTCCAGCCTCTGAGCATCCTCATGGCCCTGCTCTGGACACCTTCAACCTCACACTGTACCAGGGTCCTGAGGACATGTGCAGGCTGCAAAGCAACATCTACCAAAGGTCCTGACAGCATGAGGCAGCTCAGCTGAAGGTGTTGAACTCAGCTTGCAAAGGTTCATCCTTGCTGGGAACTTATCTGGGACAAAGAGAGGTTCTTCAGGAGCTCAAAGCAGCTCAGTCTCATCATTTCCAGTGCTGAGTTCCCCACTGCATCTTCAGCAGTCCTCCTGTCATGTGCCAAACCCACAAACCCCAGCCAAAAGCAACCAGCATGTGGCAAACAGGATCCTGCCTGCTGCCCATGAGGTTCAGGAGGTCAGAGTTCAACATCCTTGCCCCAACACGTGGACATTTGGCAGCCTTGATTCACTCTGCCTCCTGCAGCACTTGGTGTAGTGGAGATGATGTCTGGGTGTCTGTGTGCATGGCCCCTCAGTAAGCCAGTCCCACCTAATGTCCCCAGGGAGAGGGGACTGCTGTCACCCCCACATGGGCTGGGACACCAGAGGAGTGGGGAGCCAGTTAACTGGGCAGAGAAAGGAATGGCTGCAAAACAAATAAAGGAGGAAACCATTGAGCAAAGGGCATAGAAAAAATTTACTGTGGCCAGAGTTCCTCAGGTGATTTGGGGACTGGTTCTACATGGGCAAAGGGTAAGAAGATAGATGAGGTGTGCTCAGGGAGAGAAATCCCCACTGCCTGAGTGGAGGGACAGCTAAGTCTTTGGAAAGCCTGAGGCCAGCCTTACTGCAGAGAGAGTTTCCTTGGATGACAGCAGCCATGAGGAGAAACAACCTGGAGGGCTTTGGCTAACCCAGATCCATCAGTGAGCAGGTAGCCTTGTCCCTGCACAAAACCACAAGGGCTGGGGTCACACGTGCCAGCTTTTCCAAAGGCTACCTACCACCAGCCACAGCAAGGGAAGCTGCAAGGAGCATGGCCACACAGCAACCCCTCCTGCAAAGGGAGGCATGAAGACCTCAGCAGCCACAGGAAACTTCGCTTGTGCTGAGCAATGGCCAACGGAAGTCAACAGAGAGTCAAGGCTCCTCATTCCAGCTCTTTCAGGAGTTAAAATGCAACCACCAGAGAAGGATGGTAAGACAAGCTCCTAAAGGAGCCTGAGATGAGTGACTGGATCTACCCTTCTCAAGGACTCAGCCTGGATGGTCCTAGGAGACATGTCAGGCTCCATGGAGTGCTGACACTGTGTCCTTAACCAGGGGCAGCCCTGGGGCACAGCCCTGTCACAGAATCATGGAATCCTAGAACAGTTAGAGCTGGATGAGACCTTGAATATCATGAGTGCAGCCTTTGACCTAGCCCTAGCAACCTGCTAAATGATGCCTCCCAGTGCAATATCCACCTGGCTCTTAAACACCTCCAGGGATGGGGACTCAAGCACCTCCCTGGGCAGCCTGTTCCAATGGCTCACAACCCTTGCAGTAAAGAAATTCCTCCTCATGTCTAGCCTGAACCTCCCCTGGGGCAATTTCCATCCATTTCCCCTTGTGCTATCACTCTCCACCAGGGAGAACAGACCAGTCCCTGCCTCTCTACAACCTCCCTTCAGGTAGGTAGAGAGAGCAATGAGGTCTCCCCTCAATCTCCTGTTTTCCAGACCAAACAGGCCCAGATCCCTCAGTCTTTCCTCATAAGGCTTATGCTCTAAGCCCTTTACCAGCTTGGCAGCCTCTGTCCCCTCTCCAGCACCTCCATGTCCCTCTTGGAGTGAGGGGCCCAAAACTGGATGCAGTACTGGAGGTGAGGCCTCCCCAAAGCTGAGCAAAGGGGCAGGATCACCTCCCTGCTCCTGCTGCCAACACTGTTCCTGCTCCAGGCCAGGATGCCCTTGGCCTTCTTGTCCCCCTGGGCACACTGCTGGCTCCTGTTCAGCTGTCACTCAGCACCCCTAGGTCCCTCTGTGCCTGGCAGCTCTGCAGCCACTGCTCCCCAAGCCTAGAGCACTGCTGGGGGTTGCTATGGCCAAGGGGCAGCCCCTGGCATTTGGCCTTAGTGAACTTCATGGCATTGGCCTTGGCCCAGTGATCCAGCCTATCCAGATCCCTCTGGAAAGCCTCCCTGCCCTCAAGCAGATCCACACTGGCACCCAGCTTGCTGTCACATGCAAACCTGCAGACATACCAGGGCTGTGAGCTTAGCTGGCTGCTGGCAGCCCTACCCTCAGCAGCCAGCAGTGTGGAACAGGCCAGGCTGCCTGGGGAAAACAAGAGGGCACAGAGGGAGCTGAGGTGCCCAGACAGCTCTCTGCTTTCCCCCCAGCAGCACAGGCTGCTGTGACTCAAGGCACTGGCTATGTGCCCCAGTGTCTGCTGCTGGGCTTTGCTGCACTACACAGACTCCAGGCTTGGCAAATCCTGGCAAGGTGTCAGCATTTGCTGTATCCCTGTCCTGCTTTGGGTTAGAGCAGAGGTCAATCTGCTGAGTGCTTTCCCTTTGCAGCTCAGTCCCTTCTCAGTGCCTCCCTCTCTGCACTCCCAGCATGTTCTCCCTGGCACTGGCTGCTGCTAGCAGGGACAACACTCCCTGGGGAGAGTTAGCCCCAAGGGCTGGGCTGCAGAGCAAGGGCACTGCTGCATCTTGTGCCCACCTTGGGCTGCAGGGAGTCAGAGGTTAGAGAGGGCACAGGAGAGGTGACCCTAAAGTGACCAACAAGGGATTCCAGCCCCTGGATGCCATAGGATCAAGCTGAGGGATCAGGCAGGTCAAGCCTCTTCTTCTATGGCCAGTGTCTGAGGAGGACTCTGTCCATTCTTCCTTCTATCCTGATCTATGTGTTCCTGAATCCAGCTCCTGAATAAGGTTCCTCTTTGCCACTGAGTCCAGTCTGGGACTTCCCAGTGGCTGCCACAGCATCAGTGGGGACAGTGATGGAATTGCCATTGGGGGCAATGCAAGGAGCAGGACCTGGCACTTGGCCTTGCTGATCCTTATCCTATTGCCCTTGGCCAGGCTGGATCACTCTCTCCAGTTGTACATCTCTCAGATGCAGCCTTTCTCTTCCCCAGGCACCCTCCCAGAAAGCTACTGCAGCAGCAGTGTGCACAGGGGCAGGAGGGGACAGCCCTTGCCTCATCCAGCAGCATCCCTGCCTCAGGGCTGCCACTACCCTACTGCCTCTTGCCTGTGCTTGGCTAGGAGAAAGGCCTCAGTGCAGCCTGATGGCAAGCACAGGATGCAGGGATCAGTTCCTCAGCACTCCATGGAGTGCTGACACTGTGTCCTTAACCAGGGGTGGCCCTGGGGCCCAGCCCTGGCAGGGGACACTGTTCCCCCTTGGCAAGGAGCATGGAACTGGGCTCAGGGTCACTCCTGGTTTAGGAAAAGGCAGCAGCCAGAAGCAAGGATGCAGCAGGATGATTTTACTGCCTCTCAGCTAGATGCACAGCAGCAGGTCAAGGGACACTGTTAACCTGCAGGGAAAAAGAGGAGACCCAGTTAACCTGCAGGGAAAAAGAGGAGACCCAGGAGGAGAAAGAGAATCCCCTGCCTTGTCCCCAAAGGATCAGCTTTGGAAAGCTGAGCACTAGGCCTCTCTGGTGTTTGTCCTTAGGTCCTTCAAGCATGGCTCATTGCTTGTGTGCTGCTGCCTGCTGTATTTTCTGTGCTGTGGCTCAGCTGTGCTCTCTCTGGGCTGGGGCTGAGAGCCAGGAGCTTCTCCACTGCTCTTACTTACAAACACAGCAGGGATCTTTGAGAAGAGTTCCAGCTCTCGTGCCAGATGTCTTCTGTCCTTCTGGCAGCTTCTCCTTTTGACCTTGGGCCTAGAACACAGCTTCTTCTTCTTCCTGTCACCCCTGGGCTTGGCTGTGGAAAAGGGAGAGTGGGGACAGTTGCTGGAGTTCTTCTGAGGAGAAGGAGGAGGAGTTGTTCCCTGCAGGGCTGTGCTTCCCAGGGGAGTCTGAGGCACAGGGATCTCATCCATGGCCTCTGAGGGAGAGTCAGCTGCCTGGGGGAAGCCACTGCTGCTGGGGGGGCCAGCAAAGAGGTGAGAGGATGAGGCAGCAGCTGTGGCTGGGAAATCTGCAGCTGGAAAGAGAGGGAGAAAAAAGCTTAAGGAGAGAGAAAGAGACATCCCTCAGCCCCCATCAAGGCATGAACAAGCCTTGATCCAGCAGTGTTACAAGACAATGACCCAGATATTGATGCAAACTGAGAGATGAACATGTAGAGAACTCTCCACTCAGCAGCATCCCCAGGTCTGATCCCTTTAGAGTACCTGCAGGCACTCAGAAGCACTCAGTGCCTTTCTGAGGCAAGTTCCCTGGCTGCCAATGCTGGGTTGCCATGCCACACTTCACTGCTGTGTGGCAGCAAACAGAAATGCAGCCCAGCAGAAGAAGAGAAGGTGTCTGGTCCACTCTCACCTGCTTGGGGAGCTGGGGGAGCAGGCCAGGGGCTGGGCTGCCCTTTAGAGCTCTTGTCTGCTGCTGAGGAAGAAACTTGCTGTGTCTTCTTCCTTCTCTTTTTCGGTGGCTGTGAAAGCAAGTGGCCCAAGAGAAGGGAGGTCACTTCAGCAGCCCAAAGGCATGCATGTCTAGAGCCAAACCACTACTGGGGATCAAAAGCCACAAAGCAGGGCACAGTGCTACAGAGAGATGCCTCGTGGCCAAAACAGGAGAGCTGGAAAGGAATTCCTCTTAGCATCTAGATCATAGAATCATAAAACAGTTCCAGCTGGAAGAGACCTTGAAGATCATGAGTGCAGCCTTTGTCCTAGCCCTAGCAACCTGCTAAATGATGCCTCCCAATGCAACATCTACCTGGCTCTTAAACAGCTCCAGGGATGGGGACTCAAGCACCTCCCTGGGCAGCCTGTTCCAATGGCTCACAACCCTTGCAGCAAAGAAATTCCTCCTAATGTCTAGCCTGAACCTCCCCTAGGGCAATTTCCATCCATTTCCCCTTGTCCTATCACTCTCCACTAGGGAGAACAGAGCAGTCCCTGCCTCTCTACAACCTCCCTTCAGGTAGGTAGAGAGAGCCAGGAGGTCTCCCCTCAACCTTCTCTTCTCCAGGCTATGATGACAAGAATTTGATCAAGAAGCTTGGAGGAAAGAGGGAGAGCAGCAGCACCTGCCATTTGAGCATCTGGATGGAGGTACAGGAGCATCAAGGAGAGCAGAAAACTGGGCTTGGGACAGCTGGTTTTGTACACTCCAGCTTCATATCCACACTCCCCTGACTTTCCCTGGGCAGCATCTGTATCTGAATGTATGAACTGTTGGATTTTCACACAATTCCAGCATGGTGAGTGCTGGAAGAGACCTCTGGGGATCATCTAATCCAACCCCCCTGCTCCAGCAGGCTCACCCACAGCAGCTTGCCCAGCATCACCTCCAGCTGCCTTGGGAATCTCTCCACACAAGGACACTCCACAAGCTCTCTGGGCAGCCTGGGCCAGGGCTCTGCACCCTCACACCAAACAACTTTCTCCTCCTCCTCACATGGAACCTGCTGGCTTCCAGTGTGTGCCCATTGCCCCTTGGCCTGGCCCTGGGCACCACTGAGCAGAGTGTGGTCCCAGCCTCTTGCCCCCTGCACCCTTTAGCTCTTGCTGAGCACTGAGCAGCTCCCCTGTGGCTCTGCTCTTCTGCAGCCTAAGCATCCCCAGGGCTCTCAGCCTTTCCTCCTGCCAGAGCTGCTCCAGTGCCCTCAGCATCTTCCTAGCCTCTGCTGGACTCTCTGCAGTAGTTCCTTGTCTCTCTTGCACTGGGGAGCCCAGAACTGGCCCCAGGATTGCAGCTGTGGCTTCCCTAGGGCAGAGTAGAGCTGATCCTGCTCTGCAGAAACCAGCACAGCTTGTTACCCCAACAAAGGAGCACTGCAGCAGCCAGATGTATTCTAGCTGAGCTGTGAGCAGTTTGGGCACTGCAGAATCTCTCTGATCACACAGGTGAGGTGAGACAGGAGAGCATCCCTTGCAGGTGGTGCCTGCAGGGGCCAGAGCTGCAGGGGCAGGAGGTAAGCACATGGCTGCAAGTGTGCACCTCTGCATAGTATCCCAGTATCCCAGTATGTCAGGGGTTGGCAGGGCCCTAGAAAGATCATCTAGTGCAACCCCCCTGCCAGAGCAGGATCACCTAGACCAGCTCACACAGCAATGTGTCCAGGCAGCTCTGCAATGGCTCCAGACAAGGAGACTCCACAGCCTCCTGGGCAGCCTGGGCCAGTGCTCTGGCATCCTTACTCCATCACCCTTGCTCAAGTGTCAGCAGCAGAGGCCACAAGTCTCCTGCTTACCTGAGAAGAGCTCATCAAGTGGCCTGATGGGAGGTTAGGAGAGAAGCTCTGCTGGAGGTCAGCATCATCCCTGTGGATATAGAGCTTTGGCAAGCTAAAACACACAGAGCAGAGAGAGAGACAAGCTGATGCCTAAGACCTGGCTTCACCCTGCTGCCTGCTCTGCTTGCACACACACACACCTCAGCCTGGCCAGCCATGCCATCCCCTGCCTGGCCCAGCATTCCCAGCACACCTGAGGGGGAGCTTTTCCCACACAACTGGGCAGGATATGAAGGGTTTCCTCTTCTTCCCTTCCCAGGGACATGAGTTAATAGGCAAGGATTCATTAAGAGCTATGGATGTGCTTGCCTGTGCTAGAAACTTTGCTGTTGTGACTCATCCCTCCCCAAGCTGAAATCACAGAACTCAAGAGATCAACCCAATTTAGGACTTCAGAGGACAAACCAGGCAGCTTGGAATTCATGTTAATATCAAACAGAACATTCTAGGAAAGATCTTTGCCCAGGGCTGGAGAGGCAAGTGCTCCTGCAGGCAGTTCTCCTCCTGAAATGCAAAGATCTCATCACCATGCCTTGGTCCAAAACCATTGGTGCTCCCTTCTCCTGCCAAGTGCTTTTGTCTTGGGTGACATCAGGGCCTTTAGGGACAATTTCCCAGTCACCAGAGGTGCTGCTGGGAGATTCCTAGCTCTGCCTTGACTTACCCTTTTCCAGTTGCTATGGAGAGTTGCCCTCCTTGAAGGCCAGGGTCTGGATAGACAGGGTTAGCTGCAATCAAGTCTGCTTGCTGAAACACAGAGGAAAAGGAACAATCACCATTTGCAGACCAACACGGACACAGAGGGGAGAAGAGAGATTTGTCACTACAGAGATGTTGTCCTCCTCCTCCCTCAGCCACATGCCAGCCATGGAAAAGACTTGGAAGAACATCAAATCCAACCCTGCCAAGTCACCACTAAGCCATGTCCCTCAGCTCACAGCTCCATGGCTTTTCAGTCCCTCCAGGGATGGAGACTCCAGCACTGCCCTGGGCAGCTTGGGCCAGGCCTTGACAACCCTTTTGGGGAAGAAATTGTTCCTAATATCCAACCTAAAGCTCCCCTGGTGCAGCTTGAGGCTGTTTCCTCTCCTCCTTATCGCTTGGTACATGGCAGAACAGACTGACCCCCACTGTCCTTACACAGCCAAGAAGATGCAAAACCAAGGTTGAGATCATGACAAGGCCCTGATTGATTCATTGCAGTCCAGGTCAGTGTTTCATGGGACTCAAAATCAAAGCTGGGCACACTTAGAGAGAGCAGCTTCATCATTTCTTGGGACCACATTCCAAAGATCACTTAAAGCCTCTGTTTGTCAGAACACTTCAATCCCAGGAGCCAAGCCAAAAGCTTCCTTTGAGTTCAGAATGGGGGTGAGGAAAAGGAAAGCATGCAGAGAAAACCAAAGTTGTGTTTGTGGTGTGAATCCTGTATGGCTAATAACTGCTGGCTTCCAAGGTGCTTCCACTGCTCATTTGCCTCAGCTCAGGAGATGAATTCCAAGCAGTGCCCTCCTGCACTTTACAGCTGCACACTTGGATTGACAGTGAAGCAGNTGCTCCAGTGCCCTCAGCATCTTCCTAGCCTCTGCTGGACTCTCTGCAGCAGTTCCTTGTCTTTCTGGAACTGGAGAGCCCAGACCTGGCCCCAGGACTGTAGCTGTGACCTAACTAGGGCAGAGTAGAAAGGGAGGAGAAGCTCCCTTGCCCTGCTGCTCACACTCAATTGAATTCACCCCAGGAGCCCATTGGGCTTCTTTGCCCTGAGGGCACATTGCTGGCTGATGGTGACCTTGTTGTCCTCCAGCACTCCCAGCTCCTTCTGTGCAGAGCTGCTTCCCAGCAGATCAACTCCTAACCTGTCCTGCTCCATGAGATTATTCCTCCCCACGTGCAGGATCCTACAAGAAGAAGCTCTTGTTGAACTTCCTGAGGTTCCACAACTCTCAGCTTGCCCAGGTCAGGAGTGAGAGATGAAGGAAAGCAGAGAAATGAAGAGAGCAGACACTAGAGCATGTCCTGGCTGAACTGAGCTGCAGCAGGACACATCCCAGAGTCCCTGGGAAGCATCAGGATTCAGTGTCCACAGCAGACAGACAGACAGGACTGCAGGCCTGGCATTGGAAAGGAGATTAACAAATGATCCATCTTGAGAACATCCTGAAAAAACTTCTTTCCAAGCAGGGAGTTGCAAGAGCTTTCTCAAATCCATTTTGTCCCTTCCAGCCTTTTCTAAATGATGGATCACCAACACAGCCACAGCAAAGAAAGCAAACCATCCAAGCTGACTGGCAGAGGCAAGTGGAAGAAGAGCTGAGCAGTAGAAAGCACAATGTTTGCTCACCTCAGAGCAGAGCCCCAGCCTCCCTCTGCTCCCTCAGGCACTAGCAGGCACACAGCAAGACAGAGCCACCCTCTACCTTTAAAGGGCACTTAGTGCAACATTCTTGCACTCAGCAGGGAAAACCCCAACTAGAGCAGGATGCTCACAGCCCCAACCAACCTCACCTGCAATGGTTCCAGGGATGGGACATCTCCCACCTCTCTGGGTAACCTGGGCCAGTGTCTCACCAGCCTCAGGGGAAACCATTTCTTCCTTAGATCTAGTCTCAAGCACCTCTTTTAGTTTCAAACCATCACTCTTGTCCTGTCCCAACAGCTCCTGCTGTGTGAGATCCTGTCAGACAGACCTAGTCAGACAGAGCAGTTCTGTCCACCTCAGGTTTCATGGCTACAGCTTCAGGATGGATTCAGCTCCCCTGCCTGCTGCAGCTGCTCCTAGCATCCCTCTAGTGACAGCCAGGGCCATGAAATATTGTCTGGCTGGAGGGGGAAGCAGAATGGAACAGGACAAACTGGTTCTTGCCCCAGGGAAAGTGGTTCTGTTGCAAGTTTTGAGGCTGAGAGTGAAGAGTAGGTTCCTCTTAGAATCATAGAACAGTTAACAGCTGGAAGAGACTTTGGAGATCATGAGTGCAGCCTTTGTCCTAGCCCTAGCAACCTGCTAAATGATGCCTCCCAATGCAACATC
>VWZO01008234.1:2249-14067 GCA_013396975.1 Bucco capensis | reverse complement strand
CTCTAGTTGGGGATGTCCCTGGCCACTGCAGGGGGGTTGGTCTAGATGAGCTCCAGAGGTCCCTTCCAACCCTAACCAGTCTAGGATTCTATGATTCAATGTTAGGACAAGAGGGAATGGGAGCAAGTTGGACCACAGGAGGTTTAGTATTAACCTGAGGAAAAACTTCTCTACAGTACAGGTGCCAGAGCACTGGCCCAGGCTGCCCAGGAGGCTGTGGAGTCTCCTTGTCTGGAGCCATTGCAGAGCTGCCTGGACACATTGCTGTGTGAGCTGGTCTAGGTGATCCTGCTCTGGCAGGGGGGTTGCACTAGATGATTTTTCTAGGGCCCTTCCAACCCATAACATTCTGTGATTCTGTGCTTCTGTGTCTGCAAGGCCTTTAGGAAGAGCAGCCAGCTCTGTGCAGAAGGGAGTAAGGCATGGAGTTGCTCCCTGTGGGAGCTAGGCTGTACCTTGGAAGCGCTGGTCGGAGCGAAGCGCGGCAGGCTCCAGGAAGAACTCGGCGAAGATGTAGCAAGCGATGAGCAGCAGCAGCCCCAGGCCCAGCACAGCAGACAGCACACTGTTCAGAAAGAGCCTGCCAAGGAGGGAACAAGGCTGAGTGCCTTCAACAACAGCACACCCAGCACTCCAAACCCCAAGCATTAACACAGCTCTCCCCAGTTCCTGTTCTTACACTTAGGACAGCCACTGGGGAAGAGTCTTAGTTCTGATTTGCTACCTGGGGGTAGGTCTCTTCTCCAGGGTTAACAAGGAGAGGATGAGAGGAAATGGCTTCAAGTTGCAGCAGGGGAGGTTTAGATTGGATTAAGGAGGAATTTCTTTGCTGCAAGGGTTGTTAAGTGTTGTCCCAGGCTGCCCAGGGAGGTGCTGGAGTCACCATCCCTGGAGGGGTTGAAGAAACATTGAGCTGTGGTCCTTAGGGCCATGGGTTAGTGGTATGGGAGTGCTAGGCATGGTTGGACTGGAGGAGCTTAGAGGTCGCTGCCAACCTTTGTGATTGTGTGATTCAGCGACTAAACTGTCACATCTATCTAGGAGACAGGCACAGTCTGAAAATCCNTTAAACCTCCGTCCTAAGGACTTGGCTGCCAGTGTCCAAGCTTGCTAGGCCCTGGCAGATGAACCTTAGGACTAAAGGGTGGGTCCAGCTCTGTGCATGCTGTGTCTCACCTAAAAAAGAATCCATAGTGCAGGCTCGAGGGTGCTATCTGCTATCCTCTTTTTATCAGCGCGCTTGGAAAAGGCGCTGAGGAGGAGCATGGATGGAGCCCTCCCTGGAGCTTCGTTCGCCAAGCCTAGCCATACAATACAATCTAGGAGAGACAAAGAGCTCCCTGGCCAAACTCTGAAGGTGCTGTAACGTGGGCACCCAGCAGCAATCAACACTTTCCTTTCTACATAGTTTTAGTGCCAGAAAGGAAAGTGAGAAGCAATCATGAGTGACAGACTCCTCATTCTTCATCTTGAACCTGGCACCAGATCAGAGGTGTCTAGATGCTGCTGTAATTCCTGCCAACTGGCAAGTCCCAGAGGGAAAGCATGGATCTGGATGCAGCTTCTTTCAGTGATGGGAACAGCATGAACATGGATCTGTTCCCACTTCAAGTCTCAGAAGCATTAAGGACACCTAGTTAACATCCCCAAAGCTTTTTCTAACCCCAAATAATAAGATTATGTCCTCTGTTTTTACTTGGAGATGTTCAGCTACAAAACTCTATGTGCAGGAGCTCTATGAATACCATAACCATGCTGGTATTTTCTGTCTAGTCTTTTCATGACTGACATTAGTCAGCCTGAGTCTGAACACAAAGAAAAGTGGCTCTGTGTGGCTGAGCACAGACTGGACTGAGATTCAGGAGAATCTTGGGAAGAGAAGGGATGGCATTACTGCTGCAGTGTTGTGCTCCTGTCATGATGCCCCAGGCTCTTACCAGTAATTCCTCTCTCCCACACAGTTGTTGAGCCATTTGCAGTGGTGATCAAAGCCACACACACACTTGTTGCAAGTTCCACAGTGCTTGGAGTTGGCACTCCTGCCAAAGAAAGGGTGGTGTTAGCATGGCAGCACCAGCTCCTTACCAGGACTCTCCAGGGACACAAATCTAGGAGCATAGAGCAGTAGAGATCTTGGTGACAGTGAGAAACCTTCCCCATCCAAACATCTCAGCCATTTGGCCATCTCTGAACCAAGGAATCACAGAATGGTTTGGGTGGGAAGGGACCTTTCAGGGTCACCTAGTCCAACCCCCTGCAGTCAGCAGGGACATCTGCAACTAGAGCAGGTTGCTCAGAGCCCCAAATAATCTGACCTAGAATGGTTCCAGGGATGGGACATCTCCCACCTCTCTGGGTAACCTGGGCCAGTGTCTCACCACCCTCAGGGGAAACATTTACTTCTTAGATCTAGTCTAAATCTCCCTCTTTTAGTTTCAAACCATCACCCCTTGTNTCCCTTCCAACCCAAACCATTCTAGGATTCTAGGATTCTATGATCTTTTTTCCTCTGAGGGTGGTGGAGCATTGGCCCAGGCTGCCCAGCAATGTGCTGGAGTCTCCATCTCTGGAGATATTCCAAACCCAGCTAGGCCCATCCTGTGCAAGCTGCTCTAGGTCCTGCTCTGGCAGGGGAGTTGCACTAGATGATCTCCAGAGTTCCCTTCCAACCCCTAACCCAGCAGGCACCAGCACCCACCCAGCTGAACCCTGCCACGAGATGAAGTTTAAGCAGTGCTGGGGAGCTTCAGGAGCTCAATTTCCCCGTTCTAGCCTAAGAAGTGGTGCAGGAGGCTGAGTGGCAGGAGGAGAAGGGCAGATACTCACACATGCACCTGGCAGACGCGGCAGTGCCGGTTCTCGATGGCATGGGCGTGCTGCTGCCGGCTGAAGGTGCCCACAGGGCCCAGGTAGTTCTTGTGACGCACGCTGGCATCTGCAGGGTCGATGGACACTGCGCTGAGGTGAACCACTAGGTGGTAGATAAAACACACCCCTGGACACTGCAGGCAACAGTTAAGGATCCTCTGAGTGACATAAGGAATGCAGACCTCACCTGGAGTACTGCTTCCAGTTCTGGAGCCCGCAGCACAAGAAAGAGCTGGAGGTGCTGGAAGGTGTCCAGAGCAGGGCCATGAGGATGCTCAGAGGCTGGAGCACCTCTGCTATGAGGCCAGGCTGAGAGAGTTGGGGTTATTCAGTCTGGAGAAGAGAAGGCTCCCAGGAGACCTTCTGGTGGCCTTCCAGGATCTGCAGGGGCTACAAGAAAGCTGGGGAGGGACTTGTTAGGCTGTCAGGGAGTGCTAGCACTAGGGGAATGGATCCAAACTAGAGGAGGGGAGATTTGGATTGGATGTTAGAAAGAAGTTGTTCCCCATGATGGAACACAATCTATAGACAGGCAACATCCAGGGCTCTGTCACTGCTTCTTGAAGTGTTACCCGTCTGGATTCTTACTTTCCAGGTCAGAGGGAAAACACTTGAGCAGTACTTTTGATCAGACACCTGAAGGAACTGCTGATATTTGGAAAAAACAGACAAATCTGTAAGAATTCATTCAAGTATCAAGCAGCAAACCCTCCCTGCCTGGAGTTCCCACTGCATCCCAGAGCTTGCTTCCCAATCTACTGCAACTAGAAGAGCATGGGGGTAAAAAATTCACCTTGCAGTTTGTTTATTCTAGCCCCAGATGTGCCCCTCACTGATGGTTCAAAGGTTTAGGGTAAGCAGGGCAGTGTGGTGAGGAAGAAGAGGAGCTCTTTGAGAGGTCTAGCTGACTAGTGTAGCAGAATGGGAAAGGATTTGCCTTGGACACAAAAGAGACATTAGCAAACACTTGCTCACCAGTGACAAACCCTCCCCAGCTCATTAAAGCTCCAAACTCAGGATTCCTCTTCCAGTCTGCCACTTCCCAGACAACCCAGTCCACCAGGAGGAGTGGACACCAGGGGAGTGACTAGTGGTGTGCCCCAGGGGTCAGTGCTGGGGCCAGGACTGTTCAATATATTCATCAATGATCTGGATGAAGGGGGAGAGTGTTCCCTCAGCAAGTTTGCAGATGATCCCAAGCTTGGAGCAGTGGCTGGCACACCAGGAGCTGTGCTGCCATCCAGAGTGACCTGGACAGGCTAGAGACATGGGCAGGGAGAGACTGAATGACATTTAACAAGGGGAAGTGTGCAGTACTGCATCTGGGAAAGAACAAGCCCATGGATCNTGGAGTCTCCTTGTCTGGAGCCATTGCAGAGCTGCCTGGACACATTGCTGTGTGAGCTGGTCTAGGTGATCCTGCTCTGGCAGGGGGGTTGCACTAGATGATCTTTCTAGGGCCCTTCCAACCCCTGACATACTGGGATACTGTGAAAATCAAGTGCCAGCTCCTACAGGCAACCCCATGGTGTAATGATAACTGTGCAAATCTGACTTTCAGGACTCAGTCCCTCAGCAGAGGGAGGTGGGGCTGCCCATTGCTGGCAAGGATGTTTCAGGAGGGGCTTTTTTAGTCCAGCTTCCCTCAAACCCTGCAGTAGGCTAGGAGATGAATAGTGCAAAGCCAAGGAGTCACACAGGCAGAAGAGTGGCAAAGACCTTAACACCTTAACAGAGACTGAGGAAGGACACAAGCAGGATGTTAGTCACCTACCTAAAGGTGAAAGGCAAGAGAGGATCTCAAAATACCTGGGCTTTAGAGAGAGGAGAAGATCAAGATGAGGGTTCTAGTTCAGGAAAAGCTTCTGGCTCAGTTGCTTTCTCTGCTCCCTGTAAACCTCACTGGGAGCTTCTTGCAGACCACATTTGTCCTCTTGCCCAAAGGATACAACATAGCCAGCAGGCAGCCAGTGGCGAGGCAGGAGAGGAACCAGGATTCCAAAGCCAACCAGGGCAAAGAAGATGTACAGGAGCCAGGCAATGATCTGGAAGAGGTGCAGAGGCCAGCTCCAGCCATTCCTTCGAGCATGTCGCACTGGCACCTCAACAACAGCTTCCCCCAAAGGCTCTGGAGCTGTCTTACTAGGAGGTTTATTGCAGATATTCATCTAGAGAAACCAACAGTGGAGAAGAAACAAAGAGGTGAGTAAGAAATAGTGTGACTAAGTCCTGGTCCTGGTGGCCAGCAAGCTGGAGAGGCTAAAATGAGGAGACATCTGAGGAGAGACTTCTCTCTGCATAGGGGACTTGGGAGTGATAGTAGCAAAAGGGAAAGCCATTAGGAATCCATTAGGAAATGGCTTCAATTTGCAGCAGGGGAGGTTTAGATTAGATCTAAGGAGAAATTTCTTTACTGAAAAGGTTGTTAAGTGTTGTCCCACGGTGCCCAGGGAGGTGCTGGAGTCCCCATCCCTGGAGGGGTTGAAGAAACATTGAGCTGTGGTCCTTAGGGCCATGGGTTAGTGGTATGGGAGTGCTAGGCATGGTTGGACTGGATGAGCTTAGAGGTCTCTGCCAACCTTTGTGATTCTGTTAAAAAGGGGAAACACACAATTAGACACTAAAAGCAAGTGCTCCTCTCTGCCTGAAACAATACCCCAAACTTTCAGCCAAGGGAAACTTCTGAATGGATCTAGAGCTGAGTAAAAAGAGCCCAGAGGGTCTTTTGGTGGCAGGTGGAGATGGAGCTGCTGTGCTCTGGGGCTGTGCTCATGTCAGGATGCTGATGACAGCAGATCAAATGCTGTCACCTGTCTCAGGTACACCATGTCCTCCTTCCATCTGGGGCAGAGAAGTGTGGTGAGAGCAGGTGGTCACACTACATAGCATCCATGAAAAACAGAGACTCCTTTGTCAGCAACAAAAGAGGTGCAAAGCCTAGGAACTGAGAAAGTGAACTTTCATGACAGAAATGAGAAAAGAAGCAGGAGTTACTCCGTAACCCAAATGTAAAGCAGCTTGTTGCTAAAAGCACTCCTTTCTGCCCACCTACAGAAAACACCCAATATAAAACCAGGGAATAAATTCACCACAGATTCATGGAAGAGTTTGGATTGGGAGGGACCTTTAAGAGTCATCTAGTCCAACCCCCAACATTCAGGGCTCACTGTAGGCAGTGGTTGTTAACTGTATTATAGAATCACACAGAACTGGCAGGGTTGGAAGGGACCTTAAAGCCCATTTAGTGCCAACCCCTGTGCCTGCCATGGGCAGGGACACCTGGCACTAGAGCAGCTTGCTCCCAGCCCCAGCCAGCCTGGCCTGCAACACTGCCAGGGCTGGGGCTGCCACCACCTCTCTGGGCAACCTGGGCCAGCGGCTCAGCACCCTCCTGGGGGACAACTTCTGCCTAACATCCATCATGGAATAGTTTGGGTCGGAAGGGTCCTTTAAAAGACATCTAGTCCAACCCCCAACATTTAGGGCTCACTCACTCACCGTACACAGTGGTTGCTAATTGTATTAGTTCACTCTAAGTCACTTAAGCGAGTTATCAGGTTCACCCCTTCAGAGGACACATACAGCAGGCCGGACTGGGGCAACGGGAGCACTAAGGTAACCCCTCCCGCTGCTCCACCACCTCCCTTATATTCCTCACCTTCACCCCGCAAAGGCGGTTTAGAGCGGCCCCGTCTCCGCCTCATGCCCAGGAGGGGAGCGGGGCCCTCCCGCTCGAGGCTGCCACGCCAGCTCCCGGCTCCAGCAGCGGAGCTCAGGCCGCTGGGCCGATCGCCACGGCAACGGCCGGGGCTACGGCGGGGCAGAGGGGACAAAATGGCTGCAGCGGGAGGAGCGAGGTCTAGGGGAAAAAAGCCCCTCTGTGGGGCTTTCGCTGCGCCCGCGGGCTCCGGGAACTCCCAGGATTGGAGCATCTGTGGCAGGAGGAAAGGCTGAGAGCCCTGGGGATGCTTAGCCTGCAGAAGAGCAGAGCCACAGGGGAGCTGCTCAGTGCTCAGCAAGAGCTAAAGGGTGCAGGGGGCAAGAGGCTGGGGCCACACTCTGCTCAGTGGTGCCCAGGGCCAGGCCAAGGGGCAATGGGCACAAACTGGAAGCCAGGAGCTTCCATGTGAACAGGAGGAGAAAGTTGTTTGTTGTGAGGGTGCAGAGCCCTGGCCCAGGCTGCCCAGAGAGCTTGTGGAGTCTCCTTGTGTCATCATGGCTATGCTTGGCAAACGAAGCTCCAGGGAGGGCTCCATCCACTCTCCTCACCCACGCTTTTCCAAGCGCGCTGATAAAAAGAGGATAGGAGATAGCACCCTCGAGCCTGTGCTATGGATTTTTTTTAGGTGAGACACAGCATGCGCAGAGCTGGACCCACCCTTTAGTCCTAAGGTTCATCTGCCAGGGCCTAGCAAGCTTGGACGCTGGCAGCCAAGTCCTTAGGATGGAGGTTTAACCTCTTAGATGGAAGGCCTTACAGGGCTAAACGAGCTCCATCTGCCTGGGTTTGGAATCAGAGTTGTCCTTCTCCTAGAATGACTGCCAGAAGGCTAATGAGCTCATCCTACCCATCTAAGGATTCTAGGAACATGGGTATCACTCCCCACACTTTCCCGTGGGCAATGAGTTTAATGCTCCCTCTGCTGTGGGCACAGTTATGGCACCAGGGGCCACAGGAGACCACAAGGGATTGTCAGACTGTGCCTAGTCTCCTTGTGTGGAGAGATTGCAAAGGCCCCTGGAGGTGTTGCTGGGCAAGCTGCTGTGGGTGAGCCTGCTGGAGCAGAGGAGTTGGGCTGGCTGATCGCCAGAGGTCCTTTCCATATGGGCGTTCTGTGATCACTCAGCCCCTCTGACACAGCTTTGAGATCCTCCCTGTGTTATCTGGTATCATAGAACTCCAGCAAGATAGATTCCAGGTTCATCTGGATCAATAGACAAGTAGCAAGAATGCTGGAAAGATACTGTTGGCAGAGACCTCTAAGCTCCTCCAGTCTAACCATGCCTAGCACTCCCATACCACTAACCCATGGCCCTAAGGACCACAGCTCAATATTTCTTCAACCCCTCCAGGGATGGTGACTCCAGCACCTCCCTGGGCAGCCTGGGACAACACTTAACAACCTTTTCAGTAAAGAAATTTCTCCTTCATCTAATGTAAACCTCCCCTGCTGCAATTTGCCCCAGTGAGGAGCTGGGCTTCTGTTGCCCAGTCTACTCAGCAGTGTGATGTCTGGGGCTTGGAGCTGGCTCTGTGAGGATGTCAGCCCCTGTGCAGGTGACCTGGAGGAGGTTACCGTTGTGTTTGGTGGCCTGTCTCTGCAGGTGGCTCTGGAGCATGGCGAGCTGCAGCCGGAGCCCATGGGTGACTCGCAGGTGGGCAGCCTTCTGTGCTGCCAGCAGCTTCTGCTTCTGCTGCACCATGCTGAGGGACTGCTGCTGGCTCAGGCACTCCTGGAGGGGGACACAAGGACATCCCCATCACCCACCAGGCTCCCGCAGCACCCTGTCACAGCCTGAAGAGACCTTCCCAAACAGACAACATCTTTAGGGGTAGTTTGGATGCCCTGGGCAGAGCCTGCTCCTGCCTCCATATCTGCTCCAGCCTCAGTCCCTCCATCTGGTCCTGGCCCAGTGCTCAGATGCTGAGGAGCAGTTTGGATGCCCCAGGTGGGTTTAGCATCACCTTGCTGCTACAGGGAAATAGCCCCATGACCATCCCTGTTAGGCCTGGGCAGCCCCATGAGAGCTGTGGCCATGCCATACACCCCACCTTGGGGTGTTGATGGGGTGCTGGAGGGTGACAGGTGAGCACCATGGCTGTGCCATAACCCCACCTAAGGGCAGTGATGGAGCGATGGGGAATGAGAGATGGGTGTTGAGAAGCTCCCAGTGGAAGCTCTGCAAGGAGGCTTGAGGTGGGGGGGAGGCACAAGGGTCCTTACCTGGACACTGGAGAGGGGCAGCTGCAGGATGCCCAGGGCCAGCCAGGCTGGCAGCAGGACAAGGAGCATGGCGGTGGGGCTGGCTCCAAGCAGGCAGGCTGCAGGGATGATGCTGATGATCTGCTTCTGCCTCTCTGGCTCCTAGTGCTCCCTGTTCCTGCTGGGATCTATCTATGGCAGGAGCCTGGCTCTTTGTTGGTTTTTGCCCTAGCATATGCGGAGTGGTAAGAAAGTTTCTCCTTGGCACTGGCCCCAGCCCCTCTCCTCCCTCTCCATACATCAGAGGCTTTGGGGCCTTTCATGTCCCAGGGCCAGAGGATGCTGGGGCCAGGCAGTGGCTGTCACAAGTGCAGCAGTGCTGCTGGGCTCCCCACACAGCTCTGGGGGTGCACGATGAGGCTAATCCTGTGGGAGAGTGTCCTAGGAAAAGGGATGGCTTTGGGGTCAGTGCTGCTGAGGAGGACAGCCTGGCAGCACCATGGACTCCCTGGGATGAGCTCAGCCCAGCTGGAGCTGACAGAGGAACTCCAGGGTTCTGCTGCAGCCTAGAGTTGGGGTGCAGGTTGGCATCACAATTAGCATTAAAAACAAGGTTGGGGTTAGGGGCAGCATTAGGCTTAGGGTTGGGTTTAGTGTTGGGGTTATCATTAGGGTTAGGATTAGAGTTAGGCTTAGATTTTGGTTTAGGAGTGGGGATCAACTGAGCCTAGACAGCAAGGACGTGTCGTCACTGAGCCCAAAGCCCTGGGACCCCTCCCCACCATACCCAAACCCATACGACCCCTGAGATCCCTTCCCACTGAGCCTGGACCTCCAGGACCCCTGAGCCCCTTCCCCACTAAGCCCACACCCCCAGGACCCCTCCCCACTGAACCCAGATCCCTGAGCCCGCTCCCCACTGACCCCAAACCCATAGGACCCCTGGGACCCCTCCCCACTGATCCCACATCCCTAGGACCTCTCCCCACCAAGCCTAGACCCTTGGCACCCCTCCCCACTGACCTCACAGCCCTGGATCAAGCTCAAGATTCCCCTAACCCCCCCTGAAATGGGTCTGGGGTCTGCCAAACTTCACCCAGCCCTCTTGGGCCTGGATCCAGCCCAGGACTCTTTCCCTCAGGCATTCCAAGGTCCAGCCCAGGATCATTTGGACAAGCTCGGGGACCCTGAAGCAGTGAGCTTGGTGGGCAAAGCAGGGTCAGGGGGTCCCAAAACCCCTCAAGACCCTCCCCAAGCCCCCATCTGGGGAGGCTTGGGAAGAGCCTGGGGGGGTCTGAGAGGTCTCAGGAGGGGCTTGGGGAGGGTCCGGGGTCTCAGGGGGACTTGGGGATAGTCTGAGGGGTCTCAGATGGGGGCTGGGCAGGCTTGGGGAAGGTCTGGGGGTTCTCAGGGGGGGTCTGAGGGGGCTTGGAGAGGACCTAGGGGACCTGAGAGGTGTCTGGGGGGATGGTAAAGGGTCTGTGGGATCTCAGGGGGGCTTGCAGAAGGTCTGGGAGGGCTTAGGGAGGGTCTAGGGTGTCTCAAGTGGGACTGAGTGGGTCTAGGAGAGGGCTTGAGGGAGTCTGGGTGGTCTTAGGGGGTTTCTAGACCCTAACAGGGACTCTCAGGGGGTCCCTAACTGGGTAGGGGTCTCTGGGGTCCTGAGAGAGATGAAGCTTAGAGATGTGCTCCCTCTCTGTCAGGTTTTGACGCTTCAATCCCTTTCCTCCTTTCTCCAAATGGAAGAAACTACTTGGAGGAGCTGCCTAACTGTATGGGTCTGATTGCCACCTAGTGGCACAGACTGAGGAAGAGCCTCAAACATTTTCATGTTGGATAAAAACCCAGAGACACAAATTATGGATCATGGAGTCAGTTTTTATTTTGGATCAAATAAATACCATAAAAATAAATACAAACAATATATACCATAAAAATAAAACAGCATATTTATAATGAACGGAAAAGAAAAAACATGTGAATTGCCTCAAATTAATTCCTTATATACTTTTTTTGGATGTTTCCCAACCTTTCTTTCAACATTTCCCAACTTTCCACAACAGTAGAGAAGTCACAACAGTAGAGAAGTCACTTCTAGAGCAGATGGCAAACCTGAGGGACACTGCTGTTTGCTGTATTTACTCTTCAGAGAGCCAGGCTCTACCTTCCATAAAATCAGACAGTTAGTGTCCCAGTTAGTGTTGTGAAGCTCAGGGAAAGAAAAGTAGAGCTCCTCACAATTCAGCTTTCCCAGATCCAGTGCTCAAGGATCTCTATGTTGAGGCTGCTCAACTGCTGAAGGTTTTGGAGATAACAGAAGAGAGGCAGAAAACTGCTGAAAGGGAAACTACTAGAAGGAAAAAAATGCCAACTTGGCATCTCTGATTGAACTCTGCATCTGACACTCAACATGCTTGTTCCTGAGGGACTCCAGCTCCTCAAGGGAATGGTCACTAAAGAGATGGAACAGAACGGGGCCCAGCACTGAGCCCTGGGGAACTCCACTAGTGAGCAGAGGGAAGGTCAAGCAAAGGAATTCAGTGTGCCCCAAAGCTCAAGCACTTGTTAGTATGGCTGAATGTTTAGTGAACAGGTTCAGGCCAGAGCTCCAATCCCCAAGTGGACATCCTGCCTTTACCCCTAATCCCCTCCCTCCCCCAGGAAAAGGAAGGAAAAGAGGAAGTAGGAGGNGTTCATCCATAATGGCTTTGCTTGACCTTACCCGAGATGCAGAGTTAACTGAGGGGTATGCCAAGTTCTTCAAAGCCTTGGTCCAGTTCTGAGCTCCCCAGTTGAAGAGAGACAAGAACTGAGCAGTTTTCCCAACATGTAGCAGCATCAGNGCGCGCGAGGGGAAAAGGATGGCACAGGACGCATGCAAGGGGAAAAGGACGGCATGGGACGCGCGCGAGGGGAAAAGGATGGCACAGGACGCGTGCAAGGGGAAAAGGACGGCACAGGACGCGCGTAAGGGGAAAAGGACGGCACAGGATGCGTGCGAGGGGAAAAGGATGGCACAGGACGCG
>VWZO01008232.1:0-51632 GCA_013396975.1 Bucco capensis | reverse complement strand
CCTTGGTGATTCTGTGGTTCTGTGATTCTGTTATGGTAACCCCGGTTGTAATGCCCCATAGGTTCAATTACAGCATTAGCAGTTCACAAATCGTGCGACATCCTCCATTTTCCACTCTCCTTTGGGATACAAAACACCAGACTATTCCAGGGACTACTTGTGGATTGCATTCCTTGATAGTCAGCAACTATTACTGCTGGGATTAATTTCAAGCCTTGCATTAACATATCAGATCTTCAAAAAATTAATCCCACCATGCCTGCTGGCCTTCTTGAATATATGGACCCACACATGTTACATCTGGCTCTTTCAGAAGTAATTCTGTGGTAGAGATAATGTGGCTAGGGGTGGGCATGTTCTGCAGAGTTGTGTCCAACGGTGACAGGTTGGGAGAGGACAGGAGAGCATATGCTACCCCTTATGGCTCAGCTGGATCAGGGGCACCAGCTGGGCCAGGGGTGGACTGCAGAGGGTACAAGGTGGCCAGACCGGAGCGGGAGAAGGGGATTCATGCACTGGTCGCTGATGCAGCACCAATACCAATACCAATACCATCAAGTCCCCCTCTTCAATGCCTCTTCTATGCAGCCCTCCAGCATGGATCTTCCTCCTCCAAATGTCTTTAAAACAATTCGAGCTTGGCTCTGCCAATGCCTCAAGAAGGGACATGGTAGAGGTGCTCTGAATACCTCCCTCCTGTACCGCCTGCCTTAGCTCCTTAACAGCCTCATAAGTTAGTGGCTGCCATTCCATGGCCTGATTAGGCTTTGTCTTGGTTTGGTAAGAAAATTTGGGAAAGACCCAGTTAGGGAACCTCCCCCTTTCCCAAAAAGGAAAGAAAAATGAATAATTCCCTCTGCACACCGGGGGTGAGTTGTAAAGAATAACTTTTAACAGAGAAAAATATATCACAATAAAAATACAGAATGAGATAAACCCTCCCGGTTCCCCCTCACACCACTGGCTTCTGCCCCACTCAAAATAAAAACCTGCTTGGGTACAGTCCGATTAAGATGAGGAGGCAGATTAGCTGGTCTGGGAGGGTGGGTGAAGGAAACCAGGGAGTGGATGATGCTGATGGGTGGGTGAGCGGACAGGAGACAAAAGGATGGCCTGGCCGCCCCAGCACGCCGCAACAAATACGGCGAACACCACGCGCTCTCTCCTCTTCTTGGAAGTGAAGCATTCCCAGAGCTCCTTGCGCACAAGATGTCCCTCCTAGCGCTCCATTCACACTTCTGTCTCCCACATCATGGCTACATCGGGGCAGTGTTGCTTCTTTTTCTGCCACTGCTGCTGCCACCGCTCCAGGGCTAGTGGGTGTGGGCTGCTGCCACCTTTGCCTGCTGGCCAGTGGGACACACACTGCCCCCAGCTGGTCCCCTGCCTCTGTGCTCACCGGGGCTTGCCAGGGCTGCCCCTGCCAGCAACCGCCACAGTCGGAATGGCTCTGCGTCGAGCCGGCACCACCAGGGCAGGAGTGTGGGTTGCCATGCTGACCCATTGCAGCCGCTCGGCTCCTGTCCGCGTGGCTTAGTCGGTGGAGAGGGCTACCCCCACCGCCAAGAGCTTACAAACAAACACAGTCAGGGGGTGAAGGAGGGGCAAGATGGATACCTCCAGTCATTTACATACCCTACAACAGGCTTATAGAACATCAGACATACCATTGCGACTCCCAAGTCTCCTTGCCTAAGGGCCTCCCACTTACATTCCGTCCATCAATCCCCCAACCCCTTGCCCGCATTTCCCAAAAGTGTAGACAGCTCATCATGAAGGTGTGGGTATAGATCAGGGTCCTTTATCTGAGTCAACAGGACTGGGATCGAAAGGGTTCTCCGACCTGTCAGTTATTATCCATACTTCCCGATGCTGAGTTTCCACTCGGCATGGCACAGGCTGCAGTGGTTGCTATTGAGGATTGTGACAGCAATGGAGGTGCCGAGGGGGCTACTGTTAATTCTGATGGTGCAGACAGCTACAGATTCTGCTGCCTTGCACAGCTTCCTTGGCATTATTCTGAACTTGTCGCAGAGTGGCGATAATCTGCCACCAGGTCAATAAATACCTTCCTGCAATTAAGTCTCTGTTAGAAGCAGCTTTGTGCAGTCACTTGCTGACATTTTGCGAGGCAGGTATTTGAAATGTGCCTTCAGAGGGAAAGTCTGGCACCTTAGCACAGGTCCATTCCAACAGAGAATGGATCGCTAACTCCAGACCTGATGTAGTTCGTTGCTGTACTGTTAGCAATTGCCACAGCACGTCCAGGCTGCGCTGCTGTTCCTGGGATAATTTCCCTCCCATGGTTCCCGACTGCTCACCTTCATTCCAGGCAATGGGTGCACAATATCAAAAATTCCACGGTACCTTGGTTCAGTTGGACAACGCCACCGGATTGAGCTTCATGAGCTTCCTACTTATGTCCCTGTTCAGGCGCCATTTGTGGCATATGGAGACGCGGACTTCGGCTGAGTGCAACCAAAGATGTTTATTGTACAAAAGCAATTACTTTTGTATCTCCAAACCTGGATACAAGCTCCTGCTGTAACTTTCTCACCAGGTCCAGGGTCAAGCCTTTAAGCAAATATATAGCCATATATGGTTATAATCTCTAAGCTGATAAACATGTTTTTCTCTTTCTTGTTTCCCTCTACATGAACACCTGGTCTTCTTCACTCCCCTTTCACACTGAGCAAGCAGTTTTGATCCTCCTCCCCCACAAGGTATGTCTGAGCCACTGTTCTCACCACATTCTCCCCGTTCAATGCATCTAGAGATCTGGGTAGGGGAACAGCAGCATTCAGGAGCAATGCATGTTCTCACAGGTCTCAGGATATGTAAAGCTCTTCTTTACATGGAAGTACAAACATTTTTGTGCCTTTATAATGAAGCACTATTTAACTAGTTTTAGGAGGGGGAGAGGAGAATTTAGAGTTTATCTCCTCTCTGTATAAGTCATCAGAATTGCTGACCTCGAATAAAAGGGATAAGAGGAGTTTTATTCCAAAACAATAATCTCGACTCAGTAATGCACAATTACTTCTAGAACAAACTGTCTTCCCTTTGATAGAGGGCTGCATCTGCTTGACTACCTGTAACAGAATGAAGGGTGCACAGTCAGCGTTCCAGTTTCCCTGTGCAGACAAATCCCAAGAACTCCAAGAACTGCTGAATGCCAACCAACCCTTCTTCTGCCACTAATTTGCTGTGTTACCATAGGCAAGTCACTTCGTTTCTGGTTTAATATTCTCCTTTAAACAAGGAGAAAATGATACAATTATTTACTACAGAGGAGTAAGGTGAAAGTAAATTAACTAACATTTATGTTTCTCTCTCTGAAGGTTTGGCTTTATGAAAGGGTACGTAGTAGTACTCTTTCTGATTAGGCCTGGCCAGAGCTACTGGAAGCACAGGGAAAATTTGACTAGGAATCTGAACCACCCTGAAACAGGCTGCAAGGTTTATTCGTTGATGAAGAACGAACATAGAATCATAGAATTGTCAGAGTTGGAAGGAACCTTAAAGATCATCTAGTTCCAACCCCCCCGCCATGGGCAAGGACATCTCCCACTAGATCAGGTTGCTCAGAGACCCATCTAGCCTAGCCTTAAAAACTTCCAGGGATGGGGCTTCCATCACCTCTCTGGGCAACCTGTGTTGGTGTCTCACTACCCTCATGGTGAAGAACATCTTCCTAATGTCCAACCTAAATCCACGATCCTCAAGTTTGTATCCATTACCCCTAGTCCTATCTCTGCCTGAGATCCTGAAAAGTCCTTCACCAGCCCTCTTGTAGGCCCCCTTCAGATACTGGAAGGCCACAATGAGGTCTCCTTGGAGCCTTCTCTTCTCCAGACTGAATAATCCCTACTCTTTCAGCCTATTGTCATAGGAGAGGTGTTCCAGCCCTTTGATCATCCTCATGGCCCTTCTCTGGACACGTTCCAGCACGTCCACATCTTTCCTGTAGTGGGGGCTGCAGAACTGGACACAGTACTCCAGGTGGGGTCTCACAGGAGAACGCGTGAAAGTTTGTATATAGCACAGCCTTCCAAGAAGCATTACTATTTGGATATACAACACACCAGAAAAACATATGAAGTAACTCTCTCAGAGAGGAATTCCCACTGAGTTTCAGGATGTGAAAAGGTTCATATTCTCACTCACGGTCCCAGGAACTCTGTATACGTGGGGAAGGTTTTAGGGTCTTAGAGTACTTTCTAGTGTTATTGGCTTGGGGGTTTTAGAGGGTTGTTTTTAATATGGATTCCATTTAATTGGCATGGGAAATCATTAATTGAGCATTAAGTACTTGAAGTCATTAACACTCAAGATGAAAAGTACACATTTGCTAGAAGTGGTGAAAATGTATGTTCTGCTAAATGCAAAGAACTGTTTCTGACTTTGGTATATTTAACTTAAGTTGAAATATTGAAGAATTTCTTCCAAAAAGGATGTGAAAAGAGAGAAAGAGTGCAGGAGCATTTGCCACAAAGGAGCAGCATGGAAAAAAGCATGCAGGTGAGCCTGAAGGCTGGTGCAAAGGGGTTGTCAAGTAGGAAGTACAAAACAATATGATCAGTGTCAAGTCTGACAGGCCAGAATTGTGTCCTCTCAGCTGTACATGGGCTCACAGAGGCACTCATCTACATGGCAGTTTCCTCCTGCCAAGCTTGTGTGTCCTGCTTTGCAGTTAGTAGACTCTTTCTCATGATTTGCAAAGATCTGTGTTATTCTTTTGTGTTTTAGTGGACTGCCAAGCCACTGCAACAGAGAGGGGAGGCCCATAAACTGTACTAATGGGAGCCACTTAGTACCTAGACAACTCTATAATCCTCAGGAAAGACATTGCAAAAGACACACACAAAACAACACCCCCCCCCCCAAAAAAACAAAATCAACCACCTCACATTTTATTTGGTTACACAGCAAAATATTTAAGAATACTCTTTTGGTATTACCTTTTGGTTTTAATACAGTACCTGGAAAAAGAAGACATGGTTAAACAAATGCCTACTAATTCAGCATAATGCGTCAAGTAGTCATAATACTACAGGCTTAGGAGAAAGTGCAAGAAAAGAGAAAGAGAAAGAAAATGAGACATTTTCCTTGTCTGACAAGAAGGTAATGCAAAAGGGACATTTTTGGAGGGAGGCTCTTTCATTTCAGATTTTTCAAGTGATGTGATATGGTGTCAGTCATCTAATCCTACAACTCAAGTACTTTAAAACAACATAAGCAGAATTCCAGAGTACTTTTGCAGACTGTATTTAACACAAATCTCCCCTCCCATGCATTAGAAGATTAGGGGTGAAAAGCATAACAACCAAAAGTAATTAATGCCAAATGCCATCAGCTTATACCTTTATTTCAGATTTCTTGAGCACACACACTCTATAATACAAATTGCAATTATGTGATTATGCAACTTTCTCAACAGTTTCTCTGAAGCCTGGGGAATCAGAGCACAGCTCCACACCTTCTTTTCTGCACACTGTTGTACACTAGCTCTGAAGCCAAGCAGACGCATTTTTAGCTAGGTTGATCTCCAGGGATCAGTGCTGGGTCCAGTACTATTCAATATATTCATCAATGATCTGGATGAAGGGGTAGAGTGTTCCCTCAGCAAGTTTGCTGATGATCCCAAGCTTGGAGGAATGGCTGGCACACCAGGAGGCTATGCTGCCATCCAGCGTGACCTGGACAGGCTAGAGAGATGGGCAGGGAGAAACTTAATGCAATTTAACAAGGGTAAATGTAAAGTACTGCACCTGGGAAAGAACAGTCCCATGGATCAGTACAGACTGAGAACTGATCTGTTGGAAAACAGCCCTGGGGAAAGAGATCTAGAAGTCCTGGTGGCTAGGAGGATGACCATGAGCCAGCAATGTGCCCTTGTGGCCAAGAGGACCAATGGCATCCTAGGATGCATTAAGAGGAGCATGGCCAGCAGATTGAGAGAGGTTATTCTCCCCCTCTACTCTGCCCTGGTGAGGCCCCACCTGGAATACTGTGTCCAGTTCTGGGCCCCCCAGCTCCAGAAGGATAGGGAGCTTCTGGAGAGAGCCCATACAGGGCCACCAAGATTATTAAAGGAGTGGAACATCTGCACTATAGGACAGGTAGACAGAGCTGGGTCTCTTCAGCCTGGAGAAGAGGAGACTGAGAGGAGACCTCATTAATGTTTACAAATATGTTAAGGGTGAGTGTCAGGAGGAGAGAGCCAGGCTCTTCTCAATGTCATCCAATGTTAGGACAAGAGGGAATGGGAGCTAGTTGGATCACAGGAGGTTCAGTATTAACAAGAGAAAAAACTTCTTTACAGTAAGGGTGATGGAGCACTGGAACAGGCTGCCCAGGAGGGCTGTGGAGTCTCCTTCTCTGGAGACATTCAAGAGCTGCCTGGACACATTCCTGTGTGATCTCGTCTAGGTGATCCTGCTCTGGCAGGGGGGTTGGACTAGATGATCTTTCTGGGTCCCTTCCAATCCCTGACATACTGTGATACTGTGATCTCAGGTGTTCATCAGAATAGATTGTTAACCCCAACAGCAACAAATCCATTTTGACCCCTTTCTTGTACGATGGTATTATTATCTCCATTTTACAGATCAAATAGCTAGCACCTGCTTTTCCAATATGGTTGGAATGGAAATAGCAAGAAAAAGCTCTTCTTCTCTAGGAAGTACATCTCCCCAGAAATTCTCTGCAAATCAAACCCCAGGCACCCTGGAGTAAGAGACATTTTAGGGCAGCATCCACAGGCACTGATAATGGAAGAAGTGTATCTGTCTACTCCATACCCTGCTCCTCCCTCCTGACTGCCTGTTCCTGTCCCTGTGCTGTCCCAACCTTTGTGTTGCACAGATGTCATGTGACTGTGGCCAGCTGACTCAGAGGACTACTGCTCCAGCTAGAAAGTAACCCAGCAGGAAAAATAGCACTAGCTTTCAGCCAGATATGTTTCATAATCCAGTTTAGAGTGCTTGTCCTGGTACAAGAAAATACATGATACACGAACAGAAGCAGCAAGTCATGAAGGCAGGTAGGCAGGATTTGTAGCATCAGCTTACCTTGGATAGAATTGTTTGTTGAACTTCAGCATGAGGGGCACAAACACATTAGTTTGTTGAACTAGACTTAGAGAAAAGACACAGAAGCTGGAACAGAGCATGGTAGGGGTGAAGAGGACACAATTCCAGCTCAGCTGCCCTTTTACCTTGAGACTAGTGAACTCTGCCCAACATTTCCTTTCTTAACAGCCTATTCCCCTTGAGTCTTCTTTCTCTGTGCTTCTCTGGGACTGTTCTTCACTGATGGGAGTCACATACTGAGTAAAAATTTAATGTTTAAATTGCCATTCTTTTTCATGGAAAGGAGGACCATTTTATACTGCAAGTGGTGTACTATTTAAGACAAGACAGGTGGAAGGAAGAAATGTGTTTTGATTCTTGCTCCAAGAATTGTTTCTATCTTTCATGAAGAATATATTTTGGATGATATTCAGAAAAAGCCCAAAGACAGTGTCTCAGTGTCTGACTTTTATGCTCTCTTTCTGGCACCAGAAATCCTGTCTTCCCTTCTAGGAAATGCCAACATTTTGGCAGAAGTCATGGAGAACATTTCCACCAAGAACAGCTCACAACAGCGTGCTTATGTCATGTGCCTGGGAAGTGGGAGGTGTAGCTGGAGACTCATTTGGTCCAGAGA
This sequence comes from Bucco capensis, assembly GCA_013396975.1. Classification (NCBI taxonomy): domain Eukaryota; kingdom Metazoa; phylum Chordata; class Aves; order Piciformes; family Bucconidae; genus Bucco; species Bucco capensis. Next base: position 43,922 of record VWZO01008232.1, on the reverse strand, counting down.
GAAATGTAACCCAAGTGCCCCATATTCAGGGCAAGTTTTCTCCAGGCAGAAAAGAGCAGCACCCCTTCTGCTGGCAACACCTCTAAAGAGTGACCTCTCCTTTCTAATTGTAATAAGCATTTATCTTCAGCAAGGAATACTAGGCTCTGAATGCTAAGGGACTGAGGTATCTCCTAATCTTATCTTGGACTTTAGTAGTAGACTCATTTAAAAAGAGAGTAAAACAAAACCAGCATCCATAGAAATGTCTACTAAGTTTGAGCAGAATTCTTAAACTTGAGTGATTCATTCTGAAGAAAAAATATAAAATAAAAACCTTCAGATACATTTCATTTTTGTATGTGTTTGTCCATAATTCAAGGTGACTATTTTCTAAACTATTTTACACGCAATTATCCTGAAATATGGTTTTCTAGCTCTCAGCTTTCTGAGCAAAACACAAAACAACATAGTTATTAACCTTTGGGAAACCCCTCCTACACAACAGAATTAAATTCTACTGAAAACTGATCAGCATTGGGAGAAATTCCAAATTACTTACCACTCATTTGTTTGATGGATAGTTGGGCTAGCTATCGCTTTTTACAGAGCTGCCAATCACTGGGAGTTCCAGGGTATATTCTGAGAACTCTCTCAGAATCCCAAATTGCAGTCGCAGGCTTCTGTGGCTTAAATTTTTGTAGAAGGACCAATTACACTGCAGAGAAGGGGATGGTACTGTTACCAAAAGAGGGTCCTGGGTGATATCAGTGGCTTTGACTATCCAGCAGAGCAAGTTGCTTCTTCTAATATGACATTTTAAGAGATGTTATCTATTTGGAAACATGTTCTGTTGGAGGATTTCTGCACTGATGTTGAAACTCTGAGATCACCATAACAGATAGAGAGGGGGAAATTGTTATATCTGTTTATTCCACATTTGGCAATTCTCTGAATACTCAGTTTCACTCTTTCTATAGCAAAGGGTGTTAGTCATTCTGTTGTTTGTCTGAGCACTTCATATAGCAGGAGGAAGAGGGAAAAACACTTTGTGATTCTTGAAATCCAAAAACCTGACAAAAAGATTCTATAGCTACTCTGCATATTATAAAAGTATATTTACACTCACAGAGTGCATTAAGTCAACAAAGCAAGTTATGCTAAATGGCTAAACTTCTATTCAGGTTATTCAGCTGTGCATGGCTCATCTAGATCACCATGGATCACCGTATTTTTCTGTAGATTTTGGGCTTGAATCCCACCTTTTTTGTTGGGAAAAGACCTTCCCATCTTGTGTCCACTCTGTCAATATAAAGATATGGGAGGAATAAAAAAGAAATAAAACCATAATTTCCTCTCCCCATGGTGTCAGTTCCTTAGAGTTTCTATAAACCAAGTGACTGTGTTCCAGCCACAGATCACTTCATGCAGTTCAAAACTCAGTATCCACTTTCCTCTTTTATTACCATGTGTTTGAGGCTTCAGCTGCTTTGAAGTCATCTTCCAGATATTTTGCCAAAGAAGCCTCCACTGAAAAGGCAGCACTTAGAACTGCAGTTGCTATTCAACTTACAACTGCAATTGGAATACAACTCAAGAACAAGTAAGGAAATCGAAGCAGTCTTTAGAGGACAAGTGCAGGGATCTGTAAAGGAAAGGTGTCAGGTATATACATAGTTCTTTTTTTCCTTTTTTGCATTTATATTTCCTTTGAAACACATAAAGGAGGATTGCAGTTTTGTGCCATAGAACTTCTTCACCTTAAGACTCTTCAACATGCTATAAGATAACAAATATGTGTTGCAAGCTTTTTAATAACTGGTTATGTTGTAATAACACCTGTATTAACCTGCACCTATAGCCAGTATAATTGCAGAAATTCAGGAGTTATTTAAAGTAAATCAATGAGCACATAAGTTTGATGTATTACTTTTCAGTAATGCAAGTGTACTAATATAGATTTATTTTTGATGCTAAGGAAAAAAACAGAAGGGTCCAGCTTAGCCTAGAGCTCCTCCAGGTCTGCTGAATAATGGAAGCTTTGAAAGTATCCTGTGGCCTTAAAACAATAGTCTCTAGGGAGATCTTCTTGCTGCTTAATAAGCCTTTTCTTCTCAAGGGTCAAATATGCAATCTTGCCTATCCATCCTTCTTCAAGTTTCACAGAAGTTTCGCAAGCAGAATCAATAAAATATTTTTTAATTGGAAATTGTGGTTTCAGAGTACAGAAATCTGGTTTGTTGATAAAAATATTCATCCAGTGTTGAATGTTTTTTAAAATAGCTTATACAATCATACAAAAGACATTTACAGGAGGAAGCCCAAGTATATTTGCCTAAACCTTAGATAAATGTGGCTACAGAGCTTGTTGAGCATGAATACCATGCTGGAGCTTTGAGAGCCTGAAGTACTGACGACGTTTTAAGACTATCAAAACCTGGTGTTATTAGAACCTCAGGGAAAAAAAACCACAAATATATATACACAGGAGCTTGTAAAACGGGCCCCCTGGCAATTATCTGGGGCAGAAAGCAGAAAACAAACCCAAAAAACATTGCCTGGAGTCTTTGTTTTAAGAAAAAGTCTTCTGCAATTGCCAAGGGAATAATGAAGTATATCTCAGAATGCCAGCCAAAAATACCTGCTGCCAAAATGTGCATTTCATTTCAGTGAAAGTGGGGAAGAAATATATTTCAATTTCAAGACTTGAAAACAATGGATTTTAAGAGTCAACAGTTTTTTTAAATTGGAGAAAGGTTATCTTTAATTGTCATTCAAGAAAAGGGAAGAGCCCTACATAATTCTGTGCAAAACCTATTCAGAAATTAATAGGGCTATTTTACATGTAGGTGTATATTCCCCTCAATTAAAATCTAGAGGAAAAGTTCATGATATTCTTAGCAGTTCTAATCTAGAGCAACTGCCATGCTTGTACTTCAGGTTGTTGTCGTAACTGTAGAATTCCCTGCCCTAGTTTCTGGTGAATAAATCCCTACGTTTCTTTCTCAGTTTTCTGTTAGCCCTCCAGGGATTAAAATCTAAGCTTATCTCTCTTAATGAGACATCCTAGTGACATCATTGCTTACTCCATATCCAGACTTACTTTATATTTCCTCTCACTTTGAATGGCATGAAACACCTAATATTTTCAGCACTGGCACTGTAATTTCAACAAAATATTATCCTTCTTTTCCAAATTTCAAGCTTTTGTGTTTAAAAAAAAAAAAAATCACAGTTTTTCACACGTCATTTAACAGAACAATATATGTACTTCCAGTTCAGTGTCCCTTAAGTCACCTAATGACACAGATGAATCTGCTGATCTATTTATGAGGCATATTGATTTCCAGACTCCTTGTCTTGACATCTTCCTTAAAAGTTTTACAATTTTTGCAGTTTTTTCACAATTTCAATTTTATATGGTTCATTTCTGTACTGTGAATACATATACAGCTTCCTTGCCCAGCTAGGTAGATATTTCAATTACATTTGCAGCAGTTGTTCTATGATCATGTGGTGGAGTTGATTTCTTCTCTGTAAAAAACATAACCTAGTTGAATCACAGCAACTATGACTAATTAATCTGAGACATCCGTTGACAACCCCTGAAATCACTGTATTTCAACACTGCAACAACTCATAACCCTTGCACGAAACAAACGGAGAACATTAACAGATTAGTAACTTTTATGTTCTGGCCTCCTGTGATCTCTAGACTCAACAGCAATGTAAGCATATTGTAAAAATGAAGCATTAGTTGTCTAGACATCCTATATGTGGCCATTCTCTGTGGTAGTTGCCCTAGGGTAATCATTAGAAAATCTATATTTAAGCAGATTAAAGAAGTTCCTTGTAAGAGGAGTTGCTGGCAATACCCTCCAAATTGAAGGTGATAGTTGCAAATGCAGCAGTGCATTCTTCCTAGTTTGTATTTATTGCCTCAATACTTAACTGGCCTTTACTGAGACTGGGTTTTCAAAACTGCAAGAAATGAGTTTTGTGTACAAATACTTTTCATTCCCTTTCCCAATTTGTTTTTGTCTCTGTATTTCATGTCTTCATAATCCCTTAATTATAATTGATTGACAAATAGCAGAAAAATTCATTATTGTTTCTACTGAGTTACTGCTTGAAAATTCATTTGTATTAACAATGTTAAGCCTTGCTGAAAGATGAAACAAATATAACAGTTATGTAATGAACAAATAACACTACGCACATCACACATTTTTGCAAGAAATCAGATAGTTTATAGTTTAGTTCAGATCATCGTAACTGAAAACACATATGCAATAATTTTGCAGGTTTTTTCCTGCTGCAAATCTTCCAGCATTTTTTTCATCTATCTTTATTTCGTCTAAGAAATGAGGAGACTAAAGTTATTCAGTGAAACCTACCACTGACATAAAATCTGACTGACAGGGGGTTTTGAGATTTATGCTGGTTTAACAGAAATCAGATTCCTGCTCTAACATCAGAGAAACACCTTTCCTTAGAAGTAAGATACGGTTGCTTGTGGAGGATTCTTTTCTGTCTGCCTTTAGATAGCTCCCTGCTGCCCTTTTAAATTTGTAAACACACAATTACTGTGAGCACATAGAGTAAAATAGTCCTGGCATTATCTTCCAGGTGAGAGCTTTAGTGCTGTAGTGCTGTGTTCTGTGTGGATATTAAACTTCCCATAACACTTCTGACTGTCTTCAGTATTTACACTAATGTCTTTGGCTCAAATTTCCTCTCTTACATTGTATAATATTAGTTCTGTATCAGTCTGTACCCTTCATTTTGCAAGGGACTATATTGATTTAGCCCTTTTTGTGTCAATATGCACATACTGTCACAGCTTAATGCACATGACAGCTCAGTTCAGCAAGAGTCACTATTCATCTGAGCCCTGGCAGGAATAGGATCAGCTGTGTACAATGCTTTGTGGCTCTTGGCACACCTCTACCATTTACAGTAATTTCTTTTTGGTAGTAGAAAGATTTCTAGGTAACGTGGTAAATTACACACAACCTTGCTGTTGAACGTACCCAGAAACCAATCTTGCCTCTGCAAGAGTATTTTGTGTAAAGTACATGCAACCCTCTAGGGTTTAGTTCTTGCTAGTCACTCCAACATCAAAGTCCAGGACCAGAGACTATTTGCTATTTTGGGTGACTAGTGTTATCTTCTATGGTTGGTGGTTAAAAAAAAAAAATCACATTTGAAAAAATATTGTCATTAACTGTGCTTTTATGGATTGGCCTCATGATCTGTGGATAGCACTCTGTGCAGCTACTGCAAAATTTGGTTTCATTTATTTGATTTTAAGAATGCTACCTAAATAGCAGCTACTCTGTAGCTACCTCTGTTAGTTGATCAAATATGGGTTCTCTTGATAGGGTATCTACTCTCATCTCTTTCCCTAGAGAACAGACACATGCTTAACTTTAATCATGAGCACTCCTACTAATAGTTGTCCTACAACTCACGCACTCAGGGTTTGAGTTACTGTGTGCAGCTGAAGCAGGAAGGCTCATCTTAAGAACTGCTGATAGAGACATGTGAAGGAGCAATAATTCATTTAATCCTCTTTCTTTGGACTGACAAAAAAAAAAAGCAATCTAAAAAAGCTTACAAACAAGGTAAACCAAGCAATGCTTACTCCAGGTGACCTTCAGAGGTCTACTAGCACTACTAGTAGGAATCAGCCTCTTTTCCAACGGGAACTGCTGCGTCACAGCAGACTTTTTGCAGACTGGCCTGGTTGATTGTATAACCTCCACAGATCTTCTCCATGCTGCTTTAGCAATCAGCTAGCTGCAGGCACTCACTGTCAAGGGCCATGTTAAATCACTTGTCTTTCCTGAGGAGCCTGGCTTCCCACCACTTTGAAACTCAGTCTCCCCAGCATCCTGCTTTCCTGAGTGGCAGCCCAAAGCACTGCTGAGGTGACACTAGATGAGCCAATATTTGCTCGTTTTGTTTAATATTACTTCTGTTATCGTAATCCTAAAATTGCAGCTCTAGCCAAGAAGATCTCACGCTTGGATTTATGGGGCCCAATTGTTGCTTACACAAAGATACCTCTGTGGCTCTGACAGCCTGAAAAGTGGTAATAAATGACATTACCAGAGTGATGTAAAAAGGGGGAGTTCAGTGTGTACAAGGATTCATGTCCATAATGTGCATTTGATGCCATGGCAAAAACAATATGGGAAAGCAGGAAAGGGAGCAGTAAAACCTAATCAGACCGAAAAAAACCCCCCAGAATCCAAACCTTCGAAGTGAGAATCAAGACTGGCAGGTGGCCAGTTATCATGATAGAAGACATCAAAAAGCCAATACCAAATACCAAAGTAGTAAACCTGAATAAACAGCGGTGTGAAACTGTGTATTGCAACCTGGTGATAGTAAAATTTACCCAGTGATTATTCATTTGGCATCTTTGCTGCATACTATGCCACTAGCAAATTCTATAATATCATGTTGGATTAACAGAAATCCTGTTCATCTTGAAGAAAACCTCTTGTGGGCATCATATTGCTAAAGAGTGGTGCCTTCAACCACAGAGGATTGTTAGAAAATGTTGGAGCAGGCATCTGTGTAATGTATTAGTGGAGGCATTAAATATATCTCAGCAGGTTCTCTAGAGGAGATAACGTTTCATTTCCTCTGCTGTTTGAATCTTCACAACTAGATGTTTTCACAAGGTATGTTTAAAATCTTCCACTGCATTGTGCATTTCAGAAACAACTGAATTAAGTGAGGAAGGTTCTGCGTGTTGCAAGCTTTAGCCACAGGTATGAAGTCACATGGCTGTCAGCTAGCTGAGAGCCCTGCTACGGAACCCACAGACGAATGTATAGAAGTGGTGGTGCCTGAGGTCCTCATTCTTCTACAAAGATGCAGTCCTGTTTACTGCAATCTCCACACCTGGTCTTGCCCTACTGCAGGAGCTACAACAGAAATAGGAAACTGCAACTCTTTGTCCAGAAACAATCTTGCTGTCATTGCAGCATACAGAATGGATGTTGCCAGCAGCTCAGTTTATTCCGTGATACATCTGCAAAGGATTCCCGCATCAATACCACTGAGTGAACTACTGTTCTGAAATCAGCGTGTGCTAATTCTTTCTACATACCTGCAGAATTCCCTTAAAATCTCTGCAGCTTAGTTCTACCTATTGTACCACTGAGCACAGCACAGTCCCATTGATTTTGCTAGGACATCTCCTGGGATCAAACCTTCCCTGTTTTAGATAAGAACAGCAGAAGCTGTCTCTAAACATCTGCTGGCTGCTGGAATGGCTCTCTGATTACAAGCAAGCAATGCCAATGAATGTAAAATTACTTATCAGGAAAAAAAAAAGAAAATATTTGAAGAGTTACATTAGGGTTGGGGGAAGGATGGGAAGGCATTCTGGAGAGATCACAAAGACAACATTGTCAAAGATTGATTTGACTTATTCAAAGCACTAAGATAAGTGATTGTGAGAAATTGTAAGATTTCAATTCCCCTATTCAGCTTAGAGTTTCTTTAGATTCTAATTACTACAGCTCAGAAGAAAAGAAAGCAAGTAACAGAGAAAAAGTGACCCTTTATGGAATCTTGGCAATTAAATCCAGTAAGGCTTGAGAGTGTTATTAGAAGAGTTATTGGAAGAGTTTATTATATAAAATAATATTGGTAGCCTTCTATATTAAGTAATTTGGACAAAATTCTCTTAACTGTGTCAACAGATGTTACCACTAAACTGCCTCTGACCTACAGGGCCACTTGTGATCTTGAAAAAAATGTGTGCTTTCAACTGGAGAGAAGAAATATTACATTCTTATTACAAAACTGCAACATGTCCTTGGATTTTGTGCTGAGGGTTTTGAGCTGTGTGATTTAACTAGCCCTGTCACTTCATAGATGTGCTGGAGCTGTAGAGCCCCTCACAGAAGTCTACCACTGCCTGCTTGCCTGGAGCAGCTTGGCTGTAACCCAGAGATACTACAGGCTGGTGCTACCTGGTTTGTGCTATAGCTAGTTCCTTGTGTCTCTGCAGCTCTGTGTGTCTCCAGGGGAATGAAGATGGCAGTGATGGATCACTCAGCTGGTTGCTTTCTGTATGATGTAAGGAGGTCTTACAAAAAGCAGCATGGAAACCAAAATAGTTTGGCTGGTAGCGAGGGAAATGCTTTTCCCACAGAACCACCAAGAAAAACTACAACGGAAGGCAAAGAGAAGCTGATTCCCCACTACAGATCTGGCCCAGTGTGGCTGATCTTCACTGAGCTCATCCACTCTGGTTCCCAATGGGCTGTGCACTAACTGGGGCTAGTGCAAAACATAGCAAGGATGCCATCAGGACAGTGTAGCATGCACGAGCCAGTCCTCCTCTTCACCATCTGCCCAGGAGGGGCAGGAAAACAGGAACAGCCACAAGAATCAGCTGTAGAAGTTCTTCACTGTACCCTGAGAATGCTATCAGTAGTCTTGCAGATGATTTCCTGCCTGTTTTCAAACAAGTGCCCCTAAAAAGATAGGAATGAGAGAAGGGATCTGCCCCACGATACTGACCTTGGAGCCTGAGAAGGGATCTGCCCCATGATACTGACCTTGGAACCTTTTCATCAGCCTAGCACTTTGTTGGCACATTGAGGTGGTTTTCACCCATAACACATGCCCAGAGCAAATGCTCCTTCAGCGTGGCAAAGCTACTCTGCCTGGCAAGTGGCTGTGGGAATAAAGGCCTACAGCTGTCACACAAAAAAGAGCTCCTTAGCCCTCACACAAGAGGGCAAGAGATTTCGGAGCTTATTGAAGTGTAGGTTGCTCCCTCACAGAGGAAGTAACTCATCAACAAGGACTTGCAAAGGCATGCTAACTTCTGGCCAGAATTATTGCTTTTGGAGATTAAACTTTTTCCCTCATTGTGCTTTCTGTGGCTAGATTGGCGCCTCTATTGTGGCATCAGCAAAGTTTGGTATCTTCTTTAATAAAGAACAGACGGTTCTGGAGACTTCACCTCCAACCCTCCCCAACACTTCAAACACCAGCCGTATACCAAATCAGTATAAATGAAGATGGCTTTTCTCATATTGGGCATTTGAAATTCATATCCAGATTCTGTGGCTTGCACTCATCTCGAGTTATATCATGTAACATAATAGACTAACATGTGCTGCTCTGTCTTTCCTTTGATATAACAACAGCAAAAAAGTGAAAGAATGCCTGATTGAATTGGGCATGAGCTTCCCATGGGATAAAATTAAACAGCATTCTGCTAGTTCTGTGAACGAAAAGGCATCAGTTACAATTGCAATGAGTTAATCATACAATGCTGGAAAAAGGACCGGCAGCATGTATACCACAGCAATATAAATAGAAAACTCAAACCTTAGAAATACAAGACTTCAGGTTAAACAGAAAAGAATTCACATTTCCCTTTCTGTGTCTTCTTTTTTGACAAGAGGGAGTTTTGTCTTTTTTTGGTAATTGGTGTTGATGAGGTATAAGAAGTTGAAAGGAAAATCTGACTGTTTCCATTCCTTCAGCAAAGCCCTGCAGTAACTGAAGAAATCAGTCTGTTACTTCTCCTTCTCCTATCATCCATTTGCAGAAGTTCATTACTTAATTCCCATTCATATCGCCTCTGTGGAGAATAACAAGATGATGACATTTCAGTTAATCATAATCTTCCCCTTCTGTGACAACCTGCCAGCAGCCTTTTTGAAAATAAACTTACAGAATGAAAGTTTTAAAAAGAAGGATTTTTCTCACCCTCATGGAGAAGGGAAAACTGACGAGATGAATACGTGAGAATATTTCACAAATGAAAAAAAAAACAACTTCCTGATTTATTACTGTTTCCCTCTCAACAGTTTATGTGCTGTTTCCTTGCCTGGTAAATTGCTCTTCACAACACTTTACAATTTTGCCTTTATTCCCCTTAGAATATAGGATCCCTCTTGCCTTGTAATGTGCTTACTAGCAAGGAGGATACCTTAGGTTTCCATGGACTTGATTATCAGCCATAGAAATGCAAATAAAACTATAACTTCATGGTTGTGCATGCACAGAGAAAATCCTGTATAACGTAAGAAAGAAGGAAACTTTAAGAGTTCAAGCCATTACTGCTAGCCATCTTGTAAATCACACAGTCTAAGAACTATGGCCATTTCAACCCAGTTAATGTACCAGTAAAGGAATGGGAAATGGAATTGTGAGTTGGAAAGAACACACCAAGGCTCAGAGGGTTTGCTGACAGCAATGGGCTCACAGAAGTTATCACCAGCAGTTCAATTTAGGTCATAGCAGGTATAAGACTTGGGTGAAGGCCACTGAAACCCAAGGAAGTACAATGAGCTGGAGGCAAAACCACAAGCAGGCATCACTGACAAACAAACAAAAAAAAGTCAAAGGCAGTTTCATCCACAGTGACAACCTTTGTGAAGGTTCAATCAAAGCTGTGAAGTGTCAGCACATTTGTTCACAGCAACAAAAGACAGGATGTTGAGATACCTGGAAAAAGCTTGTCTTGTAAACAGCTGCAATGTCACCAAGAAGAAGACATTCAAGTTTCTATCAGCAACTGTAAATTGCCAACTTAAAAGTCAAGAAGAATATCCATGGGTAGGCTCTATTCATTAACATGGTTATTTAAACTCTGACATCTGAGCCAAAAGTGCTTGGCTCCTTCCTGATGGCCAACCTGCAGTTGATTTTTGTAGAGGTAGAAAAAACACCTTTGGAGGCAGTCTAATTTTTAAGGGAAGCTCTGCCTAGAAGGATAACAACACACTCAAATTCATTTTGTGTCTCTTGTAAATCTAGTCAATGCCCAACTCCAAAAGTTCCAGTGAGCATATACATAAAATTGAGAATGGCTACTGAAGAAGTAGGTAAGGAGACAGGTGGGGTAACTGGGAGGGCCATTGAGGCAGGAGAGACCATGTCAGTCCAGGAGCCACTGTGGAAGCTGTAGGGACAGGCTTTTTGCAGAAGTACCTGGCAAGGCAGGACCTCCTGCCTCTGCAGGGCTGTTGGGCAATCCTGAATAGTCCTGCAGGAGCTTTTGTGTCTGTACAGAGACAGATGGATGCCCAGACAAGCAACAGACATTTATCAGCAAAGCAGAGATTCAGATGTTGGTTTATGACAAGAACAAATAAAGAGGACTTTACCTATTCCGGTGGCCTTGGACCAATAAGGCTGAGCAGAAGTGAAGGAGAGAAGAACAGTTGTTACATGGCTAATAGGAAGACACCTGTGCCATCTTGTCTTTGATGATGGTGCATTGTCACATCTCAGCTAAGGATTCTGGGAACTGAGATCCTGAGCTCTCTGCAGTAACTCCAGAGCAGACACAGTAATATTAGGAAATCCAACAGAGTTGTAAGGAAATTCACTCTATTTGTTCTCTAAGGGACAATTTCCATACAAAGACAGAACCATTGTGGTCTTCTGGTCCTGCAGCACGCACCCTCATACCTAAAGGTCTTGTAGTGCTGACTTCAGAAAAAAATTAGTCTTCTATACTACAGTGAAGGCATATCCAATTATTGCTAAGCTACTATCTGTAACCACATGCTAACTCATGGGTGGCTGTTATGCCACAGATTTTATACACCTCATTGCTGGGGGTCAACTGCACACATCAGTAAGTAAGCAATTCTTGGGACACGTTGCTTAGTACCTTTTCTGTGTGAAAAATGCTTTTTAATTAGGTCTTTTGGAGAGATACAGCTGACCAAACCTAAAAGGGAGTTTTGATGAAGAAAGCAACATGTAAGAAAATGATCACATAGGTCCACAGATAACTTCCTGTAATGTCCTTTAATTACCTCCAGCGTTTAGTTAATATAGGAGGATACTGTCAGTTATGGGAACTACTTACTTAGCTTGAAAGGCAGGGCAAACCTACACAGCATCAGCTCCAGTGAGATCACTGTACCACCAAGAGCATAAAAAGGTCAACATTAATTTTCATTAATTGCAAGAGTAATTGGTTATTTGGGCATTTCTATTTTGTTACTTTCCCTCCCCCTTAGAAGCAATAGAAAAGTCAGACAGTTGCTTTGCAAGCACTTAGGCAGTATTAGCATCAAAATGTATTTCTTTCAGAGAACTTTCATTCCAGCTCCTTCTGCAGTGGGTAGGAATCTCACACCCACCACACACCCCCAAGGTCTATCTGACTTCTTCATACAATGTACGGCATGATCACTCTGTACTTCCACTACAGAAGGTGGCCAACCACGTGACTGGTAACCATAGCAGCTGCAATAACCAAAGAAAGAAATAAAAATTCCAGTGCTGAATGTATGCAGGAGTCTGTTGCTTTAGCATCACTTTATTTGCCATGAACAGTGTCAATGAGTACGCCTCAAAATGTCCCAGTGTTTGATGAGGAGAGAGATGCTGTTCATTGTCACATGGAGAACAGTGTGTCTTCCCAGAAGAATGTTTTTCTGTCAGTCTCTTGAGTTTTGTAATGTCTAGAGATATTTTTCTGGAACTGTAATCTCAGACATTCAAGCTAGGAATTCTATTTCTTGTATGGGAAAGATTGGTCCTGGAGATTTTCCATGCTGGAATCACTGGTCTTTTTCCTGTCATGTGCTGAGTGTTGTCTGCCAGTGACTGAGAAGTAACAACAGGCAATAACAACTGATTCTTTCCCAGTAACAATGCCAAAATATAGGATCACAATACCAGTAGTTGTCTCAATGCTATTAAGTCTTTCAGACAGAATCAGTGAACTTTCCACATGGTGGCCCATGTGGCTAGGGAATTTCTCCTTTTCCTCTCCCTAATGGTTGCTTTGCAGCTGATCTGAAGCTTGGCAGAACATCAACCCTTGGAGAAGGCTGCAGCAGGATGGGGTTCTCCTCCTAGACCATCTCACCTTATGGGATCTACCTCCCCAAGGACCTACCGACTCTTGTTGATCTGATAAACACAGCAGCTCTGCTCTACCTTCTTCTCTCTCTGTTACTAGAGTGAGGACATGATGACTATAATAGCACATGGTGGATGGAACAGTACACCAGTGCTACAGAGCAGAGTGAAGGAAGCAGAGCAAAGGCAAGAGCAAAATAAAGCCAAGTACAGTGCAGTGAGGAGCTGAGGCTGTTGTAGATATTTTGACAGAATATCCTCTTAGTTTTGGTAACATATTTGCTACTGTAGGTATTTAGAAGCCTGTTGGTATTATGGTGCTGGTATACCAGCCACTATCAAAAGCATTTAGCTCCTGACAGTATGTCACACTTGGACATAATCCAAAGCCAGTGACAGTCTGTGACCTGTGAGTTATAGAGCTAATCCCTGCATGCTTGTTTGTATTAGAAAGCTCACATTTCAACCCAAAGCCCAAAAGCAAGACATACCTCAACATGCAACAAATTACAGATGACTCACAAAATCTGACTCCAAGTCTTTTGGATTTCAGCACAAAAAGCTACTACCTAAGCACCTAAGCAGCTGCTTGGCTGAAGGTTTCCTTTCTTCTATGTTTCTTTAAAAAACAATGCCCTTAAGAATACCAGGAGCCTCAAAAAATAAAGTCCTTTTATTTTCAATGTATTTCATTATTTTCAATATATTTTGCCTAAACAGAGGAAACACAGCAAGTACAAATTACTTAGCAAGTAATCTAAACCACAATTTAATGCTGCAAATATGATCTTGTCAGAAATCTAGAGTGTTTAGCTAACATCTTTACGAGAGAGACTTGTTTTGCTTTGTTATAAAATAGTGGAGACACAAAAGGACATTTATCCAACACAGAGAACAGCTGATCCACACACCTCCAGAGATAAAGACATGAGTTGCTACAGTTTTGGTCAAGGTGCTGTAGCTATTAGTTGCAATAAATATTCGTCTTTGCAGACTAGCATAGAAAAAGCTTACCAGTTGCAGCCTCTCCTTTGGTGTGCAGTTCCTCCATCAACATGAGCCATAATCTGCTCTCAGGAGACCAAGACAGATGTGCTCAGCAGAACATAAGGACTATAGCTGCCTCCTTCCTTCACAATGGCAAAGGGAGGGCAGGCTCCCCACAAACATCCTTCACTGTTAAGCAGGGCATCACAGGCAAAAGGAAAACAGGAATATCAGGCTGCAAGGGGCTGCTGGAAGAATCCAATACTCGGGCTTCACTGACACCTCATTATTTAACCCCCTTCCTAGAGTGATCACCTGAGGAGTGGTTACACACATTGCTTATACTGGGAGCATCCTCAGAGCCTCATCTGAGCAGCTCATTCATGAATTTTGAAAGAGCTCTGGTTTAGGCAGAACAGTAGCCATGCCAGAGCCTACCTAGTTTGTTAAAGCTTTGGTTGATGACAACCCACACTGCTATGACAAAAAATTAATTCTGTTGTTACCATATATTTTTCATTATTTCTAGAGCATAACTGAACTGTAAATGCCAGCATTTTTCTATTACTACAACTAACTGTGCACAAACAGAAGATTGCTTACCTTAATTTATTACATGTTTTCATTGGTCTCTTGTGTAAGTGCTTCTATTACTTACAAGAAGGCTAGAGAGGGCCTGTTTGCAAAGGCCTGGAGTGAAAGAATAAGGGGCAATGGTTGTAAATTGGAGAGGAGTAGATTTAAACTGGACATTAGAAAGAAGTTCCTCACCACAAGGGTGGTGGAACACTGGAACAGGTTGCCCAGGGAGGTGGTTGAGGCCCCATCCCTGGAGGCATTCAAGGTGAGGCTTGCCAGGGCTCTGGGCAACCTGATCTAGTTGGGGATGTCCCTGCCCACTGCAGGGGGGGTTGGACTAGATGACCTCCAGAGGTCCCTTCCAACCCAAACCATTCTATGATTCTATGATTCCCACAGAATAACAGTCTCTCAGTTGGTTTTAATCTTGGAGAAACAATTAACTTAGTATACCATCTTTTCTATGAAATTTAACCAAAGTCAAGTCCCTTATTCAAATTAGGTTTCCAGTCAAGAGAGTTATAATTACTTCTGTTTTACCCAGACATTTTCTATTAAGGCATGATTGCTTTTACTCTGCTGTCTTCCTCACAGAGCAATAATTACTGGAACAATAAAAAAAAGAGGTAGTTTTAAGTTTTAAGTTTTATTGAAAAAGTTTATTACTGATGCTTCTTCAAGACCAAACTTCTCTTATAAAATTGCAGAGATTTAAATGTATCAGTATAAGTGGTGTCACTAAGCAGTTTGCATGTAGCTAGACAAAGTTGGTAACAGATGTGCTTACGTCAGCTCTGATAACATTCATAAATTCATTTAACAAGAGACTTCATAATGTCTGCAAAATGATATTCAAAAGTAATTACTTCCTTTGCAGCATTCACTCTGTCTCACTGTTGAGCATAATCTTCACATATTAGTATATTACAAATTTGGAGAGGAATTGGTGAAGTAATTGCTAGCACAGCAAGGAGTGATCATCATTCATCTTGTGCTACAGCCTTGTTTTAAAAGTCTGGCTTTTAAAAGGACTAGCCAAAAAAGGTAACCTATCTGTTAAAAAAAGAAAGTGTGAGAGGTTCAGCTATTTTATCATTTGGTCGGTTATTAACAATGAGTAGGCTTTCTATTTGTAACACAGTATACACAGCTATGGGAAATTATGGCACTATGCCTTCCTTTAATTTGATGCTGCTGGGAAAGGCTGTGGAAGTTGGCTTAGCATCGATTTTTTAACACTCCAAAGATTCAATAGATGCAGATGCAGTTTTTAGCAAGCCACAGGAAATGCCCAACTCTTCATGTGCTTGTTGTTGTTGTGAGAGGGAATCTCGATGATACAAAGCAGAGAAGCACTGCATCTGGTTTGGAGTTTGGGAGATCAGACCCTCCCCTCGTTGCTGCTATCATTAAGCTGCTTTTTTGTGTGTGTATCTCTTCTTCCCACTCACCCTCTGTAATCAAATGTAGCAGGCTGTTAAGGATGAAGAGCAATGGAGGCAATTCTTGGTCTTTCGTTTGTGATTGGGATAAAGCATTTGTGCCTGTAACTCACTTGGCAGTGCAGTGACTCACACAGATCACACTGTTGAGTTTGACTCAGCCACTAACTCAGGGTAAGACAAGGAGGCTGGAGCCCGTTTCTTCAGAGCAGAGAGCAGAGTGCAGGAAGAAACCTCATATCCTCTGAGCCCAGAGCAACAACCTGCCTGAACTCTGCTGCCATGCCTGTTCATTGCAGCTCCTGAGGAGCAGGCTGGGGAGATTTCCGTGACCTTGGCAGGATTGCAGAGGTTTCCCATGCCTTTAAATAAAGCACCACCTGGGAATGGGGAGTGAGAGGAAACTTTATAAAGGCTGTAAAATATTGTAGCCCTTACAGAACATTTAATAAGATTTCTGATTGCCTTTTCTTTTTTTTTTTTTAATTTACGAACCCTTAGGAAAAAACAAAATAAATCAGAAAGTACTGGTTTTGGTCTGGCTCCTATTCTCAGATAGGAAGGCTAGGAAGTTGAGTTCTGCTCAGTCTTCCTTTCCCTTGAAGGATCAGCCTTCAATTACATGCTGCTAAGAAGTTAATCATTACTCTGTTTCTTTTTGTTCTTGATTATTAGATTTTGATTGCAGTGCTTTTACAGTTTATCCGGTTCAGTTCTCTAAGTTGTTATTTTCTTCCTTCTGTGGGTATGTTCCACCTCCTCCCCTTTCGCTTTGCAGGAGGATTTGCACATTATTAATGTTATTTTATCACATTTCTCCCTGTTTCAATTTTAAAAATAATTTTTACTTCACAGAAACTATTTTACAAAATCACTAGACTAAACTCTAATCCTTATTCCCAGACCATTGTTTCCAGTACCCTAATCTCATTCCCACCACCTACAGCAATGAGGAGGGTAAAGCTATGGTGGTCAAACAGAGGTTCCTAGAGACGTTCTTAATCTCCCAGACACACAGGATGGTTTAGAGGCCCTGAGGGCAGTACACACAGCTGTCTTCCTTGGGTCTGGTCCAGGAAGGAGCAGTATATGGGATCCCCAGTCCCTGTTGCTCCATGCCAGGAGGAAAGTAGGATAAGCAGAAACTGAATAACTCCTCATGAACCAGGGAGAGGGCTCAACTACCACCTCTCCAAGAGCAGGATGTTTAATCACAGCCCCAGCTGCCCTTGTTGTGGGTGGGCTGTAGAGCATGGAAAATTTCAGGCATCTTCTCCCTAACCTCCCTGCTTACATACAGAAGGGTAGGCTGGAGCCCACAGAAGGACTCAGCTCTGTTTTCACTGTACAAGGACATAACATACTGCCCTGGATTTCTCAGCAGTCAAATATTTGCCTGGTGGGCTGTCTCCAGAGCTGTTTCTAGCAGTGGGGCTAGACTGCTTCCTGCAACCACAGAGCTCCACTCCTCCACTCCCCCATCCCTCCTCTCACACAACATGCCAGAGAGAACATCCACATAGAGCTTCATGTTTGAGGTTTCATCCAAAATACACCCTTCTACCACCCACTCAGAGGAAACTCATTTTATTTGTCTAACAAGAACAAAGGGCCGAGTGAGTTAACCCCACCAAGCTTACAGCCATGAATCCAGACTTTCACATCCCATTTATAACACCCAAACCCACCCATGCAGCTAACCCTTACACAACTCTGATAAATCATCCTGTGCCAGAGGCATCACAGGAGCCATTACTTTACTTCTATCAACTTGGGGAGAAAAAAAAAAAGAAGAATAAAAAAAGAAGGAAGAAGGGAAAACAGCCAGTGAAGAGAGGCAGAGACTCCTTTCCTTCTTTGCATTCTGGAAAGGTGCATTCCAGCAGGTGCAGGAGATGGATAAAGCAGGATGTGCTGGATTAATAAACACACATCCTCTCCTTGTTACTAATTACACAGCCAAGGCATTCCAATTTAAGCAATAAAAAATTAGAAAGGGATGGCTTTTGTCCTGTTAAATCAGAAAAAAAAAAAATCCTTGCAGAGAAGTGTGAAAGAAATTGCCAGGCAAGCTAGAGTTTAAGTTGGACATACAGTTGCACGTGCCCTGTAATGCCATTGAAACAATTTTCCTGTGGCTGGCAAACCAAAACATCCCTGAGATTTAAAGAAAGGTGTCAGAAACATCTTGGTGGAGGAAGAACTGAGGAGAGCTGTGCTGGGGGGGCTGGCAGACCTGCCATTAGCATGCTGCCTGTTGCTCCATGGGTACCAGTCACCACTCAGCTCACTGAATCTCCACTCAGAAAGATGAGGTAAAGATACTGCCAGTTCATTTATCTCTTTAGACAATGTGCCTACAGGTATCCTCAAACTCTGTTACAAATCTGTATACACTCACACACATCAGTGCTGAAAATAGGGCTTGCTTAGAGTAACAGTTTCCAAATGCAAAGGGAAAGACATATACTTCCAAAGCAGTTGATTTACAGCAGGTTAACAGAAAATGAAAGAGTGGAGAGAGAGGTAAAATAGAAATCTGGAGGAGGATGAGCAGTGCCATCACCTTGAATAGGCTTGCAGTCCCATTGCTCTGCAGACGGGCAGGCAGGCTTTTGATTTTGAGGCTGCTGCACAGAGAGCATACACCATTCCCACACAAAGATGACTAAGACCTTGACTGTTCAATTTGCCAAGCCCCTCAAATAATCCTAAGTAAATACACTGCTCTCCAGAATCCCCTCAAGGTCAAAAATTTCACAAAGCCTCCCTCATTGGCCTACTGCTAGCTGATTTCCTTCCAGCAGAAAGCTTGTAGCGACTCCAGTAATTTTTTGTCCAGCTGATCCTACAACTTCAAAAGGAGTTATTGATATTTATGTGTCCTTGGGACCAGTTCCCTAACTAGTACATTTTAGTAATGATTTTTCCATGTGTACATTATTTAAAATGTTAATAACATACAGAAACTGTTTACTGAAGTAAATACGAGTGATAAGAGAATTTGCAAACATGCTGCAATGAAAGGCTTTTCTGGCCTGTTCCTTTTGTTTGGAAGAGTGGGTGGGTGATGAATATTAAGAAAAAAGTAAATAACTTCCAGGTTTATGTCAGCAGCTGAAGTCCATGCTGTTAGAGCTACTCTGCTACCAGCACTTGCTGTATTTGCCGATGCTGTACTGCACTTCTAACAGCACTCTGGGTATATCCTTTCTTTAATCACATCTGCTCTTTGCAGCAATTGGGTTTGAACCACATTTTTCAGTTGCACACCCAAAAAAAGTGAGACTAGTTCTTATTCCTGTTCTGCTGATTTCTTCCAGGTCCCTGCCCAACTGCTTGGCTTCTGGCCCGAGTACATTAGAGCACAGCCTGTGCCTGCAGGTTCCTTCTTTGTCCCCTGGTGCCCCACAGCTATGAGGTTCTGCTGAAGTAACCAGCCCCTTTTTGTCAGCAGACAGGTTCACAAGCATGTAGCATCCTAGGGGATCCAAGGTTCAAAGCTGGGAAGCAGATCCTCATGAAGAAAGCTTTCTAGCATCACATTCCCACCACAGGATGGATGCTAGCATGGGAGCCTGAAGTTAAAGTTGATGTGAACTTTCCTGGTGTTTAGGGATGCTTGCAGATGGGATTTTGGTGTAGTCCATTAGGGAGACAGGATGCACTTTCTTACAAAGAGGAAAACAACCTGAAAGCCCAATAAGCAGGATCACAAGGTTGTCTGTTAAATTTATTTCAGTGCTGGAAGAAATACACAAATTTCTCCTGAAGGAATGTATCTGTTAGGATTGCACATCTAGTTCTTAGGCTCTCTCCCACAGGAGGAAATGTGGTGATTCTTTTTCCCCCTTATCCTGAGGATACCTTCATTATGTTCTACTAAGTGCTCAGCGTTATATGACGACATTGCTAATGAATGCCTACAGGCTTCAAAGAGCAGAGTCTCAAGAGTTTTATGATTAAATAAAACAATTTGCAGTTCTGCAGTACCTTGCATCTGAAGAGCTCAGCTGTTTGTAGAGATTCCTGTGAATTAAACTCAGTCTCTCACAAGTGAGCTATTTCTGGTAAATACCAAATGCCCTGGTAGCCAGGACACTTTCCTGAGAAGTCAGAGACAGAGTTTTGAGCCTCTTACATCTGACTGGGGTGAGAACTGACCTCAGGAGCCCAGTGCTCTAGGAAGGTCCTCTCTGCAGCAGTATGCACTGATAGGGAGACATCCCACCTCACCTTCTGGCAGCTCAGAAAAAGGTGACCTCTTCTCAGCACTTTAAGAGAAGGCCATACATAATGGATCCCAAACAGATAAATATGCCTCCTGGAAGACTCCTAAGGAGTCTTAAGGCTCAGATATCCTCAGTATTTCCTGGCTGGTGAATGGCTGGTTCATCAAAGGCTAAACACAGGAACCTCCATCCTAGGGTTTGAGTCTCTCGTTAGAAAGGAAATTTAACTCAGTTCTTTCACTGTATGTAGGATGTTGATGGCTAGCACAGGGCTCTAGATTTTATGCAGTCCATTTGATGTCATCCTCTGTGATTAAATGATTCAAGAAAAGTGACAGAATTGCCTGACAAGGCATGTTTCTTCTCTTTCTTTTGTGTCTTCTGTTCCAGTCACTGCTTCTCCACCTCCAGCAAAGGTGAATATTGGCAAAATACTTCCAGATAAGAACCAACATGCTTTTATTGTGTTTAATGTGACTAGCAAGTGTTGACAGGTTAAGTAGAAGTCATCTCTGGTTACTCTGGCTGCTTTGGGTCAGGGTCAAAACTGAGATTTAGAACTCAAATCCTAGAAGTAGTAGTATGGAATGCCACTGTATCACCAGACAAAAAGTTTTACTCTCAAATGTCTTAATTAAAGATTTAAAGGCCCCTATATCAAGTAGATTTCTCATGCATGCCTTTGTTAGTAAGATGTTTTTAGTAGCAGTGAGGTCATGTGTCAAGTGGATGCATGGTCAAGTTGCCAAGTTCAGATCCCTGTTTATTCAGTTTTAACTGTTCTAGGTTTAGCTTTTTTGAACAGGAAATTCCAGTGATCTGCAGGTTGTGGAGAAGTCCAGAGGAGCAGAATCATAGCAATTAGTGGGTTAGCTTTAATTAGCTCCATGTTAAGTAATACAATGAATCAGGAAAACAGACTTGAGTCTTGAAGGGATTTCCTGCATTCTTCCTAGCATGTCTTGATATGTGCAAATGACAAAATAATAAAATTTCTTTCAGCAAGATGGGAAGGCAAACATATGGTTGCAGCAACGCAGCCGATGAACTCCTGCTGGAGCGGGAGGACTGAGACACGTCCATGTGCAGGCAGCTGGAGGGAAATGCTTTCACCCAGCCAATGAGAAAGACCATCCAAAGGTCAGGAGGTAGCTAAGCAACAGAAAGGAAAAACCGTCCATCACTTCCAGCTAGAAATAAAAACAAAAAAAATATATTTCTGGGATTTAATGGCAGTACTGTCCAGTCCGTAGGCAGCAAAGTTAAGGGAGGAAGTGATGTCTAGCTTTACCCTGTTTGCAGAGTTGTTATGTGTCATTAGGAAAATTAATTATTTGTGCCTCAGTTTCCCCATCTCAAAAACGTGTACATAAATCTCCATGCAGGTAATACACCTTACCATCATAGCAGGGCGGGATTGTCAATTTCTACACTGCTTTTAAGATCTTCAAGTAAAAGAAGCTGCAGAAGTTGAGACTAATGTAGTTATTTTCTGTTTTTTTCCTAATAGGTACAATGTGATGAGTACGATGTGATGAGTACAATGTCATGAGTTTGTGGTGCGCTGTTGGGAATTAGGTGAACTACCATCAGACCTTCGTGTTGCAGTCATCATCACTTTGTACAAGAAGAAAGGAGCTAAATCAGACTGCTCAAATTACTGTGGGGTCACTTTACTTTCCATTGCTGGTAAAATTCCAGCAAGAATACTCTTGAACAGACTAGTCCTGGCTATAGCAGAAGGAATTTTACCTGAAAGCCAATGTGGTTTCAGAGCCAACAGGAGTACCACAGATATATTTGTTCTAAGACAACCCCAAGAAAAATGTAGGGAACAGAACAAAGGTCTCTATGTAACCTTTGTTGATCTCACCAAGGCTTTTGATACTGTGAGCAGAAACAGCCTATGGCAGATCTTGGAACGTTTAGGTTGTCCCCCCAAAGTTTCTTAAAATGATTATCCTATTACATGAGAATCAGCATGGCCAAGTCAGATATGGTGATGCACTTTCTGAGCCCTTTCTAATAAATAACGGCATGAAACAAGGCTGCGTTCTTGCACCAACTCTAGTTACACTCTTTTTCAGCATGATGCTCCAAAGGGCCATGCAGAATTTGATGACCAGGATGGTACCTACATTAGATATCATACTGATGGTAGTCTATTTAACCTAAGGCGTTTGAAGGCCCATACTAAAACCATGAACCATCTTGTCCGGGAGCTGCTTTATGCTGCTGACGCTGCCCTTGTTGCCCATACAGAAGTAACTCTGCAGCGTTTAACATCCTGCTTTGCAGCCGCTGCTGAACTTTTTGGGATGGAAGTTAGTTTAAAGAAAAGAGAAGTTTCATATCAACCTGCACCTCAAGAAGTTTTTCACCATCCCATATCATCATTGGCGATTCAGAATTTAATTCAATCCAATGGTTTAACTACCTAGGCAGCCTCATCTCCTCGGATGGTAAGATTGATGGAGAGATAGACAATAGGTTAGCAAAGGCATATAGTGCTTTCGGAAAAACTCTATAAAAGCATCTGGCTCTATAAACACTTGAAGAAAAGTACAAAGATCAGTGTTTATAGAGCCAATGTGTTGTCCACTCTTTTATATGGTTCCGAATCATGGGTCATCTATTGCCACCACCTACGACTCTTGGAGCATTTCCATCAGCGCTGTCTCTGTACAATCCTAAACATCCACTGGGCAGATTATGTAACTAATACATCTGTTCTAGAACAAGCAGCAATTTCAAGCATTGAGGCCATGCTGCTGAGAACACAGCTGCGTTGGGCAGGTCACGTCTCCAGGATGAAGAACTACCCACCTTCCTAAGATCATGCTTTATGGTGAACTTGCCACAGGCTGTCACAAGAGAGGAGCCCCGAAGAGGAGATACAAGGACTCCCTGAAACAACATCTCAGCCTTGGCCACATTAATCACCTTAACTGGTCTACTCTGTTCCTCCAATCGGGAGCTCTGCACACACACTATTTTTAATGCAGCTGATGTTTTTGAGAAGGCACGCAAGATCACTCTTGAGGAGAAAAGACAGCATAGAAAGAATTGTGTCTTGCAGGTTATGCCTCCTAAGGAGTCCTTCTGCTGTGCCTTTTGCAACCGCTCTTGTCTGTCCCGCATTAGCCTTTTCAGCCATCAGTGCTTGTAAAAAGCGCTTGTGAAGAGCGTGGATGGAACCCTCCCAGGATCTTCGTTCGCGAAGCCTAGCCATGATGATGATAATAGGTAGACACAGAGTAGGAACCATTTTGACATATGTTGGTGTAGGTGAAAATGACTCATGACTGGAAGCTAGCTGCTGTAGACTGGTTGCTGCTACAGTCCTAAATAAATGCCATAAAACAGATCTTGAAAAATAAAGTGAATCTTGCTGCTTCATTACTGATTAAGTCAATATATGTAACATGTCTACATATAACCATGTCTTAATTTACACATATCTGAACATAAATACATCCCCTGTATTGTATCCACTCTTAAAATTACTTGTTAAACTAATTATTATTACTTGAAAAACTAATACCAATGTTTATTTCCCCACTGCTCTTACCAATATCATAAGATGACCTAGAAAATACCACACAGAAACTTCCTGAACATTGACAACATGCTTTTTAAGACACCTGTCATATTCAGAAGGGCTTTTGGCAACAAATGTAATGTAACAGTGTGAATAAAAATGCAAATGACAAAACTAAAGCTCAGACTAAGACCAAAAAAATCTATGGAATTAAGACCAGAATTTAATTCCATTTCCATCAGGGATTCTCTGGCTTCCTGAGAGAGACGGGATAGCTCCAAACCACTGTTGGGCCAGGTCCCAGCTGTGATGATTTCCTACAAATGGCTGTACCCAACAAAAAGCTCCTCAGGGCATCTCCATTTCCTTAACTCTGTGCAAAGTAGGTGTCAAGTATTTTCCAGCTTGATTGGTATCTTTAGATCTGCATCTTTGTCTTTAGGGTAGGGGTGTATCTTTACCTTTAGGGTAGAGGCTGCCAAGTGTCCCAGGTAGGCAAAGAAGGTAAGTACTAAGCCACACTCACCATTTCTTTGCAGTGCAACAGGGATGTGTGTCAGAATTACACAAAAGTTGATGTAAGCTACCCACAATGTTCCCTTCTGATCTTGGCAGCTCTCAGCCAGCACAGCACTACAGGAGAGGGACAAAACATAGCAGCACACAATAAAGAAGAGACTCCTTTAAGGGCTAGATCTGCTGGGCTCCATCCAGGTTCCCAGTCCTCAGGCACCGTGGAGACAGCCTACCTAGGAAAGGTTGCCCTGGCAGATCAGGGAATCATAGAACATAGAATCATAGAACAGTTACAGCTGGAAGAGACCTTGAAGATCATCGAGTCCAGCCTTTGTCCTAGCCCTATCAACTTGCTAAATAATGCCCCCCAACGCAACATCTACCTGTCTGTTAAACACCTCCAGGGATAGTGACTCAGCCACCTCCCTGGGCAGCCTGTTCCAATGGATGACAACCCTTTCAGGAAAGAAATTCCTCCTAATATCTAATCTGAACCTCCCCTGGCACAATTTACATCCATTTCCCCTTGTCCTATCACTCTCCACCAGGGAGAACAGACCAGTCCCTGCCTCTCTACAACCTTCCTTCAGGTAGTTATAGAGAGCAATGAGGTCTCCCCTCAATCTCCTCTTTTCCAGGCTAAACAGGCCCAGATCCCTCAGTCTTTCCTCATAAGGCTTAAACTACTGTTTCCTCCAGGTGGGCAAGGTGGGAACAGCTGCACACAGCCAAGAAGAGTGAACTCTCCCCCTGCCTATCTCAGGGAACAAACAGCAAAGGCACATCAGCCTGAGCGCTTCCTGCTCACATCCCAGGCACACACCTTCTCTTGCCTGTTTCCACACACCAGCACGCAGATATTAAAGCAACTGCTAAGAGGCAGACCATCAGAGATCCACTGATTTATGTCATACTTAATGTTGGCAGAAGCAAACTGGGAGGCAGAGGCAAGAACATTTCAGTGGCAGCATTTCAATGCCATCTTTAAATATCAGGGCTTAATGTTTCTGTAAATTAGAATGTCTTGATTAGTCAATAGGCTAAGTAGGAGAGTTTTCCAGCTAGGAAAGGACTGCAAAGGCAAAGCCTGTAAATGTAGATGCTCTGAGGCCAGAGTTAGGTTGCTGATGGCATTCAGATGTCTCTCTCACAGAGTGTCAGTGTGGTGATATACTGAGGGAATGCCTGCAGATCGAGCTGTTAAATCCCACTCAAAGGTACCTCCTTCCACAGATCCCAGGGGAGTTCACTACACAGGCCTTCTGCCGTTGTCCTTGCCAGGAAGAAAAGTAAATAGTGCAAGTCTGTAGTTATTTTGTCTCTTCCACCCTCACCAACTTTCATACTCCTTCTCGCCTCACATCAGAGATTTACCTGCTTTGGAAAGGATCTCAGAGAAGCTCTCAAGCTCCAGAGTTGGGATTATGTTCATATTTTGAAAGTACCACAAATATTTTTGTAGTTTCAGGCCCCACAGTTTCTAGAGGTCACTTACTTAGCATGCATAGAAGCACAGAGCATGGTGAAGCATTGCCAGAGGCACCCAACTTCCAACTACAACAGTGAAAAGGACTCATTTCTTTACCTCTTTCTTTCAACAAATCTTGCTGTAAGTTTTCAAAACCCAAGCATCCTAGGAAGAGAGGAGTAGCTACACAAAATGGGTGTCAGAGACCCACCCTAATGGCAAGGATGTAACAGCTAAAGCAAAGACAACTGTAGACTTTGATGCTCCATGAACTGTAGAACAGCCCCACAGAAAGCCTGTGACTGACAGCTCTGCATAACTATACTCCCAAATACTTTCTGCAGCCAACAGGTCACTCCCATTTTGGCACGGGAAGTAATCTGAGTGGTGTGAGTTGGGGGCAGCTGGGCATGGGAGTGTGTGACTTGCTAAAATAAGACATAAGCCCTTGAAAACAGCTTAATATAATCTTTCAGGAGGTTGGTCAAGCCTTCTAATGAGAGTCTGTTATTTTTTCCTTCCATCTGGCCAGGAGTGTGTTATTACTAATGGTAAAAAGATCCTTTCTTTCATTGATTTGTCCTTGTGGTAAGCACCCAGATAGATGAGATTTCAGGCCTACTGCTGTTTCCGGCACTGGTTCCTCAGCCTATATTTGCTTTTTCTTCTTCAGGAAAATGCATGAAGTGGAACAGGGAGGAGAAAGTGCTTTTACTCTGATGGTCTGGGAGGGATAAAAAGAGAAACAATTTAGAAACAAAACTATCCCCAGCTGGAAAGCCAAGGTTTGCCCTGAGAAAATGCAACGTGAATTGCTAAACTTCTGCAGAAAATAATGAAAAACACCTGCAATACAGCTCCCTAAGGAGGCTAATCAAGTGAGAATGATTGATGCTTATTGGAGCTCAGCAAAATTTAAAGTATTATCTCTCACATGACTTATTTGCTTGCTATTTCAGGGTAACATACTTTTCCTTCGTTATACTGATTAAATGACAAGAGTGATTGACCTCCTATGCTACTTTGAGTGACTCACATGTACCTATACCCTCCAAAATACATATGCCCTAAATTGTTTACACCTTCTGCACATCAGTGCCCCAAAAGCCCATTCCTGTCCTCAGCTGTGTGTCCAGCCTGCCCCAGGAACAAGTGTACACACACAGATGGTCTCTTCTCTTGTACAAGTAAGAAATGTGCAATCACTAGAACCCATTTATTTATTTATTTACTTACTTACTTACTAAATGAGGCCACGTACTTTAACTTTCCCCTCCTCTACAATGTGATATTTACCTATCTCATGGGCTGTTTGAATCATTTCTAGCATATGCAGGGTGCTTTGCAAATACAGAAAATGACAAGTCCTGACCCCAGGA
Source organism: Bucco capensis (assembly GCA_013396975.1). NCBI lineage: Eukaryota > Metazoa > Chordata > Aves > Piciformes > Bucconidae > Bucco > Bucco capensis. The sequence goes on along the minus strand of VWZO01008232.1, from coordinate 16,926 downwards.
GGTATAATGTAGAAAGAATTAAAAAACATAATGGAGAAGAGAAAGAGGACAAAGGAGTAAGCAGGAGGAGTAATCACACTGCTAACACATACCTTACTGACTTTTCTTTAATGATTGCAACATACATTTGGCAATACTTCTTGTCAGCTCACTGTAGTACTGTATGAGTTGATGCTTTAGTTTTTGTCTTTGCAATCCATGGCAACGCACCTAGAACATACTGGGTCCTGATGGGATGTATCCCAGAATCCTGAGGGAATTGGCTTATGTATGTGCCAAGACACTCTCTATGATATCTGAACAGTCCTAGCAGTCACATGAAGTCCTTGATGGCTGTAAGAAGGGAAGCGTTACACCCATTTTTAAGAAGAGTAGCAAGGAGGATCCTGGGGAACTACCAGCCTGTCAGTCTCACCTCTGTGCCTGGGAAGATCATGAAACAGATCCTCCTAGAAGATATGCTAAAGTACAGGGAAGTGATTTGAGACAGCCAGCATGGCTTCACCTATGGCAAGTGACCACCTGACCAACCTAGTGGCCTTCTAGGATGGAGTGACTACATCAGTGGACAAGGGAAGAACTGCAGATGTCATCTATCTGGACTTGTGTAAGGCCTTTAACATGGTTCCCCACAACGTTCTTCTCTCTAAACTGGAGAGATATGGATTTGATGGGTGGACTGTTCAATGGATAATTAATTGTTTGGATGGTCACATTCAGAAGGTAGTGGTCAATGGCTCAAAGTCCAGATGGAGATCTGTAACAAGTGGTGTCCCTCAGGGGTCCATACTGGGATGAATATTGTTCAGTATCTTCATCAATGACATTGACAGTGGGACTGAGTGTACTCTCAACAAGTTTGCAGATTACACCAAGCTGAGTGGTGCAGTTGACATGCTTGAGGGCTGAGATGCCATCCATAGCGACCTGGACAAGTTTGAGAAGTGGGCCTATGTGAACCTCATGAGTTCCAACAATGCAAGGTTTTAGATCGAGGTTGGGGCAATCCTCTTCATCAATACAGGTTGGGAGATGATGTGACTGAGCAGCCCTGCAGAGAGGGACCTGAGGGTACTGGTGGATGAAAAGTTGGACATGAGCTAACAATGTGCACTTGCAGTCCAGAAAACCAACCATATCCTGGGCTGCATCAAAAGCAGCATGGCCAGCAGATTGAGGGAGGTGATTCTGCCCCACTACTCTGCTCTAGTGAGACCTCACCTGGAGTATTGTATCTAGCTCTGGAGTTCTGAGCATAAGAAGGACGTGAGCCTGTTGGAGTGGGTCTAAAGGAAGCCACAAAAATGATCAGAGGGTTGGAACACTTCTGCAAGGAGTAAAGGCAGAGTAAAGGCTCCATTCCTCAGCTCTGCATTCATGAGCTACAGCTCAGCATTCATGGAACACAGGTAGTGCCCTGCTGTCTCCAAGGGGAGGAGAGAAAACAGATAAGGCAGTATTTGTGAGGCACACAGTTACTATAGCAATAAGCAGCACAGAAAAACTCATGAGGAAGGTAATTGCCTTCAGTGCGGATAGTGTGCAGTCAATAAGGCATGGAAACACATTCTGAACAGCAAAGGGAAAAAATACTGAGCAGCTGCAGTGAGCAGTGAGCATCATCCATCTTGTGTGCTGCATGAGGGAAGGGTCCTGTGGAGTGCTATGTGATCATAAAATTAACAGAGGTCCTTTAAATCACGCACGTACATGCATTCTCCACCCTGGCACTTCCAACTTTTGAAGGCTTGACTTTTGGTGAGGACAGAGAGAGTGCAACATATAGTTCCCCAGATTATAAAAGTGGAAATTCCATGTTGTAGAATCAAGCTGATACACATCATCTGGGGCACTTAGGTCACCTACACAGACCTCTGTTACTTTGACCAAGTAAAGAGCTGGCTGCAATAACCATCCTTCACCCATGTGATGTGGAGTGATGGGAAGGTACAGCAATCTTGGCTTTCTTGAGGGAAGGTGATTGTATGGCTAGGCTTCGCAAACAAAGATCCAGGGAGGGCTCCACCCACGCTCCTCATCAGTGCCTTTTACAAGCCCGCTGATAAAAAGAGGATAGCAGATAACACCCTTGAGCCTGCACAATGGATTTTTTTTTTTTAGGTGAGACACAGCATGTGCAGAGCTGGACCCACCCTTTAGTCCTAAGGTTCATCTGCCAGGGCCTAGCAAGCTTGGACGCTGGCAGCGAGGTCCTTAGGACATAGGTTTTATGAGAGTGTCCTTCTCTTAGATGGAAGGCCTCACAGGGCTAAACAAGCTCCATCTGCCCGGGTTTGGAATCAGAGTTGTCCTTCTCCTAGGATGACTGCCAGAAGGCTAATGAGCTCATCCTACCCATCCAAGGATTATAGGAACATGGGTATCACTCCCCACACTTTACCGTGGGCAATGAGTTTAATGCTCCCTCTGCTCTTGGCACAGTTATCGCGCCAGGGGCCACAGGAGACTGCAAGTAATTTTCAGACTGTGCCTGGAGGAAAGGTGATTACTTACAGAAAAATATTCTCCCCCAGGTTTTTTTCCCTCTGCTCCTTTTTTCCAAACGTTCTTCCTCCTCTTCATCTCTTTGCCCAGATTTCCTCTGAATTTGTGTGTGTTCCCATTGTGAGCTTCACCCCCATATTCTGGCTAATGCGCAGTTTCCCATCTACGTAACCCTGTGCAATTTTGTTAGTCATCCCAGCCCATTTCTTAGTTGCTTATCATAAACAATGGGAAATCTGCCTCTGGATCTTGGCTTCTCATAAGCCCTGTCTTCGTTGCTCCTAATAGTTACTGTCTTTGCCAAGTCAGCTTCAGATTTCTCTTCCCCATCTCCTCTTCTAATTCAGTTTTCACGACCACCCATTAGTTTCTATTTTCAGAAAACTGAGATTCTCCTATTCTGGCTAATAAAAATACTCAGTATTATGAGATGAATTAAAATTCACAAGTACTGGCAGTGTTGCAAACTTCAACAAACCCATTTTTACATGCTAAAAATACACAAGTAAGTCCTGATATCTAACCCTGTCACGGGGTGTTGTGGCAACTGCTGCATTACAGCAGTTTTCTGTGATTTTTTTGTAGGATACTTTGCACATCCTTAGTGTGAGGAGAACCGCTGCAGGCACTCAAGCAATTAGCTCTGTGTGGCTTTCCTTAAACACAGTCTCAAAGAAGAGTGCTTTACAAAAAACTCCAAAAGACATAGCTGCCTTTGTTTTTATGTTTTCTGAGGGAGAGTGTTTCCTAACACTCCTTGTCTTGTCTCCTGAGAGCATGCTGGTAATGAGGTAAAAGGGGGAAAAGTGTCCTTGTGACCCAAGTCTGCCTTCCATTTTCAGGATAATAAAGAACTAAGAAGGTAAGGATAGCCAGACAGGATGCCAGAATAGGCCAGACTCTCACAGCCAGTAAGGGATCATAGAATCATAGAATGGTTTGGGTTGGAAGGGACCTCTGGAGGTCATCTAGCTTAGCAAAGGGCAAACACAGGGTTATTCTGTCCCCAAGATGCAGCTTAAGGACTTCCTGAGCTTTGCTGTACCTGCATCCATGGAACCACCCATGACAGACGGCCAAGAAGTTGGGGGTTGTTCATTTCAGGGTTTTTTGAGGTTGTTTGAATTGTTTGTTTTTAGTATCAGAGAATCATAGAATAGCTTGGGTTGGAAGGGACCTTAAAGATCATCTAGTTCCAACCACCCTCCCCAGCCATAGGCAGGGACATCTTCCACTAGACCAGGTTGCTCAAGCCTCATCCAGCCTGATTTTGAACACTGCCAGGGATAGATCATTCACAACTTCTCTAGGCAACCTGTTTGTCTCACCATCCTCATCGTAAAGTATTTCTAACTACAATCTAATCTAACCTTAGCCTCTATCGGTTTAAAACCATTACCCCTTTTCCTATCACTACACTCCCTGATACAGAGTTCCTCTCCAGCTTTCCTGTAAGCCCCTTGAAGTACTAGAAGGTTGCTATAACGCCCCACTGGAGCCTTCTCATCTCCAAGGCTGAACGACCCCAAGTCTCTCAACCTTTCCTCACAGAGGAGGTGCTCCAGCCCTCTGACCATTTTTGTAGCCCTCCTCTGGACCCAATCAAGCAGGTTCATGTCTTATGCTCTGGGCCCCCGAGCTAAACACAGTATATGCATATTGTTTTAGCATCCAGGGCAAAACAACTGACAGCCACCAACTTACACGTTATGGGAGCAAGCATTGCCCTCTGTGCTTTTGGAATGTGCAGCTGGCTGGGCTTGATGCTTCAGGTGCATGTTAAGTGAATACAAGACTGTAAACACTAGAGAGGATCAGGGGAGGAGGGATGCAGGGACCATGATCTTACCCAGCTACCTTATATTATTTTTAACATCCTTCTACCAACAGGTAGGCAATAAGGCCTATCACCATTTTGTTGGGAATTACTAATTCTCAAGCCTGTTGCTTTTAGTCTGTAACTCTTTGCTTTGTGCTTTGCTTTGTTTGAGGAGATGAGGGATCTTGGCATGTTTAGTTTGGAGAAGAGGAGCCTGAGAGGGGACCTCATTGCCCTCTACAACTACCTGAAAGGACGTTGTAGAGAGGTGGGTGTTGGCCTCTTCTCCTTAGTAACTAATGACAGAACCAGAGGGAATGGTTTGAAGTTGTGACAGGGTGGGGTTAGATTGGATATTAGGAAGAAATTCTTTACAGAAAGAGTGGTGAGGCACTGGAACAGCCTTCCCAGGGAGATGGTTGAGTCACCATCCCTGGAGGTGTTTAAGAAACGTGTAGATGTGGTGCTCCAGGACATGCTTTAGTGAGGGCAGGGGTTGTGTGGTTTGTTTTTGTTTGGTTTGGGGGTTTTTCTTTGTTTTGTTTTTTGTTTGTTTGTTTGGTTGGTTGGTTGGGGTTTTTTTGGTTGGATTCAGTGATCTGAGCGGTCATTTCCAGCCATGAATATTCTGTGATTTTGTTCTGTGCAGTCTCCAGGTCTCCCTCCATCTTCATTCACCCATGATCTTATATTGATCTTCCTTTCCCAGTCTCAGAAGTATTGTGGTTACTGGTTGGATGCTGATCTGAAGAATGATGTGGATGCCCACCATAATGACTGAGTAGTTCATTACAGCAAAATAACAGAAAAAAAAAGATGCTTGTGAGTACAGAAATAATATTCTGTGAACGCTCTCAACTTTATCTATGTGCAGCACATCCCATCTGACGCCCTAGCCCAGGTGTTGGGAAGAGCAACCTCCAAAGTTCCATGTAACTGTTCCAGCTGCCAAATTCATTTTTGCAGTTTACAGCTAACAATCAATCACACACTACTCAGTTGTTAACTTTTTTTTAGATCATTTGGATAATTAAAGTACCACGAATTCCATGATGTCAGCAGGTCTCAAACAGACCTCCTGCTGGCTCTGCAATCTTTCAGAGATCAGAAAATAAAACAATGAATGATACTAGAAGAAGGAGTCCAAGGAACTCATATTTTGTGTTTCGTGTTTTCCTAATGACAAGGTCATATAGTCAGCAGTGTGATCAGTGCAAATACAATGTGCCTTTGGAAAAAGGCCAAAGCCTGCCTGTGGAAAGGGCAATCAAGGGAATTGTTTTGTAATAACGCACTTTATAGGCAGATAGCAGAGATCCCAAGGCTCTTTACCAAAAGGAGCAAAATACCAGTGATTCAGGTTGCCAAGTTGAAAAATAGTAGTCAATGGCAAGTCCCTGGGTATGTGTACATGGGCATGATGTCCTATCCTTTGAATTAATCTCTCTTTTTCATGCATACTGCATTTGTGTCAGCATCATTTTGCTATGGCTCAGAAAGCCTATCCTCAGCAAATATCTAGAGCTAACAACTGTTCTGCATTTAGTTGACATGCACATGGCCATGCTAAGCCTGGCCAATCACTGCTATCTCTGCTAAGATGCAGGCAAAAAAGAATTAAATCCACAGATGTTAAATTGTGTCAGCTTGCCTAACCATTTGAAGTAATTAATTCTGCAGACTATTTTTGACTAAGTCTACAAAAACTAAAACTATATCATTCCTTCCTATGGCTTGTTCTTTACTTATTATGTATGTTGCATCTTTCAAAATCACAGGCATCGCACAAATGCTGCAGCACGAGACCCTCAGCAAGCAAATTCTCTGCTTTTCATGGTCCCCTCTGAAGCTTTTCATGATTATGAGAATGAATAAAATGCTTCTTTTTGTCATCAGGAGTCTGACCATATAAAGAAGGCTTTGAAATCAGGTAAGATTCACTTATTCAAAATGTAGATAAAGTGTAAACAGTTGATGAGAAAGCTAGGGAGGGATAAAGCAAGGCTGCAGTGAAAAGTAACAAGCTAGAGGAAGATGGACTGCAAAGTCCAGCAGAGCTGTGGGAAGCCTCTGGAAGCAAATTAGGAGTCTTTAATCATAGATACTTAGAATTCTTATGGTTGGAAAAGACCTCAAGGTCATTGGGAGTCCAAACATCCACCCAACTCCTCCATGCTCACCACTAAACCATGTCTCCATCTACACACTTTTTGAACACTTCCAGGGATGGTGACTCCACCCCCTCCCTGGCTAGCCTGTTCCAATGGCGGATAATCCTCTCCGTGAATAAATTCTTTCTAATATTTAATCTGAACCTCCCTTGGCACAACTTGAAGCTATTTCCTCTAGTCCTATCACTTGTTACTTGAGAGAAAAGACCAAGCCCCACCTCACTACAACTTCCTTTCAGGTAATTGTAGAAAGCAAGAAGGTCCCCCTGAGGATAGGCTAGGTAACATGAACTCTAAAAGCTCATACACATAAGTTAAACGCAGATAATTCCCCTAACTTGTCAAAGCCTCTCCTTTTTGTTTTGGTCTTCTATTTTTTAAATGTTCAGGTTTTCCACTGCTGAAACTTAGGTTCACTGGACTTTTCTCCTAAATGCCAGAAGGCTAAACTAACCACCCAGTGAGCTGGAAATGGGTGCAAAGGCCATAACTAATGCCAGAAAGATAAATCACTGTGACAATAATTGTTTGTGGTCAAGACACAGTGCTCAACCTGAATAGGAAAAGAGAGGGTGCAAAAAGGCTCTTCCTTTGACTAAGTGATGGGTTAAAAAGCTTGGAACTAATAAAGATTTGATTTTTAAGTATAAAAAAACCAAGGTCTGGGTTCAATTTCTTTTTGATTCTCTTCACTGTTTTTTCTGGAAAGCTGATTCCCAGTCTTCAGCTCCAACATTACTGGTTGTTTTTCCCTGCACTATATGGTCTTTCATATGATTTCTTTTTCATATGGCTGTCTTCCTTCAGCTGTCTGCAAGCTTCAAAGCTGCTGACCCTGATTCTCCCATCCCCATGCACAGTGCAAGGCTCATATACATCTCATAAAGTGATATTGCAAGTTTGCATTGTTCACTGTAGGCACTTGTAGAAAGAAGACAGGAGGGGAGAATGAGATGGACCAGATTGAGCTAAAGTATATTTACATGTTTGTAAATGTCTAAGAGAAAAGTGGGAATGTCTTTGACCAGCCAACCATCAAGAGTCAGAAAAGCATCAGGAGACAGGTCTGCAAGTGGAAACACAGTATGGGCATTGAACTCAAAGGTTAAATAGCCAATGCTGATCTTCGCTGGCCAAAAGAAAAATGAAGAGCTCAACAAAAAATACTCTTGCTCTAATAACTGCATCCAGTCCCTTATTAACAATGGGGACCTATCAGAAAGATGAGATAGGAGAAGCCTCAAGACACATGTAACTCTGCAGAAACCCAAACAATTCCTGTTTTCCCTGTGTAGCATGGAGGTCACCCTCCAAAGCCAGAGGTGTTTCATGATGTTGGTGCACGTTCTTACTGTGAATGACTAATGTATGGAGTATCATGTTCACCAATCTCTACCAGAATGCCATGCAGGGTCCCCGATCTAGTAGGAACTCCATCCATCCATTCATTCATCCATCCATCCATCCATCCATCCATCCATTCTTTGTGTGGAGAAAGGCTATTTGAATGCTTGCAAATTCCATACCTGTAGCGAACAAGACAGAGGCTTTAAAGAGACCTGGGTTGTAAAACCTGGACTGTAAGAACCAGAACATATATATGTAAGGAGGTTGCAAAGTGAGGAGTGCTAGCCTAGCCCCATAGCTAGGCAAAAGGCAGAACATGCATGTTTACATGCACCACACCCAGGCACTGCCATGCAAGTCCAGAAATGCAAGTCTGGGGCTTGCAGCATTTGCTAGTATCCTTGGAGTGGAAGATTTTTCATTTTCTCTGGAGGAGATTAGCAAGGACGAGAATTTTTGATGAGTTCCCACCACCATAAACTATCAAATATTTGTTCAGTTGGAGCTGTCAGCATCAGGAAAGAACAATTCAGTCAGAGTGTTTGACACATGATGCATGAAGCAGCTGATAACCTTGAAACTCTGACTCCAGAGGCAGCCCTGCCTTGAGAACTAAAGTGTTTCCACCGGATGGAGATAGGATTGAGCAGAGGGAGGAGGGTTGGGAGCATTACTGAGAAAGAATAGGGTAAAAAAGCTCAGGCAAGACAAAGCAAGGCTTTGCAGGGAGTAACTGCAGAAGGCAAGAATTCTGATCCCTGTAGGTAGTCCTTCCCATGGCTGTATCCTCTGCAAGGGTGTTTTGTACACAGGTGCAAAATGCTAACACCCTTCCAGTCTTACAGACCATGAGCCTGTGAGGCAAGAGGCTTGTCTTGCAGTAACTTGCTCCCATTCTGACCTCATAAGTAGTGTGGAGAAGTGAGGAGCAGGCACAATGCTTGCCTTCAGGTGCCTTCACAGGCTGTTTGAGCCAGCCCTGCTCATCACCCTGTGAGACACAGTGGAGCAGTGAACACATGGCACCCTTGGATATAGCTCAGTCAAACATCCTCTTCCATGTGACTTCAAAAGCTCAAACAGCAACTCACTGGCTGTGCCTGCTCAGCCTGAGCTGGAGAGTCCTTGGGACCTCATCACCACTTAAGGGTAGAGGAGAAGGGGTCTTTATTAAGGAGACACTAGAGAAAACGAAGTTCATGCAGGTTCAGCCATGCACCTACTGAAGTTACAGGAAGTTTACTTAGCAACACGGTTGAAATTTAATGCTGAACTGGCACTGTGAGCTCCTCTGACCTGGGTGTTTCTTGCAGCAGCTGGCCATGTTTATGTCTTACACAGCCTTCCCACCGTGTGCCCATGTGGAAAAGATCAGCTTCTCCTCCTGTGGGTTTCACAGGAAGCGTGGTGCAGAGAGCTCTTTGCTGGGCATGCAGAACCTCAAGTTACCGCTGCTAAGCCAAAGCATCCTTCTTTTGGTGGAAAAAAGACCATCAGAGAGGTCCAGGAAAACTGTGGTTTCTGCAATAGCTTTCTGTCTCAAAATTTGGAGCCATTCTCCCTCTCCTGAGGCTCACAAGCCAGGATTTTAGTGGAGCAGGACTGCCACAAGTTCTGCTTCTGGCTGCTACCTTTTTGGAGGATCATTTTAAGAGGAAAAATAAGTTGGTATTAATTTGAAGCAGATTCCCAGCTGGTGTCCACAAATAGGAGCCCATAGTTAGGGCCTTGGTCACCATGACTTCTTTCTTTCTCTGGATCCCTTATGCTGCTCAGAAGGGCAAAGAAAAGGAAGGAGAGCTGCACAAAGGTGGCAGAAGTCCAGGTCTCAGAGACTTAAAAATTCTTCTTCCCAAATTGCGCCGAGCAATTTTGCATTGATTCAGAGTTTTGGCCTTTCCTGGTGAGTGTTATTTTTCCACAATGCTGAAAAAAAATCCCATGACTTGATGAAACAGCTCCAGGCAGATTTTCAAGTTTTGCCTTTTTTTTTCCCTTTACCCAATGTGAAAAACAGTCACCAGAATAAATGGCTAACTCAGTTTTCAGGAGCATCCATATATCCCCTGATAGATTTTTCAGGGTTTTGTGGTGGTTTTATAGGTAAACAGATGTTGGTTTGTGCTATTAGTCCTAATATATGTATAGCAACACAGACATGCACTTGACACTGTGGAGATGCTTCTGTCTCCTCAGAAGGAGGACTGAAATCAAGGCTGAAGGTGCCATTTTGCTCCTATATAACATCCTGGTGCATCCATAGCAGCAAGGTGCAGCTCAGGAATCCACATGCCACAAAGGATGTAGCAGAGTTACAGGAGGGCCACTAAAAGCTGAGAGGACAAGGAGCTGCCTTTGGAGAAGGGACTAAAAAGGTTTACTGAAGATGAAACTGAAGATGAGTTTGAGAGACAACAGGTAAAACAGGAATATAGAGAGATGTTCACTAAACCCCACAATACAAGAAGCTGATGGTGAGAGCACTTAATTAATCTAGGAGATCCCTTTAAAACAGAGTTTTGAAACTCCATCTTTACACAGAGGGTAATGAACTTCTAGATCTTCTTGCTGCAAGAGGATGTGGAGCCACTGTCAGCAGGTTCAAAAAGGTATGAGACAAATTAATGGACAACAGGTTTACACATGGATACCTAAAGGTATATAAAGGTATATACCCTCTAGCAACCCAAATACAGCAGATATCATTGCTGGGAAAGTTCAAAGGAGAGTGGACTGCAGAATGTGGCCAGGATCACATAATCTTCCTAAACAGGATCTCCTGCCATTGCCTGAGATCAGGCCGTGGGCTAGGTGGATCTCTACTCTGACCCTGTGAGGCATTTCCCATGTCTAGTGTTCCCCTGGAAAGAAAAAATACTACCTTTCACTGCCAAATATATATATACATATATATACACACACACCATGTACCATGGGATCTCCATAATATCCAGCCAGTGGCCTTTCCATTGAATTTATCACCAGAAAGGACAAATATAATGTTGATTTCTGTACTTCTGGAACAGGAATAAGACAATTAAATAACAAATAAGCCTTGCTACAACCAAGGCTACCTGAATTTTGACAAGTGTCAAGTAAATGAAATTGGATTTTTTATTGCCAGTCCCCTTGAGGCTTTTAAGCTTCCACCTCACAGAAATTTGTTTTGAATTCTTTTCCAACAAATAACTACGTTAATAAATTTTTGCAGGTGCCTCAACTAGTCTGTGTTCTCAGTGGGAAAAAAAGATGTGATTCTAGTTAGAGAGTAAAAAGAGATCCTTAAGCAGTTAGACCTTGGCTGAAATTCTGCAATTGTGCAAGGTGGGGCTCTCCTAAAAGGTCTCAGAGGAAGATATGCCATTCTCATTACAAAAATATGTGCTCAGACATCAAATTAGAGCCTCTGTGCTCCCATTGCTTCATAGAAAGAGAAGTGGAAGTCCTTTGGTGGTATTAGTGGAAAAAAAAAGAAAGAAGAAAAAAAAAACAACCAAAAAAAAAAACAACAAAGAAGATGTCCTTGGAGAGACTTGTGGACCATAACCACAATTTCTGTGAAGTAGGAAGATTAAAATTGGGAAAGAGTGAATCAGCAAGCCCATGGGCCCATTGCTCTCCTGTTGAAGTAGTACCTAATTGTGCAGACTGCAATGTATCCTCACTGACTGACAGATCTCCAGTCTGTATGTTTATTAGAATTTAATGCATCCTTTCTAATCATCTTCACAGCAGAAGTATGGATTCTAAGTTGCTCTTATTCACTTGAGACATCCCACTGACTCAGGAGGATACAGGCTGGCCCTTCCAACTCCATGCTGCAGGGCAGGAGCTTGTCATTGTTACTTGCCTATAAAACATTGTTCTTTGTTGTTGTCATGGTATTTTACCTGCTGTACGAGTAATTAGATCCCTGTAGACATGGTATTGCCAACCCCAGCAATCTTTAATGGCTTAATTATCAGAGTCTTAAACCAAGAGGCATTGTGTTCCTTGTTGTCTGAGCCATTGTGTTTCACCTTTGCCCTTGTCCATGTTCAAGCAAACTTGGAAACAAGCAATGGAGCTGAGAGGCTTACCACATCAGTTCTCCACAGAACTTTAAGGAAAACCGTCAAACACTGTGCATCTTGATACATAGCTTAACAAGAGAAACCATCATTATAAGCATGGATTCAGCCATTTCCTCCAAAACTTGCTTAAGGTCATGCTATTCGTAGCTGATAGGAGCCTTTCTTCATCCATCTGTGACTTCTACTTCACAAATTGGTCCCAAGATTGAGCACAGATCTTAAAGGGTATAAAGAGTCTTGTCCAGATCCTCTGCAGGGACACAGATTTCACCCTCAAAACCTTTAAGAAACACTTGCACTATGGTTTAGAAGCCTGAATCTTACTGACTTCCAACACAACTTTGGCATCCAAATTATCTGAGAATTTCTGAAAACATAATTTGTTTGTAATATTTCTAAAGACTAAATTTTTTTTCTAAGTAAAAGCAAGATGATTTCAATTAATTCCTGTTTTCTGTTGCAAGCCACATCAAACCTTTAATGACACTGTAGATTTTGAACAAAAAAGCTCCAGTTGTGAAATGTATTGTTATCAAGTGATATTCTGTGTCAAGTTTAACGGAAAGAGAGGAAACTGCAAACTTTTGGATCAAAATCAAAAAGAAGGATCATTACTGCCTCTATATCACGAACAGGCAATGCTTTAAAATATATGGGCTACATTCAGTTCTTTATTGCTCCCTATCCCTTCCTAGATACAAACAATTGCATATGTAGCAAGGCCTTACTGTGACATATTTGTATCTTTTGTTGTTATGAGACTTCTGTGAGACTTGTGTGAAATACTCCCCAAAATTTATTCTTAGTTTGCTATCAGCAGGTTCACTACAAGCAGATTGGAACATGGCCACCTACTTCATAAACAAATCAAAACAAAGAAAGGGGGAAAAAAACAAACTCTGAGTCATACCCTTGTTTTTCTGACACTGGATCCAATGTTACAGTATCACAGTATGTCAGGGATTGGAAGGGTCCTAGAATGATCATCTAGTTCAACCCCCCTGCCAAAGCAGGATCACCTAGATGAGGTCACACAGGAATGTGTCCAGGCAGCTCTGCAATGTCTCCAGACAAGGAGACACCACAGCCTCCTGGGCAGCCTGTTCCAGCGCTCTATCACCCTTATGGAAAGAAGTTTCTCCTCGTGTTAATACTAAACCTCCTGTGATCGAACTTGCTCCCATTCCCTCTTGTCTTAACATCGGATGACATTGAGAAGAGCCTGGCTCCCTCCTCCTGACACTTGCCCTTAACATATTTATAAACATTAATGAGGTCCCCTCTCAGTCTCCTCTTGTCCAGGCTGAAGAGACCCAGCTCTCTCTGCCTATCCTCATAGGGCAGATGTTCCACTCCTTTAACAGTCTTGGTGGCCCTGTGCTGGACTCTTTCCAGCAGCTCCCTATCCTTCTGGAGCTGAGGGAGCCAGAACTGGACACAGTACTCCAGGTGGGGCCTCACCAGAGCAGAGTAGAGAGGAAGAATAACCTCTCTCAAGCTGCTAGCCACGCTTCTCTTAATGCATCCCAGGATACCATTGGCCCTCTTGGCCACAAGGGCACATTGCTGGCTCATGGACATCTTTCTATCCACANTCCATCTAGTTATGCCATCATAAAAGGCTATCACATTAGTCAAGCAGGACTTCCCCTTATGGAATCCATGTTGACTACTTGTGATAAGCCTCCTTTCCTCCACATGCTTGGAGATGGTGGCAAGAACAAGCTGTTCCATAACCTCTCCAGGGATGGAGGTGAGGCTGACTGGCCTATAGTTACCCGGGTCATCTTTCTTGCCCTTTTTGAAGATTGGGATAACATTGGCCTTCCTCCAGTCTTCAGGCACCTCTCCCGTTCTCCAGGACCTCTCAAAGATTATGGAGAGTGGCCTAGCAATGACCTCTGCCATGTCCCTCAGCACTCTTGGATACATCCCATCCGGACCCATGGACTTGCAGATGTCCAGTTCGCTCAACTGATCTCTGAGCCAAACCAATGTTACAGAGTACTGCCTTCGTAAGGGGTAAGAGTAGTTAATATGTCTTTGCACTAGGTAGCACGACATTGAATTGTTGGCTAGTTTATTCACAGCCCAGCAGAGAATTAGTTACAGATAAAAGGAGTAGAACCCTCACCTCCCTAATAAGCTCTGGTGTCTGCTATTGGTTCCAGATAATTCATCTTTTGTCTGCTTTAAAGTACATGTCACCTGTACCCCAGTCAGGAACAGTAAACACTTACTCATTGTAATGAAGAGGATTGCCTCTGGCAGATTAATTGCTCTGACTCCCCTCCTCCCTAAGTAAAACACAGTTTCTCTTCCTTTTCCCCCCACCCCAGGATTTGCTATTTCAGTACTTCATGCAAACACCTGGCAGATGGGCAAGTGCCCTAAACACTCCTTAAAACTCCAAGACCAAGCTCCTCATTTCACATAGTATTTTCGTAAGTTGTTTTTTTTTAATAAATAAGTGCTTTACAAAGCTATGGTTTCAATGGGTTCAAGGAATACTCTCAGTGGTGGTTGAAGGTTTTTTATGATTTTGCTTAATTTCCCGTTTTACTCTTCCTTTTTTGTTGTTGTTGTTGTTGTTAGAGCAGTTATATAACACAAACCTTGCAAGAAGGTATCCCTTTTCTTAGCAGCTGTGTTTTTTTCAAAGTCAAGTAAGTTGCTTATGCTCATATCACTGACCCTGATTGAGCCTGGCACCTGTGACAGCAGAAGAACTGCATGGTCCATACCAGCACTGCACTTACATTCACGTGGTACCAGGACTAGCACAAGTTGCAGGCATGTCTTAGGCTGAAATGCACAGTAAGGGCTTTTCATAGCACTGTAGGAGAACTTGCTTGTCTTTTCTGGAAACTTGGCAGGCAATTCTGGGAAGGCCATGGAGGGCGATGGGTAGTTTAGAGCAGTAGCCTGCAGCCACTCTATGAAGCAGTGCAGTATGCCCACTTGACTACATGAGCCAACCTATCCACGCTACAGAAGGTTTTTGTGTGCAGATGGCAGCTAAAGTAGGGCAACACCTGTGCTCTAGCTCAAGCTAACATTGCAAAGAGAAACACTTTTGAAGTAATAGAAAAAAGAAGTTTGAGAAGCCATATGGTCAAATGATCACAAAGGCACTGAGTGGTGGCATTGGGATTATCTATCATCACTCCAAAAAGGGATGTGCTTCAAAGAGTTACAGGTGAGCATCCATGTGTCTTTCTTTAGTGATCTGCAGAATGGTGCTACTGTTTGCTTGTCTTGGGAAGCCCAATTCAGCAGTGCAGGATTTGCAAACCTCTTTGAAATCTTTGAGTAGAAGGTGCACCCTTGCATGTGCAATGTTTATTTCCTGCTCTCAATACTGCCAGCACATACCCATGGGTAGCCTCATCTGGTGGTGCTTTCTGATCTCTCTGCAGTGACAAATATTGGTTCCACTTCATTGGCACAGGATGCTAGCAATGCCAGGATGTTTTGTCTGTGACACCAATCCTCTTCCTAGACCATGCATCTCAGTGTGGAAGGGTGAGCTCCAACATGGGAGGTAAAACAACCTTTTGTCTCTGGTCCCTCACACCAGCACAGCCACAGAGTCAGTTGCCTATGCAGTGGAAATCTGAAAGATGGAACCATGCCCTAGGACACCACTCTTCCATAGCACATAAGACAAGAAGGAGAAGCTGAGGCTTTCCCTGGTTGTACAGACAACCTCAGGAGCTGTGGTAATGCTCATCTCTACCCTACTCTCTTATGCAATTGAATAACACTCATTTTGCTACCAGCTCGTCTTTGCTACTTACCTGATTTTTTTTTTTTCACAATCGTTTGTAGCCATCTCCTGGGGAGATGGTCTGTAGCCTCTGTGCTTCATGTGATTCGGCAGAGCCGTTCTGTGTTCCTACTCAGGACAGCAGAAATTGTCCCGGGTACAGCAAGCCGGACCTCTTTCTGACAGAAGGCAACTGTGTGATGCATACAGCGCAGAAAGCTGGCTCTGCTGAGGGAGCACACCTTGCCCCTGCAGGCAGCAGAAGGGTATTTCACACATCTCTCTACAAGGCACCTTCTGCCATAGTCCAACCAAAGTGTTTTTTGCCAGTGATGTGAAACATCACTATAAAGCGAGCAAAGGGATTGGTAAGAATGATTCCTGTGCCTTGAAAGGAGATCAGTGTGTGCTATTGGAAAATGTTAAGCAAAGAGATTGTTGGATGTGTAGGATGACAGGATTCAGTTCCCCTGGCTGGTCTGTACATCTCATAACAATGAAACAGACATGGCTGCCAAAAGAATTGAGGAAAAAGATAAATATTTTTTGAATGCTACTTTGAGGTCTGAGAACCACCGGATCATGTTGAGAAGATTCTGTCCCAAGGGCAGTTGGTGTCTGTGGGGTTTCCTGCCAGCCCTCCGCAGGAGCACTCATGGGGGGCAGTGGGTGCAGCTCACTGCACTAATGCTGCTTCTTTCTGCAGGACTCAACTTCAATATCTTAGCAGCAGGGCAATGACTAGTTATCCTGCCAGTTTGGGCTTCTAAGCCATGGATGATGACACCTTCTGGAAGCAGACAAGCTTCCTAGGAACTTCTAAGCGTTAAAATGATCTTATAAAAACAAATAGGCTTCAGTGAAAGCCCAAGGGCATATTTCAGAGCACTTTGGATTTTAGCCTCTTTCAGATTCTACTGCCAGCTATCCATCTGTCCTGCTAATGTACTTCATTATGCAGGTAGGTAATGAGCCTACAGCTATTTACTGGTGGGATTATAATTGTGACGGGACAGGGAGACAATCTTCTCATATAGGACTAATAGGGGAAGGACCATAGGGGGATTTTCTCGTTTTTCATTCAAACACAGTTAGAGTACATAGTGAAGTTATCCCCATTAGTAAGAAATATGTCCCTTTCCCTCACCATGGGGAAGCTGAACTCTGTTTCAAAGGAATTGCCACAGGGGCTCTCAGAGGTGATGTTTCACTGACATCACAGTATCACAGTATGTCAGGGGT
>VWZO01008231.1:7920-19756 GCA_013396975.1 Bucco capensis | reverse complement strand
ACAGGTTGGTGGTATGAGACCTGTCAATATATTCAGCATGAAAAGCACAGAGCTGACACTCAGACACAGTGCTCAGTTTAAAGGAATGATGTTTCAGTAATTTTATAAAATGAAGCTAAGATAACCATATTTTATAAGAAAATTCTTGAGCAGGTGATAGAAAAATTTTAAGCAAGTTGAAGTATACCATGATGGTGTATGTAATACTTTCCTGAGTACGGCCTTTCTTACCAGAAAACAGGCTGATCACTTAAGCTTTGCTGTAAATCAGAGAAGATGAGCCAAAACAAAATTAGCAAGAACTAAAAGCACAGCAGTTACCCTGTAATAATTACAATATCTATAAAACAAATGTGATGCATCCCAGTGGGTACCCACCATTAGATCAGTTCTGCTTAGTACTGTTGAGTAAATCTTGCTACTGTCAGCTTTGGAGGGAGGATTCTCTCTTTCCAAACTCCTCAGCTGAGCATGGAGAAGTTGTGCATGCTTTGAGCAGAGGCTGGAAGAGCTGTCATATTGCCCAAGTGCTGTCATTTTAGCCCTCCAGCCTTCCACAGGTCCATCTCCCTTACCAAGATTTCATACATTAGTTTATGCTCATGAAGGCTGCATGTCTGGATGACATGCACTATCAGTTCCCAGTGTCAGCTGTTGCAGGCTGTGTTCAAAAGTATATTGTGCACAAACTGTACCTCCTCATAAACCTTGTTTTGCAGGTTATTTACCAAATGCTAGGGACGTGGCTGTTTCATACACAACAGCTGGCCCTGCCTATTTATCCTCCAGCCCATGGTTATGAAGATATTTCAGTCTTTCATGGATCTGTGGGGTTCAATGAGCACCCTGTAACTTCTGAAGCTTACTACAGGATGATCACTGTAACAAAATAGCTCTGGGACACAAACTATCCTCTTGTTTTCAGTGCCACATGTTGCTTCCTCTTTCATTCCCTTCATTATCCTCAGTGATTGGAGGGATGAATAGACCACACTCTTTGGTCTCCCAGAGTAACCAAACTGTTTTTGAAGGCACAGGTATTGTAGCAGAGAAAAATCTCTTCAATCTCATGGACAAAAAATTTATTCATTCATGGCTAGGCTTCGCGAACGAAGATCTAGGGAGGGCTCCATCCACGCTCTTCATCAGTGCCTTTTACAAGCACGCTGATGGCTGAAAAGGCCAATGCGGGACAGACAAGAGCGGTTGCAAAAGGCACAGCAGAAGGATCCTTAGGAGGTATAACCTGCAAGACATGATTCTTTCTACGCTGTCTTTTCTCCTCAAGAGTGATCCTGCATGCCTGCTCAAAAACATCCGCAGCATTAAAAATAGTGTGTCTCCAGACCTCCTGAGTGGAGGCTAGAGTAGACCAGTTAAGGTGATCAATATGGCCAAGGCTGAGATGTTGTTTCAGGGAGTCCTTGTATCTCCTCTTTGGGGCTCCTTCCTTGTGACAGCCAGTGGCAAGTTCACCATAGAGTATGATCTTAGGGAGGTGGTAGTTCTTCATCCTGGAGACGTGACCTGCCCAACGCAGCTGTGTTCTCAGCAGCATGGCCTCAATGCTTGAAATTGCTGCTTGTTCTAGGACAGATGTATTAGTCACATAATCTGTCCAATGGACAAAAAATACTTTCAAAATAAATACCTATTCCCTTCCTTTTTTTGCTCTCTGTTATTATTTTGAGAGATTGTAACTGTAAGGATTGCTGGAGGTCTAGAGGAAGGTAGGCATATTGATAGATAGATTTTAATCCTTTATTTGTTCTCCCTTTGAAACCTGTATTTTGGTATGTCTGGCTAATCAACAGGCTTGCTGTCACACTCACACCTGACCAAGAACAATGTCTCAGAAATTGATTTAAAGGATGGCAAAATTGGATATTTTTTTAATCACTTAACAATCTGAGGGCCTCCATAATCACTTAAAAAGAAATACAGCATGGATAGCCTGGGCTGTCTGGGCAGAGGGGAGAACAGGGAAATTGGAGTATGTTTTCTTACTTAGCTCTGCCACTATCCCCCTGCAAGTGAAATTTAATTTGAAACCTGATGCCAGTTTTAAGCCCAGCATAAATTAAGTACATACACACATTTGCTGTTTGCAAAGGAGTGTTTCACCCTTCTTAGCCCTAGACAAGTAATTAAAGCCAAAATGCCTAAAAATATCATGGCTTTTGGAGGCAATTAAAATATCTGGTCCTTACAGTGGAATAAAACCCCTTGTTCAAGCAACTGAGCCTCTTGTGCTTACATGGTGGGAACTGTGTGGCACTGCAGAGGAACCAATGCAGTAGTTGTACTGGGTCTTATATCTCGCTCCTTCCCAGAGTGGCAAGGGGCCATACCTTGCTGCTCCAGGATAGCCCTCTCTAAGCCATTTGAGATAAACTAGGTATGGCATTCCCAGCAGGAATAGCACTGATTAGCATGATATCCACCTCTGAGTCATGGCACAGTCACAGTCCTCCAGTCACCCAGGAGAGGTTTTAGCTGCCACAAACAGCCTCTGGAGAAAACGCACAAACAGGTATTGTAGCAGAGCTGAGAACCCAGGATGTCTCCCTGCTTTAGGCAATTGTAGCTAGTTTTCTTCACAGCTTCACAAGGAGAGACTCGGAGGAGCCCTGTGCAAAACAATCCTCAGTCGTGGTTCGGATGCTTAATGGGAAAAAGAACTCTTTGTCCCTGTTTTGCTCTGCCAACAGGAGAGTATAAGGGACCTCCTCTCCTGTGGCTGGGACCATGGCTTTGCTTGCCAGTGGGCCCTACAGACAGCACAGGCACTTTCAGCTCTGTGTTAAACACAATGACTGTTTCCTTTTGCAAGGAATTTCATCCTATTGGTGTAAGTGATATGGGCTCTGAGAAAGCTACCCCAAGGCCTGGTAGGTGAAGGAATAACGAGGCCAGGCAGGAATGCATTGGATGGTGAACTCCTCCTGCTCACCTCAATGGGCCATCCTCAGCAGCACATCTCCAAATGCCTGGGGAACTTCAGAATAAAATGGTGAGAGTGAGGACTTTGCAAGACTAGGTGCCAGGTGAACTATTTTCTGAGGATCAGATTTGATGATTTACATGCCTAAGTTCCACCAAATCTCATGAGAAGCACACAGGCTTTTTTGCAACCACCTTTAAAATCTGGTAAGCAATGTTTCCATTCATTTCACTTTCTCCAGCTGAATTCTGCTGGAAGAGAGTTGTGGTCAGTGGTGGAAATTTTAATTACTGGCATTGTTATATATTGTTTTATATGCCACAAAGAGCCAGACAGAGACGATTCCATAATCCTGAAATATAAATGATGTATTATTTATTACAGATTCTGAAGTTCCTTCAGGCTTGCAAGTCAGCCAGTTAATAACTTTTTCGTTTAGACATACTGAACACTGTAATAACCTGATGTCATTTTGAATACAGTGATTAAGTATTCAGTTTACAAGACAAATGGAGACTCATTAGAGTCAATCAGGGAGGAATTACATGAACTTAAATTGTGGGTATTTATCACAGTTTCCTAAAAGAGTATTTTACTAGCTATTTTGAAAGGAAAAGCTGCTGGTTTGTTATTCTGTAAAAGTACTGCCTTCTTTATAAAGCACTTCTAATGAGATTTTTTTCCAATCCTAATGTTTTATGGTAATTGAACTGTATTATGTTATCACAGATCATTGTGAAATTAGATAGAGAGTATGTCAAATATATCTTATACTGGCAATTTCTTAGCAATCTATTTTAAGTTTTTTACTAGAATGTGAGAAAGCTTTGCTTTTGGTGATGAAATAGGAACCCACTCAGCAGCCAGTGACTTCCGGTACACTGGCCAGAATTAAAAAAGGAGAGGGAGAGGGAGCCTTTCCTAAACTTCAGCATCTATCAGAAAGCATTCCTAATGCAGCCAAGACATTTGCAGTTCCAAGAGTATTACATTAGAGAGTTGTGCTTTATTCTTTAGCTGCATTGAAGCATCAGCATTTCAGAAAATTCAGTTCTGAATTGTAGGACTACTTGTGCTTCTAATCTGAATTTCTGCCCTGTTTACATTAGCCTTTGTACTCTAGTTTGTACAGAAGAGGAGAGGAAACCAAAGGACCGAGTGACTTGCTGCAGCTTACACAGAGAAGTAAAGCCAGCCATGACCAGAACCTCATTTAGTGCTGCATGTGTTAGGTAAAATCAGATTTGCAGCATTAGTTGTTCTGTTTTGTTGCATAGTAATGTAAGGATTTGGGAGAAAGTTGATTTATATTGTAAGAATTTGTCAGAAGGTTGGTTTATGTACTGAAAGCCGAGTTATAAATAATAATGTTTTGTTCCTACAGGTGCTGGTTTACAAATAAAATGACTGCAGGAGAAATGAAATCTTCCCTGTGAGAGACACTGCTGTTAATTTCTGTTCTGCTTCATTTGGGTTATTCAGAATTGAAAAGCTTTCCTTCTTAGCAAGCAGAATAAATTCTTGTATCAGGCTCTACCAAAACCTGAGATGCTACCTAGAGGCTGCAAAGCCTGGTGCAAATACAGGCTGTATTCCCTAGAGCTTTGCAAGAGGTTTGAGGTTTTATTTGTAATAAATTACACACCTTGAGAGCTGCTATGAAGCAGGAGGCTACTTTGCAGTTTGGAGGGACAGACTTTTAGCTGGTCAGATTATAATAGGATAAGGGGGAATGGTTACAAGCTAAAGGAGGGGAAATTTATATTGGAGATTAAAAGGAAGTTCTTTACCTGGAGGAGGGTTAGGCACTGGAACAGGTTGCCCAGAGAGGTTGTGGATGCCCCATCCCTGGCAGTGTTCAAGGCCAGGCTGGATGCGGCCCTGGGCAACCTGGTCTAGTGATTGGCATCCCAGCTCATGGCAGGGGGCTTGGAACTAGATGATCTTTGAGGTCCCTTCCAACCTGGCCATTCTATGATTCTATGAGATGGAAGCCAGAGGAGATAAGGGACACCTGGACTCAAGGAACCTGCAGTTGGAGCTGCGAAAAACATCTCATACAGCAACACAAAGCAAATGAAGCTAGAAAAACCAAGGGGGTATTCTCTGCAGAGAACAGTTGACTGAATGTGGACTTCCTGTGCACAGGACTTTTCTCAGCATTATAAAGATGCTAAAGCCTTACCAGTGGCATTTGTATGGATTGCCCATGTTAGCTGAATGGAAGAACACTTAATTTCCAAGTTTAACCTCAAAAAGTCAGCTGAAAGGAGTTAATTAAACTCTGAAGACTCAGATAGGCATAATGAGGCTAGAGTAGGGAAATACCAGACCTTTGAGAGAATGAGCATGAGTATGGATGTGTTAAATGAAGTTGAGGAATGAGGGAGGAATTACCCCTTACAGTTTGCTTTTCTGCTTATTAAAGATAGATACATGGAAATGCTGTGAGGGACTTCTACCACACTGTTGCAATTTTCAGTTGACTGAGAGCCTGTGCAATCCAGCTAAACCTGAACTGTTTGTTTTTACTCTTCCTGCAGTAGCCTTGGTTTTATACAAGCTTGCTAAAGCTCGAAGAGCAAATTGCAGGTCTAGTGGGTAACAGCAGCTCTAAGCCTGCAACATACCCCATGTGTCTGTTTGAATGGCTCTAATGAGGCCAAGGGAGCTTTGTTTTGAAATCTGGAAGCATGACTGCTCTTACAGAATTCTGCTCCTTGCAAGGAAAATTGTGCCTCATAGGTGCAAAGCTAAAGCCTTTGGTTTGACTCTGGTCAAGGAAAATTGTGCCTCATAGGTGCAAAGCTAAAGCCTTTGGTTTGACTCTGGTCACCATTGCCCTGTATTCTCTGGCTGAGTACTGCTGTGGAAGTACTACAACTTTGGTCTAATTTTTGTCTCTTTGTTAAGCTGCTGACCAACTGATGGTCAGAGTTGTTTGGTCACCTGTGTACAAGGCCTTGAAATTTTCTTGGAAGTGGCCTTTAAGTCATTTATGATAATAAATTTTGCTATTATTGCAGAACAACTGTGTTTCTTTCCTAATACAAGTAAGTTTTTCTCAATCAGTACTTATATAGCAAGTTCGGCAGGCTTTTACTTTTCGTACCTTGCCTCATAAATTATGCTTTGGTTTTTTGTTGAGTGTGTTTGGTTTTTTTTTAACTATGAGAGCAAGCTACTGACATATAATGGTTCTTGAAGCAAAATCTGGAAATTATTTCCACACAAGCCAAATATAACATTCTACTGTAGGCTTGATTTTATTTACAGCCAGGAAAAACAGATGAGTATTGGAACAAATTTATTAATCTAAACTTGTTCCTGAGCTTTTCAGACTCCATAGACAGCAAGATAGCAAATGGATGTTAAAAGAAAACCCAAGAAGTCAGTAACTCAGGACATCAGATTGTTTTGTTATTTGGGGTTGTATCTATTACACTCCCTTTCTCTCAATCATTATTGCTAGCCACAGGCACAGTCTGAAAATCACTTGGGGTCTCCTGTGGCCCCTGGTGCGATAACTGTGCCGACAGCAGAGGGAGCATTAAACTCATTGCCCACAGTAAAGTGTGGGGAGTGATACCCATGTTCCTAGAATCCTTGTATGGGTAGGATGAGCTCATTAGCCTTCTGGCAGTCATCCTAGGAGAGGGACAACTCTGATTCCAAACCTGGGCAGATGGAGCTCGTTTAGCCCTGGAAGGCCTTCCATCTAAGAGGTTAAACCTCTCTCCTAAGGATTTCGCTGCCAGTGTCCAAGCTTGCTAGGCCCTAGCAGATGAACCTTAGGACTAAAGGGTGGGTCCAGCTCTGCGCATGCTGTGTCTCACCTAAAAAAAATCCATTGCTCAGGCTCGAGGGTGCTATCCGCTCTCCTCTTTTCATCAGCACGCTTGTAAAAGGCGCTGATGAGGAGCGTGGATGGAGCCCTCCCTGGCCACGATGACGATGTTGCTAGCCACAAAACACCACTGTAAGCTACTATAATTTGACACTCATCTGAATCAAAATTGCAATGAGCAAACACACATCTGGTTGACACCCTCAGAGGCCAGATTTGAGGCTATGTGGGTGCCTGCACTCTGTGTTTTTTCCCCTCCGAAAGCTCTCTGCCTTTGAATTGAGGGGAAGCACATATGTCCAGCCAGCAGCAAGCGGGACCATGAGAGGCTGAGTGCTGCTGACGCAGCAGGGGAGCGACTGTTCCAGCCTGGAAAACTCCATCCCAGAAAGTGCTCCCAGCACTAAAATCATGAGTACTTGCCTTTCCCTCTGGAGCCTAGGAGCAGTGTCCCTCCCCCAGGTGTCCCTTGCTGCACTAACGCGAAGCTATAAATTAGTGCAGCTTGGGCATACAGGAAAATCCTCTGCTTCTTTGGTTGTGGTTTGTAGCTTCTGCTGCTTTTTGGCAGGGAGGCTGTGCTCTGGGGCAGCAACATTGCCTAATGTGGTCAGTACTGAAGCATGCCAACAGCGTGGACTCTTGGAGTTGCTATGCTTCTGCACTTTGACCTGTAAAGGTGGGAAAGTGCTTTGAGGAGCCCTGTTTCCTTACTGCTTCTTGGTGGAAGATAGGACACTGGGAGATACGAAGGTATGTGCTACCAGCCTGGCTTATTCATCTTGAACAAGGGGTAAATGGTGTGGAAACTGTATGCCCTGTGCATGCAGGCTTGCTGCTTCTGAGTCATTCCTTTGTTGTGATATGGGGAGGGATGATGGCTCCGTGGTGTGACAGGCTCACCTATGGGCACCCAGTCCCAGCCTTGAGTCTCATTCCTACCCATTGGTTTGGCTATATAACTGCACAGTGATACTGCCATGAGAAATAGTTGCTTGACCGGTGGTGTCTATTTTGGAAAGAATTGCTCTATTGCAGCTGGGGTCTCTCTCTGCTAGTGAGTAGTGCAAGTGATAAAGGGTTTGGCTGCTTGTGCAGTGTAGTTTTGACTTGCCTATCAAGCTGGGGTTTTTTGCCTTTTTTCTTTCTCTCAAAAGAAATACGAAGTGTGAGTTATGTGGGGGTGGTACACAGCTGTGCTGTGTAGCCAGGCTTTGGCTTTCTGTTCACTCTCACAGCATGACAGGATTGTAAATCAGAGGATCTATGGCTTTCTGTTTGTAGCTTTCTCCCCTCCCCTCACTTTTGGTAGTAGTAATTGCAGTGACGAGGAGGAATTCTTTCTGGAATTGAGGAGTTGGTAGATGAGGTTGGGCTGCAATCTAAAAAGCCTTTGATAATCACCCATAATATACTTAATTTCTTGATCTCAGATATTCATAGCTGTATCTCAGTCATCTTATGTACTTGTCTGTAAAAACAAGCAGCTACTGTGAGATTGATTTGGAAAAAGTAATCAAAATAGAAGATGTGACACATTTGAAAAACCAAACTACAAAACCTGTTACTTCTGTTCTGTGTGCTTAAAATTCAAAACACTGAAGAAATTAATTTTTGTTTTTTAGTTGTTTTTTGGTTTTGTTTTTTTCTTCTGGGATCAGATACATAACACCTTTGATGTTTAGTAACTCTATTTTGCTTTCTCATGCTCAAGCTGAGGGTATCTTTTAAGAAAACCAACAAATGCTAGCTGGTTGAATGGGAAGAAATCATAACGCGTGTTTGGTTTGGCATTAGAAATTCCTTATTCTTGATTTCCTATTTATTTTGTGCATATGCTTTCTACAGACCTTATTGATTTGAGTGCCATGTGTTTTGTTAGAGAGGTAATGATTCCTCTGAAACTAAGGACACTTGATGTTGTGAAGCTTCTGTAATAATAAAGGACTGATGCTGTTTACTTTGAATAGACCTTATTAGGCTCCTGACTTTAGATCCCTCAAAGAGGTATATGTAAAGCTGAAACATGTCACTAATACTTCAGTCAGTGCTGTATTCACTCCTGAGTGGGTGAGATCATGATTTACTGAGTGAAAGCCAACCAGCATGCACAAGCCTCCAAAGTAAACAGAGAAAAAAATCCCTCGAAAGTCCTGGCCCTTCCTTCTGCTGAAAAGAGTGGTTTCCTCAACTCTGCCAAAGCCAGAAGGGCTATGCATGAATCTTTTGAATGATTGCTTTTTGTTCCTCCACTGTTCCCACAAATATTGAGGCTGCTGAAAAGCTTATGCATCTGTTAGAGGTTGGATGAGGGGTTTTTTGGATTTTTTTTTTTGTGTGTCTGAGTAGAGATACTAAAAAGAAAGGGCACAATTAGCTAACATAGCATGCCCTATTTAAATGTCAAGAAAGAGTTTTCTAAATGACACATTACAACTTTCACTAATATTAATTGGAAAATGGATCTTCTTTTTAGGAATAATCTATGGTTATTTAGGCACAGTCTGAAAATCANGTGGAGCCCTCCCTGGATCTTTGTTCGCGAAGCCTAGCCATACATACATAATCTGTGGTTATTATTTTATCTTGATGCTATTAAGCAGGCTGCATCTTTAGCAGGATCTAAATGAAAGTGTACCTAAAAGTGAACCATGACCCTTGTCCACAGTCACCTAAAGTGTCTGTCACAGTTATTAGGTAAATTACTGTGTAGATTTCTATGACTGTAATCTTCTGTCACATTAACATTGCCTTTGTTGGTTTAGACTTGAAGTATTGCTTGTAGTCTCCTGATATTTCTTTCTATATATCCAGGAAATCTTACCATCTCTGCTGTCACAATATTTCCTAGGCTACCTCCTCAATTTTCTGTAAGCTTCTGGTTGTCAGTTCAGATTTTTTGTTTTGAATGTTTATATGGAAAATCTAGTTGCTGAGAATTTTGTTACTTGAATAATATTGCTCTGTATCTGAAATAACGATTACTTAATTTTGTAAT
Source organism: Bucco capensis (assembly GCA_013396975.1). NCBI lineage: Eukaryota > Metazoa > Chordata > Aves > Piciformes > Bucconidae > Bucco > Bucco capensis. Next base: position 9,967 of record VWZO01008231.1, on the reverse strand, counting down.
TAGGGTGATTGTTTGTTTGTACTTCTAAATGTAACTGACAGAAACAGGGACCTGCACAAAGGTTGTTTATTCCAGCAGCAGAGGCTAGCAATGACCTAAATTTATTTCTTGGGTTCATTCCCTCTATGCTGGAGTAGGACAAATGCTCTTACCCTGTTTCACTCTAGCAACATCCACACTAGTGAGGTGCAGACTTTCCTTATCTTGTTGATGTTTCTGCCCAAAAATTGATCTTGGCTTCCTTTCCACATGGTCCAATTAAGGTAGCAAAGCTGTTCCTGCTCCTTTCAGTAAGGAAGAGTTTAAATAGTTAGAGGGGGTAGTTTGCAGCTACTATCTCTCCCTTTGTAGGTTTTGCAATGATCCCCAATGCTATGGCATTGAGGGGACAGGTCTGAGGCTTACCATGGTTTTTGGGGAGGAAAGAAGGGTCTTTTGAGGTGATGCTATCTCTGGATGCAGTGAATGTGGAAGGCAGGGTAAGTGACAGGATCTCTGCCTCAAACTTGCTCCCACCACCACCTGAATTGCTTTATTGCCTCCAATTCTGTTTTCCTGACTCCAAACTGAGGGCAATGTGACAGTCCTTTTCCCTCCTTACCCCCTTAGTTTGTCTGCGGTAAATGTTCAAGCTGTTCAGCAGCTGCTGAGAAGCCTTGATCCAGCCTGACTTGAGCTGTTGTGCTAAGCTCTCCTACCTCTGAGAGAAGCAACTGTGTGCAGCAAGCAAGCAGAAGCTCTACTGCTGCAGTAGTAACTAGGGAGAGATGAATGTGTCCTTGTTGTCTCTGCCCTACTGCACTGTCAGTTGCTCCTTGTAGAGTTATACAATGTACTTGGGGGAAAATAATCTCTTCCGTACTTATGTGATGAAAACATGAAGCAATAATCTATTGCAACCTTGTGCAGCATGAAAGCTTTCACTAGAGCTAATTTTTGAAGAACATGTTTACGTGGTGTTTTTAATGTAATGGGGAATTATCAGTGTAACAGGGAACATTCCAGAAGCTTGCACAGGTTATTGCTGTGTGAGATGACTTGATGAATGCCTCTGAAAGTCATTATCTTTGCTGCAAGAATCTGAATTTCTTATTAGGTGCAGGAGGTAGAAGGTAAGACTACTTTGTGTTTGGCAGCTCAGCTCTGCACACGGTCCATGTCTCACATGGCAGAGGCTAACAAGCTTTGGATGTGGTGCAAACTGGCAACAAATTAGCTCATGCTTTCCAGCTGTGTGGGCCCACTAGTACAAGCATGATGCAGATACCCAAATTGCTTGTGGAGCAGCCAATCACCACCTGGTTTAGTGTAGGTGGCACTCAAGTGGAGTGTGCAGCTAAGATAGGCCTTGGCTGATGCTATGTGATTCCAGTTGCTGCTACTTTCAGTCTTCTGCACTGTCTCATCAGCCCCAAGGTACACAGCCTATGAAACTAGGCTCAACAATATAACACAGCAGAGAGCAGGCAGGCTAGGAGGTTTCTTGAGTGTATGGAAGATAATTTCCTGACACAATTGGTAGGTGAGCCTAGCAGGGAGGGTGCCATGCTTGACCTCCTGTTTGCAAATAGAGAAGGCCTAGTGGGAGATGTGGTGGTCGGAGGCCGTCTTGGGCTTAGTGATCATGAATTGGTTAAATTCTCAATCCTTAGTGATGTAAAGAGAGGGGTTAGCAGAACCTCCACCTTGGATTTCCGGAGGGCAGACTTTGGACTCTTCAGAACACTGGTTGAGAGAGTCCCTTGGGATATAGTCCTGAAAGGTAAAGGGGTCTAGGAAGGCTGGACTCTCTTCAAGAAGGAAATCTTAAAGGCCCAGGAGAGAGCTATCCCCATGTGTCATAAGACTAAAGGGCAGGGAAAATGGCCAGCCTGGTTGAACAGGGAGCTTTTGAAGGGACGTAGGAAGAAAAGAAGGGTTTATCACCTCTGGAAGAAGGGCCAGGGAACTCAAGAAGAGTACAGAGATCTTGTTAGGTTATACAGAAAGAAAATTAGGAAGACAAAAGCCCAGCTGGAACTCAACTTGGCCACTGACATAAAGGACA
>VWZO01008226.1:26255-43864 GCA_013396975.1 Bucco capensis | reverse complement strand
TGGGATCAGTCGTCGCCCATCTTGCCATTTTTTAATCTGGTGGTGTGCTGTCATGATAGATGCAGGTTCCCTTAATGCCATGAAGATTTTCTCTTTGGAGTATAAATGCATTTTGGAAGAACAGGGAGGCAGCTAGGACCTTTGCATATTTTCTCCTAGTGCAGATGTTCTTGTTTCTGTCATTTTCTGTTTTGCAGGGTTTAGTTATTAATTGTAGAATGGTCTAATAAAGTCACCGCTTGGATTTACTAACTGGCAAAATTGTTAAATAAGCACAGATATTGTTCATCAGCTTACTTTAAAGATCTTGTTTCAATCAATGGAAACTTTTTATCTGTTATTTTGTAGAGGTTTTGTTTTTACTTGTTCTACTATCACAAAATATCTCAATACTAGAACAATATAAGAACATGCTTCAAAAGTACTCATCACAGAAGAAAGAGGAACATCTTATCTTCAGTGGGAGATTTACCAGAGACTAGAATTAGCTTGCTAGCCCATGAATTATTACAATATCAGAAAAATTACTGTTAACAACTTGCATGTTTGTAGTGTATCTCTTAATGAGCAGAGCTGAATATTTCTATTGAAGTTTTTTAATTTGCCTGTTCAGATTAGGCATAAAAAAAGCACTTCTGTATACTACAATATCTCTGCTTGTGTATAATATTAAGTACCGTTATACCTGATAAAGCAGAGAACATCCACAGCTGCTGGAGGAGAGAGGGAAAGGAGCTCTTACTTGGCTCTAGAAGAACAAGCTAGCGTTTTATGGACCAATGTAGCATGAAGTGAACTTCAGGAGTGGAAAATAACATGACCACCTCAGTAACTGCATGATGTGAGTGGCCTTTTGTCTTGAATGGTATCATAGTAACTGACAACAGAGTAGGTGGAAGGAGAAACCACAAAAAGGGACCATTTTATTTATGACAACAAAAGGAATAAATACAATCTCAATCCATAATTGGTGCCAAAAGGCAGGGTAAAATCTGTTGTGATTAAGATTCAGTCTGGAGAAGAGAAGACTGAGGGGGGACCTCACTGTGGTTTATAACCTCTTTACCAGAGAGGGAGGATTGGGGGCTGAACTCTTCTCTTCAGTGAACAGTGACAGGACTCAGGGAAATGGCGTGAAGCTGTGCTGCGGGAGGTTCAAGTTGGATGTTAGGAAGAAGTTTTTCACCCAGAGAGTGGTGGAGCATTGGAACAGGCTCCCTAGGGAGGTAGTTATGGCTCCAAATCTCGTGGCGTTTAAGAGGCACTTGGACAATGCCCTTAGTCACCTCATGTGACCTTGGGGTTGTCCTGTGCCTAAATGGGAGCTGGACTTGATGATCCTTGTAGGTCCCTTCCAACTCGGGTTGTTCTGTGATTCTGTGAAACACAGTATTTAAGACATTAATTTTAATAGTGTCTGAGAACTAAACCTCTTGGTATCTATGTATGTGAGTACCAAAGGACAGCAAAACACTATCTGCAGCTCAGTGTTCAGGTAATAATAATAGTTGTGTTCTACAGGGGCTATTTTATTTTCCTTTCAGTGTTTACAAAAAATACTTCAAGGGCAATATAAAAATCCCATGTGATATACAAAGGGCAGGAATTGCCTTTTCACAGCATAGTAAAGCATAAAATGTTGCAGTTTTTTATGCACGAAATCTCAACTGCTTCACGTATTGTGTAGCAGGAGAAAAAAATTAATTATACTAATTTTTATTTCTTTAACTATTTGATACGACTAAAATTGATATTTATAATAGGCACTTAAAAGTCCTATTAGGGAAGTTTGCATTAGCCTTGCTTTTTCTGTTTACTACAGATTCTAACAAAAGAATATCAAGGCTAGTATTTTTGTTTCTATTTATAGCCAAATCATTAAAAGACGCATAGGTGGCTGAAGAATGTTTCACTCCTCCAGTCTTTCTCACATGTCCTCAGTCTCACACAGTACTGTTATTTCCTTAAGTGCCATGGTGTCCTATAGCCTTGGGAATCTTTTTGTAATTTTTGTCTCTGGAATACTATTTCAAGGACAATATTTGTATCTCAAGACAGTCAAGGTAAATGTTCCTTTCTTAATAAAGATATATGAGAGAAATATGATCTCTTCCTTACCTTCAAAAATGGTTTTTAGTTTGCCTTCCATATACTGCCTCATGTTTATCACATTGCTAATATGGCTTAATTTGTCTTTGCTGGATTTTCTCACATTCCCCTATTTTTACTCGAATAGGAATTTTGCACAGACCAACAAAGGAAAACCTTCAGCTCAAATCCAGTAAAGTTAGCCTAGAAAGGAAAATAAAAATGCACTATAGAAGAAATATTACTAACAAAGGAACAAAAGGGCTTATTGATTTTTTAAGCAGTTTTTATGTGCTTAGCTTAAGCAAAACCAGAAGAAATTACCTCAATACAACTTACACTAAAATTTTCTTGCAGTCACATTTCTTTTGAAAATATGTTAAGTGATCAATCACAAAAATCATATCACTCTTCAAAATACCTATAAATTCAGAAGCTATACAGTGGAGGCAACTCCATTAAACTCATGAAGTTTCACCAGCATGAAATAAAGTAGATTAATTGAGATTGGTATATAACTTTACTTTCAATTTTAATGACTTGAAACTAGTTTGCCTGAGCACTTCTCATTTCTGTTAAGAAATGCAGCTGCTTGTGTCTACATACAAAAAGCTATTTCCATCTGGACAACTAGTTCTAAAGAATGTTTTAATTAGCTGGGACATTCACCCTACATGTCTAAGTAAATCTAAACAATTTTTTCAAAACAGAATTTTGATATGTTATATAGGCTGTTTTGTATAAGAATGCCAGGCACAGACTGAAAATCACTTGGGGTCTCCTGTGGCCCCTGGTGCGATAACTGTGCCAACAGCAGAGGGAGCATTAAACTCACTGCCCACGGTAAAGTGTGGGGAGTGGTACCTATGTTCCTATAATCCTTGTATGGGTAGGATGTGCTCATTAGCCTTCTGGCAGTCATCCTAGGAGAAGGACAACTCTGATTCCAAACCCGGGCAGATGGAGCTCGTTTAGCCCTGTAAGGCCTTCCATCTAAGAGAAGGACACTCTAATAAAACCTATGTCCTAAGGACCTCGCTGCCAGCGTCCAAGCTTGCTAGGCCCTGGCAGATGAACCTTAGGACTAAAGGGTGGGTCCAGCTCTGCGCATGCTGTGTCTCACCTAAAAAAAAAAAATCCATTGTGCAGGCTCGAGGGTGCTATCCGCTATCCTCTTTTTATCAAGGCGCTTGTAAAAGGCACTGATGAGGAGCGTGGATGGAGCCCTCCCTGGATCTTCGTTCGCGAAGCCTAGCCATACACATAAGAATTATAATGCAATTTACTTGACAATATAACTTTTTATAGTTGTGTGCTGTAGATGCATGATTTTAAAGAGCATTGGTGACATCAATCTTGATCCTTGTGACATTTTGATTATTATGCATAACTTGCTTGTCATCCACTGCCTCCACGTCTTTCTGAGTTGTAATTGTTTATACAGAATATGAGGCATTGGTGAAAGCGGTATGGCCTCTATCAATTATCATTAATGCAAGTTTACCTTTAGACTATCAGGTGATGCTGGTGTACTTTCAGCTAGTAAAAACCCAAACGGTTGAGGATCCTAGCGAAGGCAGATTTTTCTAAACTAAGCTTTTCTATCCAGCTTTCCAACCAGCATGCACAGCAAAATCAAGCTTGATGCATTACACAAGGAGAAGCCATATTATTTAACAAACTGTTAAATAAGAACAGTAAGCACCTCTAGCATGAATGGGCTGGGGGAAAGTCTGGATGGTTCAGGACTACAGTTTTTGCAAGGTCATCTTCTCCTGACTCAACCTTTACGAATATGATTTAAAAGATTTCTGACTTTCTCAGCAAGTGCCCTTTGGCAGGATTAAACTGCATCGCTGCCAATCCAGCTCAATACCAAGAATGTTAATGAGGTGTCTTGGCCTTTTTATTAGTTTTACAAGCAGGGCAGTCCATTTAGCAGTGACTGAGAAAGTTTAATCAAATAATCTCATTGTTCCATATTTATCATCATAATAAAAAAATCTGCTAAGGAAATACAAGGCAAAAGAACTCATTTTTTAATGCTGTACCATTTTATATTAAGAAGCAGTGCAGCCTTGAGGCTCACAGTACTGCTAACATCTGCCTCTTCGTTGGTACACAGTACACAGGGGTCTTGCTGTCTACAGGAGGGACTTTCATAGCACCTCTGCAAATTGTCTGCCTGTGCTCCTTACTGTTGCTCTCATTAAAAATTCATGCTATTAACAGATTTTTTTAATGAAGCTTTTCTTTTCAATAAACAGCTGGAAAAAGATGTAGTGAGACACCATCTTTATGATACGATGAAATACCTCCATTGTAGGTGACAAAGGGTGAAGAGAGGACACCTTTTTATATATTGTGGAGAGGAGTGGGGTCTGGGTTGCTGTAGCACAATATTTATAGTAGCTTCCAAAATTCCACAAGATGAGGAAAAAATAAGTGTGGTTAACTTAAGAATAGGGTTCAAAATGCATACCTGAAAGCAAGGGACTATGCCCATACAATAGAACCACATGGCAAAAATGTAATGCTTCTTGACCTTCTATGCTCGTAGATCAAAAATTCAACTGTGGGACTTTTATTGTTCCAGACACATAAGCAGCTTCAAACAGCTGACATTTATTTTATACAGTAAAAATTGCCTGTCAAATTAGTCTCCAAGTGTTCCTTTCTCTTCAGAAATCTCCCCTACTGAGAAAGCTGCACAGTCTAAGGCTAGTGACACATTTTCTGCATCAAAAAATGTCAACTTTAAAAGCCACCTTCAAAACTAAAAGAACCCAGAAGTTAATCTAAAATGTGAGAATTTTCAGATTTTTCTCAGGGTTAGCACACCTTCCATGATATGAATATTGTGCTCTAATTTACTAAAGTAACTACCTTTCCTGAGCAGAAATCCATTAGAAGTTTTCTTTCAAGTTCTCTCCAGAGTCCTTAAGTCTCTTCATCTTTGTGACTATTGCTGCATTTTTTAATTATTTTCTTCCCCATATAGGTTTACACGGGCTAGCCAGGGTGGATACCTGTTGGTACCACTTTCTCCCTTCTTTAAACCCTGGTTGTTTGTCTTCCCTCTCAGTCAAACTCATATACAAAGTGGGAATGTTACACAGATAAATACAGAAAACTTTCAAGATCAGTATCTAGTCTTTCCTTAACCTGTTTTTTAGCCCATTATTTTTGGTACAAATTACTTGAAATGGCAGAACATGAAGGGTTACCTTGATAGTTTTTTGTAGAACACAGACTGACTTTGAAATTCAAGCCTTTGGCATTTCTCAAAATATAGGATATTTAAGAGGTCTGTTGTTCTGTTTTTCTGTCACCAACACCTCCTACAGTCCCCCTGGGGCCTCTTGCTGGAGGAAGGTTATGTTTCTATTTTTCTGCTCCGCATTTCAGTTTTCAGTTCCAGCTAGGAAGGGAGGAAATGGCAGGGCTCATACACCAACAAGGTATGATGGGTTATCCCAAATTATTTTTTTTCAGCACTTCTCATCTAACAATAGATAAGAAAAAAAAAAGGCCTGTTTTCAATTCTAAATATAAGGGATGTCTATTATCCACTGTGTATGGCAAAGAAGAAACTGAACTGTTTATATTCAACAGCTTCAAAGTAGTGGATTAAAATCTGCTTTCTATAAAGCAGCATTTCTTCCAGGAACTGGGACACTGACTCTCCATGTCCCTTTCTGACTACAACGGGCATCTACATTGTAATTTCCAGAGGTTTTCAGTTGCTTTCAGCAAGAAATCATGTCAGAAATTCCATTGCCTGTTTGGTTTTGCCTATGCAGCACAGCAGTCTCAGAACAATGTGGAAGCTCATGTGAAAAATGTGCTGCCACTTGTCTTAAATTCATCCGACTGCTTACTCAAGCACAGTCTTTGTTTCTTTACTTGAGAGTACAACTGTGAGTCTGTTGAAGGTTGTTAGATTGATTTTTGGTTATTATTCTGTCTTATATTTGGGCATACTCTGCCTGCTCTATCAGATTTTCTTGGTTCTCTGGGTTTATTTAAACCATTTAAGGGTAGTACTAAAATTTTTGAAACGTGAATGCAAGTAAATAGCATACTGAAATTAGTCCCACTGATTGTGCTGGAGCCACTTTAGATATACAGTAGCGTTATATTCCTGTGGATGTCAAATTTAACTCCAGCTAGAGAAAATTAATAGAAGAATTTCCACATATTATATAGGACCTTTATCGTGTATTTGGTATTTCTGTCTAACACCCAAAACCCCTGGGGTGGGAACATCTGATTAATGGCTTAAGTATATACCTGCAGTGCTAAGCATAAGAATACTAAGAAGGAGGAACATACATCAGCTACAGAAGATTCATTCAGAAGAATACTTGCTTAAGGAGGGAGCTGGGTTGTCAGCTAAAGACTCAGTTCCTAGGGGTGAATTTTATGAATTGGAGAAGAGGGAACACACCAACTTCATCCTGTAGTTTCTGTTGTTGTGATCATTTTGTTGCCCAATGAAATATCTTTGATATCTTGTTCTACTACTGTCACTGTATCCTTTAAGCATAAAACTCTTATCCTAGGGCAGGTGGGAGAAATAAAAAATTTCACTTACCTTTCTCATTAAATGAGTAGTGTTTTGATAAATGTAAACTTCCATCACAGAGAAACTTTTGTGAAACTAGTATTGATGGGAAGTAAAAATAAATACCTTTAAGATTATGTTTTCCTCTGACATAGCATCACATTGTAGATAACATATATATCTTATATATATCTTAATGGCTATGCCTTTTAAGAGCTGACTATCGGTCAAGCACATAATTTCATGTTGTCTGGGAAAAAAGAAAGTGTCTCTTAACAGGACAGAATAAGTAACCACACTCTGGAATAAGTATTAAGTGTTCCTTGCTGTACGCCTCTGCCATTTTGAAAAATACACTATTTCCTAACTGTTCTGTGTTTGCATAATTGTGTTTTATTAAGGTAATGCACTAGCTAGCTATGTTGGTATTGCTTCTTGCTACAATTTTGAAATGCCATCCATCTTCATTAAACATTTTCAGTGAACTTCAAAACTTACTCCCATGCATTTTTTTTTCTCTCTCACAAAATGCATGTTCACTTCATTTGTCAGCACTGCCACCCATGCTGTCCTAAGTCACTTGCCTTCACGAGAGGAGAAAGTATTAACACCCATCCAACATTTAATTTACACCTTGAAATGACAGCAGATAGGAAAGAATAAAACAGCAGAAAATCAGTCTTTTATTGGACAGAGGAATGAGACGGTTCTGGCATATTGAAGTGGAGATGTGTGTAATAAAGCTTCCTACTTCCATGGCTTTTCTGTGGGGCTACAGAAAATGGGCAGCTATATACTTCAATGATGGAGGCAAAATTTCTAGTAGAGCTGGCCCAGCCTCTGCTGGACTGAGAGATAGGTGAGTGCTCAACAGCTGTCACTACTTAGCTGGTCAACAAGGTCACTTGCTTGGTTGTTGGAACTTCTGCTTGCCCTGAGGCTCAGAACTGTTTTCTCATGCTGATGTGAGTCAGTCCTGTATGGAGTACAGCCAGCTCAGGCATTTTTGGACCTGTATTATGCTATTTTTAGTACACTTTGAGAATCTTGTACTAATAATAATGGAGGAATTTGACATTAGATGCACGCAGTATTACAGGCAATTGTCAGATGAAAGCCTATCCTTGTCCATCACTTAAAGCAATAGAGAGGATGGGCTCTGTGTGTGGAATGATATCAGACTTTGGAGGCCGAAGATGTTTAATGCCATTCATGCCTGTTGCTATCACTACTCCTGCCCTGAAAGCCCTAAACAGACTTAAACCAAGTCAGTGTCAGTAGCTGTAGATGTATGGAGCATTGTGTTTTGATTCTCTCAATCTAAGTTATCCTGCACTGGTTTGTGTACCTTGCAAAGGGCTCTGTCAATTTGCAGGTAGGCAGTGTCAAATGCCTGCACAGTTACTCTCTGTTTGCACTCTTAAGACCATTTCGTTTCATCTGTATTGGATTTTTGGAAATGACCTCGTCAGCAACAAACACTTTCATTTTCACAATCTGAAAATAAGGGTTGCATAGGAAATAAAATAAATTTTGTGCATTATTTAGTACATGTGTATTTAAGATGATAATTCGTTTGGCTTTAACCTGCTGGAGATATTTTCACTTTCTGATAATGGTGCAGTGATGCTGTAATGTTACCTTTAGTGAAAGGTTGAGTTGAACAGGTACCAGCTCACTTCACAGAATCATAGAATTGTCAGGGTTGGAAGGGACCTTAAAGATCATCTAGTTCCAACCCCCCTGCCATAGGCAGGGACACCTCCCACTAGATCAGGTTGCTCAAAGCCCCGTCCAGCCTGGCCTTAAAAACTTCCAGGGATGGGGCTTCTACCACCTCTCTGAGCAATCTGTTCCAGTGTCTCACCAACCTCATGGTAAAGAACTTCTTCCAAACATCCAACTTAATCTACCCTCCTCAAGCTTATGTCCATGACCCCTAGCCGTATTGCTGCCTGACATCCTGAAGAGTCCTTCCCCAGCCCTCTTGTAGGCCCCCTTCAGATACTGGAACATTCAGTACCTTCGAGTTTTAATATCCCAGGCAAACTGAGCTTGTGCAGTGGTGAAAGGGCACAATCTTCTCTCCTTGGACTTCATTTTTTTTTCCTATGAGACATACTTACACAAAAAATTTCTTGTTTCAACAATCTCTACTCGTAGATGATCAAATTTTGCCTAAGTATCTATTATCAGATTTAATTTTTGTATTTATATAAGGCACGCGTCTATGCTCACACCTTTATTTAAGGGTAACTGTATGTTTTCCACTTAAGCGGGGTGTTGTCTATCACCTCGGGCCCGGGGGCCCTTGCAGTGCCGGTACCCAGCCACAGCCCCCGGCGCACCACCCGCCGCCAAGCCCTGGCCGTGGAGCACAGCCTGCCCGGGCCCCGGATCCCTCGCACCGCTGTTCCTCACTCCTTCCTAAACGAGGTAGGACGAGTAGACACCGCAGCGTGCGACGCATCCTTCTGCCAGGGCTGCGCTCTCTGAGGGCGGCAGCCCCCCCGCCTCGCAGCCTGGCGGTTCGGCTTCCTTAGTGCCAAGACCGCGCCCCAGGCACCCGACCGGAGCCCGTCACCAGCGGGGCGAGAGGAGCACCGACTGAGAACCGAGCGCTCCCCATCCACTCCTCGGCTGAGCGGGCGGCGGCTGGGCTTGCCCAGGAGCGGCGAGACTGCCCACAACCCGCCTTACAGCCGCCGCCAGAGGGAGAGCGGCACGGGCGGCTGGAGGCAGCGAGGCCGCGGGGCTCCCCCTGCTGGCAGGCGGAGGCAACGCGCGGGGTGGGGGGCGCAGAGCGGAGCGCGCCCTGCTCGGCCCCCGCCGCCGGCGGCAGAGCCTCGCAGTCGGCAGCGCCGGTCCGACCTGCCCGTGTCCCTGCGTGCCTCTACTGCCGGGAGCCAGCGCGAGCCCCGGAGATCCTGTGCCGCAGCGGCCGCCGTATCCCCGCTCTCTCCCCTTCTATCCTTCCCGCCTCTTACCGGGCCGGTAAGCGCCGCCGGCTCGCCCCGCCGTGAAGTCTGGGCGCGCCTCAGCCATCCCTGCTGCTCCCCATGGGGATCCGGGAGTTCCCCAACGGCTCCACGCGGGGCAAAGCTGCCACCCTGTGAGTACCGCTGTGGGACCGGGCCGGGCGGGCTGGGAGGAATGACGGCACCCCACCCTACCTCACCTCACCTTAGCTGGTGGCGCCACACGGTCCTGGGGGTCGCTCTCGCGGGGGGCGGCGAGGAAAGTTTGCGGCGTCGCTATCGCCGCCCGCCGCCAACTTCCCCTCGGGCCGGCGTAGGTCAGCGGCCCCTGCCCGCTACGGCGCTGCTAGCCTTGTTCCCCCGCGCTGACACTCCTCTCCCGGCCCCCAGCGGCATGCGGCGCTCCCCCGATGTCAGCCCGCGGCGGCTGTCCGACATCAGCCCGCAGCTGCGGCAGCTGAAGTATCTGGTGGTGGACGAGGCCATCAAAGAGGACTTGAAGTGGTCCCGTTCCGTGGAGGACCTTACCAGCGCTTCTGTGGGGCTCACTTCCATCGAGGAGCGGATCCTCCGCATCACTGGCTACTACGGCTACCAGCCCTGGGCCGCCAGCTACAAGCGTGAGTCCCTGGCACGGCCGGGCGTGGGGGGCTGCGAGAAGGGGGATAAGCACCGGAGCTTTGCGGGAGGGCCCCCGCAGCCCGGAGCGACTGATAACTGTGGATGCGGGGGGGGCTAATCGGTGTATCCGTAGGAGAGATTCGCGCTGTGGAAGTGCTCTCAATCTATTCAAGGAATTCCGTGTCCGTGTTGGATTAGTCCTTGGGCAGCTGCTGGTTCACAGGAGCGTGGTGCAATAATCACGACAGTTATATTCTCTTAAGAAAATAGGTCAAGTATTCATCTTAATGTTGCAGACACACTCAGTGATGATGATTGGGGTGTTTGTGACACAGCTGTGTAGAAGCCCCAGTGCATTCATGCGCATACTGTTTTCACAAGTAATACATTATCCGTGCATGTTTCTGCTGCTTTAGGGGTCTATAAGATTTTCACAGCGCTTATCTGAATGTTATGCCTTTTCCTATATCAAGTGTAAATGTTTCTTCCATATGCCTATACTTGAGAAAGAAACTTTCTGTGATAATCAATTTGAAGAGAGATATAGCTGTATTCCTCCACATACATGGTTTACAAAGGAAGCAATACCTTGATTGGCTGTAATATATCAACTAGTACTTTTACATGTAATGCCCCCATCTCTTGGCCATCACCACAATGCTACTTGCATGAATTAACTATTTTTAAGAATGATTTATAAATTGACTAAAGTCATAAAATATTTTATCTTGACGTAATTTGTAACATTGTGGGGGTTTTTGTTGTAAAAAGGACATCATTGCTTTGCTGGGAAGACTGGGTCTGATAAAGTGATTGTTTTCATATTGTACTTTCCTAAGTATTAAGTGTAAACATTCTGCAATGCTTACTCATGGATTATCTTTTTGGCAGTGTGCTTAACAATGGAAGAGAATGATACAAGAAAGCATGGTGCACAGTACTAATTAAGTTTTTCAGTGAGGAAGAGCCACTCCTGATTTGCCTGATAACAGGACTTTACTAATAAATATTTAAGAGCCTTTTATTTTTCTTGATTTCAGTTATGACAGGAATCCTTGATATTTGCTACTTTACTCACAGGGAGTATGGGATTTCTCTAAGAGCAATTCCACTGCCTGGATTGGGACCATTCTTGAAAGTAAAGCTTATTCAGGTCAGTTTTCAGGATCAGATCGTATGTTGATGCTAGACTGAGTTGGATGTTAGTGCTTCTCTCTGACAGAGTGACTAATAGTCCAGCTGAAGTCACACTGAGTTGCTATGGCTGAACCTTCTGAAATAATAAAGGTCATGCTGGCTCCTCAATTATAACTTATGAATTGAAATTTATAACTGTCTGAGAAAGTTAATTGCAAGCCTAAGCCTGCTATTCTAGTTGTATTTTTCTCTCATATAATACATAACAAAATTATATATATATAACAAAATTATATATTTGAGTTGTAATGGTGGGTGATAAATATACAAAGTGTCTGAGTTTCATAAAAAATCATGGGTTATGTGAAGTCATTGCCAATTTAGAATCTGAGTTGCTTGGAACATAGAAGAACATGCAGAAGAAAATACTCATCTCTCTAGTGGTGTAATAGAGCATGGCTGAAGCAGAGCTATGTTGATCTTCAGCTGAAGAGCTGACCGAATGCATGTAAAGGGGGTAAATCATCAGAGGTGGGAACTCAGCTTTGTAACAGCTACTTTGAAACCTCTTTGACTAGTCCAATTTTGGGATATGGACTTTCCAGTTAGAAAATTTAATTGAACTAAGAACTGTGACCAAATAATTTTTATTAAGTTCAAATTTCAGCCTGGGTACTTTTTGCTGTATTGCTGTGCACGTTTGCAGACATTTAGGTGCTCTTGGCACTATAATTATGGAGAGCGTTAGTAATGGACTTGCTTTCCGGAAAATAAATCTGTAATCTAGTCTGATCTAGATTTGGTCTCCCTCTCTCAGTGACATTCTTTTATTGTAACTGAATCGCCTGTAGAGCCAGATCTCTCTTTTTTTTTCTTTTTTTTTCTCCCCGTACTAGAGTGTATTCCTCTCATACTTTATTTAGACAGTCTATATGTACGTATGTATAAAATTGCTTGAGACATTCAGAAAGCTTTTGCTAGTTTTTTAAACAAAACTCCACAAGGGAAACTACCAGAGTTACAGTATTGCCATGACCTCAAAACTTGCTTGGAGACTAGTTTTGATCATTTAGAACATACTGAGATACCTGAAGGTTATGTACTAACTCCAGTATTTAATACACCTATAAATTAAATTGAAAGAGGGGAGGAAGTAGTGAAAATCTGCTGAAGACACAAACTGATGTGGATTGGCTAGAACAAGAAAGGACTCTCTAACCCAGGCAGGTGAATAGCCCAAATGTCAACAAATGACATTCAGTTACCACAAACAGAAGCCTTGTGTTTCCTGAAAATACTAAAATTACCTGAACATTTTCACAACATTACAGCAACTGGTGAGAGGGAATTCATGGCTTGAAGTTGCAGCAGGGGAGAGTTAGACTGGACATTAGGAAGCACTTCCTCACGCAGAGGGTGATTGGGCTATGGAATGGGCTGCCCAGGGAGGTGGTGGAGTCACCATCCCTGGAGGAGTTTAAAAAAAGATTGGATGTGGCACTGAGTGGCATGGTTTAGAGGTTGGGTGTATAGGGTCATAGGCTGGACTTGATGATCCTGGGGGTCTTTTCCAGTCTTCGTGATTCTGTGATTCTGTGAATTGTTTGGGACTGTATACAGCTCAGGGAAGACCTCTACTGTTTGACTGTGTTCGCAAACCAGATTTTAGGAACTGGCATAATGTAATGTACTTCTGTGTTATCATGCCTTCAGAGATTTTAGTGGTATAGCCTAGTGAAATACTGTGTAATATTGGTTATCTTCTCAAAAAAGATTACAGAAGACTCTGAGATGAGTAAGGAGAAGGTGTACAGACAATCCATAAAAAGTCTTAAGAGGTTTGGCTGTTTACCTTGAAGAGGTTGAATTTAAAGTATGGAAAGTACCGGCACATACTGCTCAGGCAGTTAGAGAGTTTTTCTTCTTATTCTATCATAAAAGAAAAACATGTGGACAGTCAATGAAGTTGAAAAGCCAGCAATTAAAGACTGATAGAAAAAGAAATAGTATCTAGGAAAGCATGCAATTTGAGATAAAGAAGCCAAGGGCTTGTAATTAATGGCAGTAACAAGATCTAGAATTGTAGTATGTTGGGAAAAAAATGGAGGTAATATTAACCTTCGTTATTCAGATTTAAATTAGTCACTTTTAGGCTGGGAGGGGGCTCCTTCCTGAGGGTTTCTTGTGCTTTTCTCTGTAGTATCTGCCCAATTTCAGACAGAAGATAGGAGTGTGTCCTAATGCAATCTAGCAGTTCTCATTTTTCTGAAATTCTCACTATTGATTTTCGGGATAAGTAGTTATGTGAATTAATGCTTCCTAGTCTAAATCAAATATTTTTATTTGTCCCATGGAGACTATTTTGCAGCATTTGATTTTATTTCTCAAATGCAAAGACAGAGGTGAAGAAACACATGTAAGATGCAGTCAGATTCAATCATACTCAGATGCATCTATGTCAATAACGGAGCTCAATATTTGCGAAATCCTAGTTACCAACAAGAGTATGTTAATTGGCTTTTAGATTTTTTTAAAATTAACACATGGAGATCAAATCATTTTATTAAAAAAAAACAAACAAACCCACAACACCACAGAATTTGTAGATCTCAGTGGCAGCCTTTTTGTTGTATGGAGATCAAACCATTGTTAGAGCCGTATTAGCAGTGCTGTTCTCTTCCGTTAAGGTTAAGTAAATAACCATGATTTCTGACTCTAAAAGCCTGTGACTTCAGTTTAATAGCAGAGACAAATTTGGAGGTGAACAGCCGTATTTTAGGTTTCCTTTTCATGCCATTATCAGTAGGAATTAAGTTTCTAAATATTTTTAGAAGTATAGTCCCTAGGAGCTTTTCTGTACTTGATGTATACGGATGTCACTAAACTCTTGAACTGTCTTGCTGATCTGTAGGGAAGACTCATCTATTTTAATTATTGTAGTAATTGACAGGGCACTTGTTTCTACCTGAAATGTGCACAGCTAGCACCTTTGCCAAACATTCATTTTTCTTTACATTAAGTAGGTCTATTTTGTGAATTCAATATCACAGTCTGTTCTTATGTGATTAGTAATTTAAATACATTTATGTGGACTTGATCCAGCTATTCCTATTTTGCAATCTTTTCCTCTTCCTACAGATCAGCCAATTCTACTCCTTGTTTAGGGTTAGGGTCTTTCTTCTAAATCAGGGACTTTCAGATATCCTTAGCATATGTTCCTAAATACAGACTTGAGGACAAATCAGGATTATATGGGTCCCCCCCTCCTTTTAGATGCCCTAGAAACTACCTGGCCTCTCACTTTTATTCACTTACCTTCTTTGTTACTCGACCTGTAGAAATAATATTAAGAGAATGCTATGTACTCCTCTCAATTCTATTTAGTAGGAATTGATCATAGTCTGGTTCACGGCTTGCAAATATACATTTCTTGTGAATAATTCCTGTTTGTTCCAGTGATGACTTTTAAGTGACAAGCTACTGTTTAGGTGAAAAGGAAGGATTGTGTCCAGTAATTGAGGTCCTCTGGATTTGCTCCTCCCTCCTACTTTATATATAAATTTTCCTGTTTTTAATGTTTCTTTGTAGTTATTTCAATAGTAACAAAATAAAACATACAATTTTAATGCCTGGAATTTCAATGTAGTAGTCATCCAGCATGTAGCACAGTAGGTCTTTACCAGGACATTGAATTTCACTGCTATCACCAATATAAGTAACGTATCAGAACGCATCTTACATGGCTTATAAATCTCCTCAAATATTGCTCAGAAACCTTAATTGTCTGAGTGTGAAAATGCGCCAGATACTGAACTTTGATATCCTTTAAAGGTAGTAATTTAGTGTTGATTTTAGCTAATTAACAGTATGAGCATTGTACCCTTATAAATACTTGCATATTATTTATACAGCTAAAGACCAGTGCTTCCAGCTGATCTCCAGTGATCCTTCTTGTGATCTGCTTTTCATGTGCCACTGAATGCTGTGACTTTCACACTCGCTAAAAGCAAATCCAGTGTGGATATGAGTCAGGATAAAAAATATTAATGCTTGAAATTTATGCAGATACTGGTTTTGTGTATTTGCAGCTGAGAGAGAATTTAACTTTTTTTTTGAGGTGATATGCAGGAATCTCCAGAAGTTCAAAGACAGAAGTTGAAGAGTATTGTTTTCTCTGGGGAAAGCCATTTTCAGGCCTGCTGTAAGTGATTAATTTAAAATTGATTACTTGCTTTTCAGTACATAAATACTGATGTAATATTGTTAAAACTAATGCAAGACTTGGTGGCAATGATCATGTTTCTGTTCAAGGGTTTATGTGAGAGTTTCGCTTTTTAGGTGAAAACATAGAGTAACCTCTAGCTGATATGCTCTGGGAGTGAAACTTGGATAGCTGTCCCAGGATCAATCTGTAGGTCAACCCCATCCCCTAAGAAGCTTAGCAGACAAGTTAGAATATCTGCTTTATCTCTCTGTTTTGTGATTTTTATTTTTTTGTTTAGTTTTTTTGTGTGTGCTTGTTGTTTGTTTTTTGTTTTGTTTTGTTTTTTTAAGCCAGGCTTATGGTGTGTGAGGTCTGATTTATTTTTATATTTATTGCTCTTCATTGGCAATACTAATATACAGGCTGAGAGAGTTGGGGTTATTCAGCCTGGAAAAGAGAAGGCGTCAAGGGGATCTTATAGCCTTCTTTCAGTACCTAAAAGGGGATTATAAGATAGAAGGGAAGAGACTTTTTAGCTGATCAGATTGTAATAGGACAAGGGGGAATGGTTATAAGCTTAAGGAGGGGAAATTTAGATTGGAGATTAAAAGGAAGTTCTTTACCCAGAGGCTGGTTAGGCACTGGAACAGGTTTCCCAGAGAGGTTGTGAATGCCCCATCCCTGGCAGTGTTCAAGGCCAGGGTGGATGCAGCCCTGGGTGACCTGGTCTAGTGATTGGCATCCCTGCCCATGGCAGGGGGTTGGAACTAGATGATCTCTAAGGTCCCTTCCAACCTGGGCCATTCTATAATTCTATGATTATGCTAGCAAGAAAAGCTAAGAAAAAATGGTAACTCCTACAGGTGAAAGAAAGCAATGGTAATGAATTTCATTGCGTATTTAAAAGTGGTGTAACATTGTTTCAAATGTCAACTATAGCTGTCTTCTGCAAGTGGAAGCTACATGTGGTTATACACAAACCACGGATATTACTGATTTATATCCACAACAGCTCACACAGAAACTCCTAAAGGCATTTCTCTGTATGTATAGTACTCATTGTAACTAAGATCTGTCCCCAGAGAGAGTCTCTTAAATTATTTCAGACACCTAATCTGCAGTGGATTATACTTCCCAGAGTATTATAGGAAGTGTTTCTCATCAGTAAGGGAACCCATTGGCCACTGTTGGCTTTAACTCTTTGGGTGGTATTGCAACTGAGAATGAGTATGGAATAGCATAACCTTGCCACAGGAGACAGGGCGGAGGAGTATAGGTGATGAATACTGAGCAACTGCAAAGATACCACATGAATATTTAAAGAAAAAGGGAGTTTGAAATATAGCCAGCCTTTCAGAAGTTTCTTCTTCAAGACTATTCCAGTGGAGAAGAAACATGAGGGTTCTTTGGCTTTTGCCAGGAGGTAAGATAAGTATTTTTTGGCCAGTGCTAAGGAGAAAACTGGTTCCTGTTACAGTGCAGAGATTCACTAATCACAGATTTTAAGTTTTAAATTGCTTGCTGGCAAGCCAAGCAAATTATAATTTAAACCAGTTTACTAAACATTTTGGATTGTGTAGTCAATGGTAAATATTTAGTGAACATTTAGTAACTTGCTTACTAAACAATTTTAACTATGTGGTGTTAAGTAGCCACCATTTTTAACAAGGTAGCTGGATAGATATTTTATATTTTGTATCTGGTTTTCATGGTGAAGAAACTGAAAATTACCACTTAAAAAAGGCCTCATCTTTTTGTTTGTTTGTTTGTTTGTTTCCCATTTAAACAAATGAATTAGTTGCTTTCAGCTTTTTTTTTAGTACAGCTTTAATTACATGTCATCTATAGTATGCCATTTATGAAAAACAGTCCATGGGACAGCATGGATGGGCATACGCTTCGCTGGGTTAAAAACTGGTTAGACGGCCGACTCCAAAGATTTGTGGTCGATGGAGTTAAATCCAGTTGGCAGCCAGTCACGAGTGGGGTCCCACAAGGCTCAGTACTGGGGCCA
>VWZO01008226.1:0-17866 GCA_013396975.1 Bucco capensis | reverse complement strand
GTTTGGAGATGAGGATGTCATGAGGAACCGTATCAAAGGCCTTACAAAAGTCCAAGTAAATGACATCAGTCGGTCTCCCCTCATCAACTGCTGCAATCACTCCATCATAGAAGGCCACCAGATTGGTCAGGCATGATCTGCCTTTAGTGAATCCGTGTTGACTACTTAGGATCACCTCTTTATCTTGTATGTGTCTTAACATCCCTTCCAATACTATTCGCTCCATGACCTTCCCAGGCACAGAGCTGAGGCTCACTGGCCTGTAGTTCCCCAGGTCATCCTTTTTACCCTTTTTGAAAATGGGTGTGATGTTACCCTTCCTCCAGTCCCCCGGGACTTCACCTGACCTCCACGATTTGCCAAATATGATGGAGAGCGGTCTTGCAACAACATCAGCCAATGTCATCTTCTTGTATTTTGGTAAAGCTTTCAATACTGTCTCCCATAGTATTCTTTTAGATAAAATGACAAGCATTAAGCTAGATAAAAAAATCATCAGGTGGGTACACACCTGGTTCAGAGATAGAGCCCAAAGGGTTGTGGTGAATGGAGTTAATTCAGGCTGGAGGCAGGTGACGAGTGGGGTACCTCAGGGATCCATCTTGGGACCAGTGCTGTTTAATATCTTTATAAATGACTTAGATGTAGGACTTGAAGAACTAGTAAGTAAGTTTGCAGGCAATACAAAGATGGGGGGTGCTGTGGACTCCACTGGAGGATGTGATGCTCTCCAGAGGGATTTGGATAGGTTAGAGGTCTGGGCAGTCACAAATCAAATGAAATTTAACAAGAGTGAGTGCCGGGTTTTACACTTGGGGAGGTATAACCCAAAAAACACCTACTTTCTGGGGAATGTTAGTCTGGAGTGCAGCACTGCTGAGAGGCATCTGGGAGTAATAATAGACAATAAAATGAAGATGAGTCAACAGTGTGCCTCAGCAGCCAAGAGAGCCAACCGAATCCTGGGGTGCATCAAGCACTCCATCACTAGTCGAGTGAGAGAGGTGATAATCCCACTTTACTTGGCACTGGTGCGGCCTCACCTGGAGTATTGCATGCAGTTCTGGGCCCCACAGTATAAGAAGGACATGAAGTTGCTGGAGAGCATCCAGAAGAGGGCCACAAAGATGGTTAAGGGCTTGGAGGGGAAGTCATATGAAGAAAGGCTGAAATCACTTGGCCTGTTCAGTCTGGAGAAGAGAAGACTGAGGGGGGATCTCATAGCAGTTTATAACTTCCTCACCAGAGAGGGAGGAGTGGGCGCTAAGCTCTTCTCTTTAGTGGACAGTGACAGGACATGGGGGAATGATATGAAGCTGTCCCGAGGGAAATTCAGGCTGGATGTTAGGAAAAAGTTTTTCACCCAGAGGGTGATGGGGCATTGGAACAGGCTCCCCAGGGAGGTGGTCATGGCTCCAAATCTTGTGGAGTTTAAGAGACACTTAGACAATGCCTTTAGTCACCTCGTGTGATCTTGGGGTTTTTGTCCTATGCCTAGTGGGAGTTGGACTTGATGATCCTTGTGGGTCCCTTCCAACTCAGGTTGTTCTGTGATTCTATGACACTCATACCAGACAGTGTTTTCTTTATGCATGTCAAATTCTTCCTACAATAACACTCCTCTAAAAGCTCAGTATCTCGTGGCTACATTATAACAATACATTGGAAGTGGGGATGATATCAGAATCTCTAGAGTGTAAACCTAGACTCTCTTATGACTCCGTAGGTACCTTCCGTTTCTTGAAGAACAAAAAGGAAATTGGGAAATGCAACTCTAGTAGAGCACTTCTTGTTCAAAGTAGCATATTATTCAGCTCTACACTCATAGTAATATTGCAAATATGAGAGAATTAGAAAAGCTGTTGGGATGAATTCCTGACTCCAACAAAGCACATGGCACTTCTGTCAATAATTTCAGTCAAGCCAGGTTTCACCCATCAGGCTTTGAGTTTGCCTTTTAATCAGGCTTCCTGCTTTATATGCTGAATGCCTGTTCCTAAGGCAACTGCGTCCAATTACACCTACCCATACATGGTCCTTATTATATGTTCCTGAGCACTATTGAGTAGCTCTGTTTAAATTATACAATAATTATTTCTTTTAATAGATGTACTGTTTTAGTTTTCTTACATCTTGAATTTGGTGTTTAATTAGGACTTTATAGCTTAACCCAACATGGGTAGAAAGCATGTACAGCAACTGAGACCACTCTTTCTTCCCATTGCCTAGAAAGCTGACTACCCAGAGCCCAAGTGCTGAATGGAGAAAGAATATATATACAGTCATTTAGGTTAGGAGTGAAGGATTGAGGCCTCTAACAGGGCATGCTATAGAAGCACTGGTATAGGAGGAGAAGATCCTCAAACAGATTTGTACTAATACAAAATTCGTATTTCCCTAAGACCAAACTCCCTCATTTTTGTTAAATATAAGTAATTTCTCATGTCTTTGCACTTCAGATGAGGACAAAGAATCTGCCTGTGCCAGTATGGGGGACCTGAATGGGTCTGGGGCAGGAACCCTTTAACAAAGTAACAGAGATGCATTCTAGTTCATCATTTTTATAATCTGTAACTTAGAATCATAGAATCATTCAGGTTGGAAAGGACCCTTGGGATCATTGAGTCCAACCATTAACCCTAGTCTACTACAAAGTTCACCCCTGAACCATATCCCCCAACACCACATCTAAATGACCATTAAACACATACAGGGATGGTGATTCAAGTATGTCCCCTGGGCAGCCTATTCCAGTGTCTGACCACTCTTCCTGTGAAAAATTTTTGCTAATGTCCAGTCTAAACCTACCCTATCTTGAAGCCATTCCCTCTTGTTCTATTCATAATTTCCGGTGAGAAGAGACCAGCACCAACCTCTCTATGAGAGGTTGTCCTTTCAGGTAGTTGTAGAGGGTGATGAGGTCTCCCCTTAGTCTCCTCCTCCTCAAACTAAACAGTTCCAGCTCCTTCAATCACTTTTCATAAAACTTGTTCTCCAGGCCCTTCACAGCTTCGTTGCCTTCCTCTGCACTTGCTTCAGCACCTTGAAACTTGAAAGCCAATTAGGGCTTGATAGCCCTGACTCAGTCAGCTAAGGAGTACAAACATAGACAACCAGACCTCTTTGCAGATGTAGACAAAGGATGGTGTGCAGTGGGATAGAATTACAGTGTTTCTGTAGAAATTTGAAATGCTAAAGGTAACAAAACGTTGTACATTGGCTTAGTTTGTAATTGCTAGACTATTCAACCACAAAGTTATATGAGTGACATGCAGGATGTAGCTTGGAGAAACTCGTAGGTAAAGTTTAAAATTTATCTAATGAAGCTAGTTGATTTGGGTTAGTACATTAACCTCTTATTTTTGAAGACAGTAGTTGAGTCTTCATGCTGCTAAAAACTCAACAGAAACTAAGAGGAATTTTGTCTGACTGAAACCAGCAACTAATGATGTGAAGGAATACTGCAGTCTTGAAGGGAAGTGAGTGTTCTGATCTATGACTATAATAGGTCTGTGAAAGCTGTGCAGTGTGGCAGGCTTGGACACTCATAAACCTCCAGAAAGTCCCAGGAGTTAACTAGCCAATGTAATTTTACAAACACCACACACTATTAAAAGGCCAGAGTCTCTTTTCCTAGTCTAAAGCCTTCTGCACTTTTCAAACAAAGTGCAGAATGACTGGATCTAGTCCCAGATTCCAGATGAGAGCATTCCTGTTGTAGCTGTCTTTTGATGTGAACATGTATAGTAAACTCACTTCGAACTAATAGCATTCCCATTGTAAATGTCTAGTGAATTCCCTGATTTTCTTCACTTGGTTTCCATGCAGAAGGTAAATAGACAGTAGGTATTTGTGACCCTGCAATTATTTATAAGAAAATGATCCTTCTTACTTATGCTGGGTGAGGTTAGCATAGAGCAATGAAACTGCCTTTCTATCTGGAGCAGTTCAAAACAGGAAGAGGTAAAATAATCTCAGATTTTGAGACAATTTGGATCTTGAAACACTTCTTTGGTGGGAGGATTATAGAACCTTAGCCAAAGTTACATGCCCAGCTATAGGAATTGCACCAGATGAATAAAAGAGATCTAGATCAAGAGTTTTAATGTTAATTAATGCCTTAGATACAGTTATGGTTTGAGTGAAATAACAAGACTTATGGATTGGAAAAGGCAGAGTAGCTTTAACTACCTTTAATAGAAAGCAGTAACAGCAGACAAATATATATATGTAAATATAGATAAAGAGCCAGCACCAATATCCAAAACCACCCCCCCACTCTCCCTTCTGGTCGCTATGTTACCACAGCAAAGCTGGGCCCACAGCAGGACTGCAAGGGAAGCAAAGAAGAGAGCACAGAGGGAACTGCCTCCTGAATTTATGCTGAGCATGATGTGTATGAAATGAAATACTCAGTTGGTCAGTTTGGGGTCACCTGTCTTGCCTGTTCTTTCACTATAGGTGCAGGCTCTCACCCTGCACCCGCCTGACTTCTCAGTGGAGTCACAGAAAGCTTAAATTCCAGTCCTTAGCTGTAACCCTAACATTTTAGGCTTAAACTATTAGAAGTTGGTAATGTTATGTAAACATACTGCCAGCTTTCAGAGAAATGCAGTCACTTTTGAAGGAACCTCGGCTAGAAGCAATACCACCTTAGCAGAATCAATTCTGCTCCAGCCCAGACCAGGACAGATATTAACTGCTCTAGCTGAATTACTGTGCATTGAAGAATAATTGGAAGGTACAAAAAAACCAGCACATTGCAGAACGTCTCCTTTCACTTGAGATATATAGCTTTCAGCTAATACAAAGTTAAACCATTTGCATTGTAATCAACTTTGTGCAACAGCAGCTAATTTTACTAAAAGAAATTTGATGATATAAATCTGAGCTCAGTGTTGAAGCTGGAGAATTTCTCTGACAATAACCAACCTTGCAAATCCTGGTCTTTCTTGCCTTTTTTTTTAATTGCTGTTGATGTATTTCTTATAGGCTGAATTATTCTATCATCTTATAAGGATGGTTTCATTAGATTTTTTTATGAGTTAAAATTAGAGCAATTCTCAACCATTACATATTTTAAACAGTATTTCTCAAATAATTGTGCATTTATCAGCTTTTGGGACTAACTAATGAATGAAGTTTAAACCTTACAGTAGTTTCTATAACGTAATTCCCCAAACCTGACAGTGCTGAAGAGGCATTTGGACAACGCCCTTAATAACATGCTTTAACTTTTGGTCAGCCCAGAAGTGGTCAGGCAGTTGGACGAGAGGATCATTGTAGGTCCTTTCCAACTGAAACTATTCTATTTTATTCTACTCTTCATCGCTCCATAATTTTTATTATTACATTGTTAAGGAGCTTATCCAGTAACCAAATTAATACCTGAAAATACCCATGGCTGTAAGTACAGGGTCATGCATCTGCTTTATATTTGAAAAACACGTCTTCAGTGTTTTTTATTCAGTTAAATAATGAGGGAGCTGTATTTCCTTGAGTTACTGAGTTCCAAGGAAATGTCTCTGCAGCTATTTGATACAAAAGTTTCAAGCCACAAAAATTATATATGAATAACGTAAAGTGTGCAGCAGCTGTGTGATTAAAATTATTCATTTGTATATATTAACTTTTAGGATGTTAATTATTTATATTACCCCAAATAGCTGTTTTCTACTTACTGTGAATGTAATTTTTTTAAAATGCTAATTTAATATTCTTCACAACATAAAATACAATTTTTATTTCTCTGTGCTAATTACAGTGATCTGGAAGACTTCATCATTGCTTGTATGTATACATTGTAAGTCAATTTGTGTGAATAAACCAAGTAATTTTTCTATGCCAACAGAATTATTTCCATTCAGTGTCAAAATACCTCAGTTCTCTTAAAAATTTTGTCCTTTCTAACATAACTATTGTTCTGTGTTTTAATTTTTTCATCAATCTGATCTTGTGATTTTTTCAGAATGTAATATAATCCAAGGTAATTCATATGTGATGAGCAATTAAGTTTGACACAATAGTCTGTCTGTAAGGAAAAATCCTTGTGACAGGGTTTCTTTGCAGTTTATTTAACGCATATTTTAAACTGTATAAGTTTATATTTTCATAGAATCATAGAATTGTTTGAGTTGGAAGGGACCTCTGGAGGTCATCTAGTCCAACCTCCCTGCAGTCAGTAGGGACATCCCCAACTAGATCAGGTTGCTCAGAGCCCTGTCAAGCCTCACCTTGAATGCCTCCAGGGATGGGGCCTCAACTACCTCCCCTGGGCAACCTGTTCCAATATTCCACCNCTATCTTCTCATCCCCTAGCCTGTACTGATAGAGAGGATTGTTCCAACCCAGTTGTAGGACCCTGCACTTGGTCTTGTTGAAGCTCATGAGGTTCACCTGGGCCCACCTCTCCAGCTTGTCCAGGTCCTTCTGGATGACATCTTGCCCCTCCAACTTATCAACAGCACCCCATAGCTTGGTGTCATCTGCAGACTTGCTGATGGTGCACACAATGCCACTGCAATATCGTTTATAAAAATATTAAACAGTATAGGCCCCAGTACAGAGCCCTGAGGGACACCACTTGTCACTGGTCTCCAGCTGGACTTCAAGCCATTGACCACTACTCTCTGGATGTGGTCAGCCAGCCAGTTCCTTATCCACTGAACAGTCCACCCATCCAATCCATAGCTCTCTAACTTAGCCAATAGAATGTTGTGGGGGACCGTGTCAAAGGCCTTGCAGAAAGGCCTTTGATATTTGTTTGTTTGTTTGAGAAAAAAAATATATGTTGTGAAATTAAGTCTTTGATATCTTGTTTTCAAGAAGCACCATTTCCTTAAGCATAAACCCTTCTTCAAAGCAAGTACATCATTAATTTTATTTAAATTAGTTCTCTGTTAATTTCAGAGAAGTACTACTTAAGCAGCACAAGCTTGTAGAATTCAGCTTAAAATATGTGGCCTGAAAAAGACAAATAAAGACAATTATCAGTTGTAGAGTTTGGGGGAAACAGCATTAAATTTTCAAATTACCTACTGGGATGTGAGTTGTGGAAGTTGTACTGTTGCTTTCTGTTCTCCAACCACTGCTCTGTTTGCTTGAGTGCTAGCTCAATTTTGCATGGGAAGTGAAAAGTGAGGGAGGGTTCTGTAATTAAAATTATATTAAATTATATTAAAGTTTGGATAAAGATTCCCATGAACATCAGGAAAAAATACTCTATTCAGCTTTCCTTCCTTTCTTTTTCCTTCCTGAAACATAAGTTACTTTTTAAATGTGATGTAACATATCTGTAGATATGTTAGCCAATTGTCATATACAACTGCAGACAAATAAAGATTAGTCTTCCAAACTGAATTGTGCTGCAGTGTGGCTCAGGTAGCTGTCTAATGACCTTCTTGGTGTAGACTTTGGTAAGGAAAGGAAATTGGCAAAGGAAAGGAAGGGAAGGATACCAGTTTTTATTCTTAGATCAAATATCCTAGTTTATCAGTGTTTCATACAGTAAGTGCCAGACAGCAGCAGCCTGGAAGACTAATAATAGTTAAGCTTCAGTTACCTAGACTAAAATTCAGATTCTGCATGTTTGGGTAAGAAGACTGAAATCATCAGAAGTTTTGGTGAGTTTAAGTTCAATAATTTCAATGAGAGTTACGTGGTCAGATATAAATACCTGTGCCTTAGATTCGTCTTACAGCCTTGGTTTTCATTTTCTTGTCGTGGAGTTTCTCTAAGGTGTAGCCTGGGATCTGTAACTACCTGCATGTCATTCTTCTCCAAGTCAGACTTTATTGTCTGATTTGGCACCATGTTTGATCCCTAGCTTGTAGGTCATTCATTCACCCCAGGACTTCCACTTCTACATTTCTGTTGTCTCCATCCCATTAACCAGTTTATCTATCTTCTCCCTCAACTGCTAATGATTTTTTTTCCTTGTCTGTTTAGGTTTCTCATCTGTCACTGCTAGTTATCTTTTTTTCTTCTGACAACCAGCTGTACTACTAGCTGCAGTACTAGCCATGGATAGATAAAAATTAGACCTAAAAGAAAAACAGACTCAGAAGGACTAACAACACCCATGCCACTGATACACTAAAGGTAAAAACTGCAAATATGTTCTGAGTTTTCTGTAGGAAGCCCAGAGAGACAAGGTGGCCAGTGCTAGAAAGGCAGCTCTGAAAGCAGTTTAGGAAGAATGACAAAGGAGGAGCTGGGAAGTCATGAGTTATACCACTTAATCCTAACATTTAAAATTAGTAAAGATAAATTTTCAAATGACAAAACAGGGTTTGAAGTTGATATCAAGCTGAAAGTCAGACTTGTTTTTATGCTTTACAACAGGATTTGTATAACTCTTGGGCACCAGTGCAAATGTTATGAATATAATGTCCTGCAGAGGAACATATTTCCCAGTCTGTTGGTGTGCATTCAGTGGTCTCTAAGAATGAAATGTTAGTAAATTATATTGAAGCCCTCTGCCTTCATTAAACCAGCCTTTTCTGAAGAGCCTGGGCAAGCTGTTTGGCCTTCCCCGAGAGAAGGGAAGAATGAGAAATATCAGTTCACAAAGAAAATGTCACATAATTCACCTGACTTCTCTTTTTCATAGTTATGATGTGAGAAGTATCAATATGCATATGTGACAGAACAATTAATGAAAACGATTTTAGCAGTAATGACAGGAATAAAATATGGAAATATAAGGAAAACACGCTGAATCATTTTAGTAAATAAAATATACAAGGCAAAATAAAACACAAAGTAAAACAGACTCTTATGGAAGTTTTAAGAGTATGTGGGTGAGAATGCCATATGGAGTATTGGATTGCAGGCAGCCAAATTCACATCTTACGTGAGTTATGTGAAAACTTGGAAGGAAGTAAATAGTCTAAGAAAGACACTGAAGAATAGCAAAGGCGTAGGAGAGGTCGTGAAAGCTTCAAACAGGTCTGAAGAGCTAGAGTTAGAAAACCAGTCTTTTCTTCTGTTGAAAATCTAAGAAGTGTCAGAGTTTATGGTATATTTATCCATTTCTCATACTCTAAATAGGTTATGAGCTCAGACTAACACATGAACTGACTATACCTTCAATATGTTTTGTTAAGAGATGAGTGCTAGCTGGGCTATGTTGCTATTGTTATGTTGTTTTGTTTTGTAGGTAGGCAGAGAGGAGAAAGCAACTTTATCTGAAATAACCAAACTAAAAACCAGACAGCCTATTATCAGTCAGAAATTACCATTGGCTATAGCCATAAGTGCTAAATAAGAATGTCAAGAAGATTCCTTAGTATTCTTCATTTCCTTCTCTCTATACTATATCCTAAGCATCTATATATAATAAACAAAAATAGTGGCCAGATCTTGGGTTATACTGTTTTCTTGCCTAATGGTTTTTAAATTGTTGCTTATCTCCCTAACTTGAACAAAGCAGATTTTGTGGTCAGGAAAATGAGATACAATTGGATGATCTTTGTAGAAGCAGCCAGTCTCTGCATGCTATTTTCTACTAATATGGCTTAGACTTGCCCAGTCCTGTATCCAAGATCACAGGAATGAAGAGAACGGAGTAACATATTGATGTGCTCCGTGCAATCTCCAGATGTGCTATGAACTAGGAATTTTGCCGAGGAAAGTACCCCTTCTACCTCCCTCCCCCCTTTCCTTTCCAAAAAAACTGTTCTTGACACGGTGGCACTGGAATCCACAGTCCTCTCTCCTTCCTTTGCTTAGTCTGTGAACCTATATGTGTGTAAAATCACATATATTCAAATCAAGATTGTAATCCTGATATTACGGTGCTCAGTACTTTTTCATTGTTCTAAACAAAAACATGATTCAAACGTAGGCAAACCAAATGCAAGTGTATGCAGCGTCAGCCAATAATGCTTTTGGGATTTAAGGGCTACTGTGGTGAAACCTCTGTCGCTGAACAGAAACAGTTACATTTTCTGGTAAGAAGTAGCCTTACAGAACATTTTGTAAAGATCTGCTCTGACATGTTTGGGTGGCTTCTTTACACTGAGTGATTGATTTTACAACTCATTTCCCCTTTCCCCTTCTAATAATTTAACTAATTCGCTTGCATATTAATTCCTTGCCTTGTATAAAATCCATTAGTTTTTCACTGGATATACTATCTGTATCACAGCTATGGATTTGTTCATCTAAGGTATTTTACACAGGTCTTAATTTACCCTTTTCTACAGTTGCAGCAATGAATATTGTACTTTGACAACCACTTATTTCAAACATATAGTAGTCCTTGAGTGGTGTTCATAGAGAAATGGAAAAATGACTAAGGAAGTTTGATAGAAAAGTCTTTGTACCATGCATCTTACATGGTCAGAAGAAATAAGGTAAACTTGTCTAGGGAAAAATAGAAGGAAAGCATCTGAGAAGAAATAGGCTATTTTCCTGTGACTAAACCTTAGTCTGTTTTAGCTGCTGTGCTAAGAAGTCTATAAACACTCACAATGTATTAAAATCACAGGATTGGTGTCATGGGTGAGCGTTTTAAATTACTTAAATCACTTGCCACTTATCATGGAATCCTGATTGAGGATCCTGCCAAGTAGAGGAGAGGTTTAGGTTGCTTAAGGAATCACCATCAAAGATATTAGCAAAAGTGATTTTTAATATGGATTTGTAAAAACCCGACTTAACAGTTCAATGGCAAAGGAAAATTGAGTTAGGATTGGGTTTGAACAATTTTACACAGAGATTGGGGATGAAAAGGTAAGAGAGGCCTTCTTGTTGAGTCACAAGGTTCAGAATGGACTCTCCTTGCTCTCTAAACTCCTTCTTAGAGAGGAGTCTAGGTGCAGCTAGATCCAAACTTAGTCCTAGACTTGGTCAATGGTTTGTGCCTAAGGAATTCAGTGCATGGATTTTAGTGGTATTGATTCAACACACTATTATGGGTCCTATATAACTTTAAGGTATCAGCAATTTAAGATTTATTAACATTGTTGTGATAAAGTATAACATTAGATGGTGTGATTTTCTAGAAATTCTTAGTCAATAATCAACAATCTGTTAACATCAACAAGGTGACTTAAAGATTCAACAAAGTTTCCTAAGTCAAATTGTCCACACATACACAAGTACACAGATAGCCCTGTGATTGGGCTGTTTCTTTCTCTGCAGTTTATAGTAGATTTTTGGTATCTCCTGATCTTTGAAACCTTGCAAAAATCTAATTATACTGAATAACTCACTTTTCTGTTGTCGGCATTTACCAGTAGGCAGTCTTTGACCGTTTTTCATCAGCATCTCAGGGGACAATAAGAATTATGTCACAATAACAACCTTGAACACCCTGAAAATCTGCACTGAGAGGTGTTGCAGCTTAGGGGGAGATACTGGGTCATAGTCTGCTGTGACCCTGGAGAGCTCAAAAGGCCGTGCTTAGGATTGGTATTTATAGGACTGCAAGGTGATTGACTGTGGTAGCTACTTTTTCATTGTAGCCGTAATTCTTGTCAGCTAATCTTGACACCTTTCAGAGTGGGCTGTGATCCAGGCAGGAGGAATTTCAGGTATATTTCCCAGTCAAAAGGAGTTTAAGGTACAGTTAGGGAGTGCCTAATCATCTCGATTCACTATACTTGTACCCAGGACAAGAAGGTACCAGATTGTCTCAACTCACTTCTCCACTAGGCAAGATCAGAAAGTGCCAGATTGCCCCAGCCTACTGCACTTGTAATTAAAACAAGAACACAGTGTGACAGAATCATAGAATCATAGAATATTCTGAGTTGGAAGGGATCATCGAGTCCAGATCCTGGTCCTGTGCAAGAGACCTCAAGAATCACACTATGTGCCTGAGAGCATTGTCCAAAGACTTCTTGAACTCTGTCAGGCTTGGTGCTGTGACCACAACTGTGGGAGTGCTGTTATTTTTTCCACATCCCTGACTGGAGCTGACATTGCAGAGCAGCTTATGGAGGGATCTGCATCCCCACGATTGGGTACTCAGAAGAATTCAGAGGCAGGATGTTTTTTTTTTAATGCAGAAATTGAAATAAGCATTGAAAAATGATTTCAGAATACTGAAGTTTTTGTGACATTCGTGATGCATGATGTTGAGCAGTGATGGATGAAAGTGTAATTTGAAATAACATGACAGTACGCTTATAAAGAGAAAGTTTGAGTTTTGTACATGACTGTGTGCTCAGTAAGATCTGGGATCCATGAACAGGATACTGTAATTAAAATACCCCAATTCAACTAGTACATTTGCCAACCCCCTAATCAGACATGCTTATTCTGGGCTGGTACTCCTGCCCAGGTTTAGACTTTAACACTAAGTCGTAGCCTATTACCGCTTACAACACTCCTTGCAGTGGTGTTACTTGTGGCTAGAAAAAAAGGAATTGTCATGACTGCTATGAGTTGTCATCCATTTAATTGTTATTTAGCCTTCAA
The DNA here is from genome assembly GCA_013396975.1 of Bucco capensis. Classification (NCBI taxonomy): domain Eukaryota; kingdom Metazoa; phylum Chordata; class Aves; order Piciformes; family Bucconidae; genus Bucco; species Bucco capensis. Next base: position 5,437 of record VWZO01008226.1, on the reverse strand, counting down.
GAGAAAGCAAGGTTAGGCTTCTCTGAGAAGGTGTTATGAGAGAATCTCTCCAGAAAATTGTTGGGTTTTGGTTTTTTTGATCTCTAAAAGTTAACTAGTTAAAATAGGAGTTAATGTATTTAAATTCTGGGTTTGAGTGTTTTGGCAGCTGGTATCTTACAGATTCAGATATGGCAATGAAATAATACAATAGCTTGTCTATGTGTATTTAAACTGCAAGATAAAAAATACTGTGCCAATTATGACAAATTATATGGAATAATCATCTTTGGCCGCACAAATAACAATGGGCTTTACTGATAAGACTAACTAATTTACTTCAGAATTCTCAAATAACTGAAAAGATAGAACAGGATTGGAGAACAGCTAACTGATCATGAAATGATGTTTTACTAAGCAGTGAGCAAAGCTTTTCTACCAAAGTAACTGTCCTGGTTTGGGCTGGAGCATAACTGATTCTGCTAGGTGGCCTTGGTTCCCAGCTGAGGTTTCTTTCAGTAACTGCATGTCTGAAGTTTTCAGAAACAGTTCCTGCTTCTAGCAGTGATTAGACCTAATGTTTGGGTTCACTGCCGAGGATTGGTATGTAAACCAGGACTACTGCTGAATTTTTTTTTCTCCTTTGTGACTTTACTGGGAAGTGGAGTACAGAGTAAAAGTCTGCACCTACAGGAAAGGAGCAGGCAAGGCAGGTGACTCCAAACTAACCAACTAAGTATTCTATTTCATACATGTCATGCTCAATATAAATCTAATGGGCAGTTCCCTCTGCCCTCTCTTCTTCTCTCCACTTGCAGTTCTGCTTTGGGCTCATCTTTGCTGCTTCTTTCTACCTTTAGCTTCTGAATCCAGCTTCTAGGATCCAGCTCCCTCCCGAGTCCAACTCCAGTTTGCTGCTGGTGGCCTCCTGTTGCAGTACCAGTAGGGACAGTGACGTAGTAACCATCGGGGGAGAGGTTTGGATCTTGGTGCTGGCTCTCTATATATTTTCAGATATTGTCTACTGTTGCTGTTTTCATTAAAGTAGTTAATGTTTTTTTGTTTTTCCAATCCATAAGTCTCTTTCTTTCCCTCAAACTATAACAGTAACAATGAATAAATATCAGAACGTGTTGTCATCCCCCTTTATGCCTTGTATCTTAGGAAACAAACTTGTCTGAAATAGGAACACAAGCAGGTGAGCTGGGTAAAGGAGTTTAACCTAAAGTGTTTCTGTATCTTGAAAATGTGAAAAGGAACTATACTGATACCACACATCCCATATAGTTTTGATGGGCAGGAAAATTAATAAGATAATTTTTAAAAGCATAAACAGAAGATGTTTTAGTCTTGGTCCATGCCTCAAATTAAACTGAAATGCATGTGTTGGTTTGTTTTCTTGAGCTGGGAGGCCTGTACAATAGTAATTAGTCCAGTTGCATGGGTATTCATCCCCGTTATCAAAAATAAACTGGTCATATACTTACACTGCTGAAAATTGCAGACATATCTTTGAATGTAAAATGTAAATAAAAATTTACTTATTGTGTTTCACAATTTCATCCTCTTACAAGCTTGACTTGATCTTTAATGGAGTTCAATTTTTCAATTATCTGCGAGTGTGCTTGAACTCCATTGCCTTATAGGATTGTTCCTAACCAGTGACACAACAGTGTTTTAGAGGTTTGAAAAAGTGAAATGTGGCAGCTACTTAAAAACAAATTTTCCATGTCTGATGGTGAGGTCAAAAGTGAACTGTCTCACTTACTCAAACTGGTATTTTCAATGTAGGAACAATGTGAGTAAGACTTTAATATGTTACTGATATTTTCCATGTAGGAACTGAATTACTTGTTTAGAGAGATTTAACAAGTTTAATAGACTTAGGACAAGCCTCAAGACTGTAGAACTGAACAAGAAAACAAATAGGAACTAATTCCTAACAAACTGCTAATTGAAGCCATATGCACATTGATTTTTGGTGGAATAAAAGTAGAGATGGAAAATGACAGGTAAATATCAAGTGTGGTTAGTAAAGCAAGGACACTTGTATCTGTAATGCCTGCAATATGTTAGTTGTTCAAAATTCTTTGCTGAAATAGTCAATTCCAATAAAATTGAAATGACTTTTTTTAAAGACAAGATCAAAAATAACAAAACTGTATTACTGTTAACTGGAAACAGTTTTCCCCAGCATTAGAGCACCTGCAAAGCCCACTTCACAGTATACTGTTTTAAATGACTGAGGCTATACAAATCATCTTCATTGTGAGGAGTCTTACTGCTCACCTGTTAATGTGAGCAGTAAGGTGGATTTTGGCTTGTCCTGAGACTCATGTTCACAGCCATGCCTTCCTGTTCCAAAATTTAGCACTGTGCATGGACAAGGAATTCCTTTTTCTTGGGGAAAAAAAAATTGCTTTGGGATAGTGCAAGGGAATTTAAAGTGTAATAATATGTTTAGACATGTAGATACCTTTTTGTTGTATGTTAATATTATTAATTTTATTGACATAAAAATAATGCATCAGATATAAGTAACAGCCACTCAATATGTCAAAGTAAAATGAAAATAAAATGGAAAAAATTTCAGTCTTACTAATTCTAATATATAGGGATTTAGCACCTTTTGAAGACAGAAGGAAGTTGACCATAAACTACAAGGATTTTTACCCAATAGACGTGTATCAGGTATGCATTGTGAAGATTTCTTAAAGCTGATTAAATGAAGGAGTCAAAATAAAAGCCTTTACCTCAATAAATTTCCAGCTACAGGAAGATTGAAGAGTTGTGTGATGAAAGGACAAAAAGGGTCTAATTATTCTACCATTCATGAAGTTCTCTAGCATTTCTCTTATTCAGGGTTTTATTAGAGCAACTTAGAAGTGCATTGATTTTAAAGGTATTTGTTTGTTGCTGACTTTTCCTTTTAAATGGAAGTGTATAGCTTAAAGTCTCATTATTGTTGTTTTTAGATGTTTTTGAAGCATGTTGTACCTAGACCATTTCTCCTGTGCTAGTTTTTTTTCACGTACTAGAATCACCTCTTCAAAATTTCTCTTCCATGCTATCTATATAAAAACAAAAGAAAATGAAACCCCACCAAACAGCAATAAAATCCCCCAAAACCAAACAGAAACCCCCAAACCCAAAAACCCATATAACCAGATAACAGGTTTTTAATATTTCTCCCAGGTGCACCATGCATTGAGTATATTCTGTGATTTTTGCAGCTGTATTTCCTTCCCAGTCCTGTTCCATCTGCCCTCTTGTTACACCATCCTTTTATCCTGTTTAGCTTGTGTGCCATCAGGGGAAAGATATCTAAATAATAATGCTTTTACTCTACATAACACTGACAGTCCCAGTTTAGCTAGTTTTGGAATGTTACCACAATATAAATATTAAGAAGTTATGGTTCTTGTCTAACATGAGGAAGGTGCACACCTGCAAACCAGTCAAATGATATGTGTGATGACATGGCTGGGAAGGAGGGACTGCGTGTGCTGTAATATTTAATGGGCACTAGCTCACAGAGTCAGACAAAACATTTTGGTTCTCCTGATTTTGCTGGAGAAGAGACATCTGTAGTAGTTGCATAAATGTTAATACTTTCGTTAACAGAAGAAGGTAATAGAGAGAACTTTCCTGTTTATAATATCTATAAATATGAGATGGAGTGTTTGGATATGCTGTAGAATTTTGTCAGGTAACGACTAGCAGAAGAAGTATGCTGTTTGCTTTTTGTCTGTGTCCTGTGGGGTAGTTTTAGACCTTCGCATGCCAGCTCGAGGAAGATGTGATCACATTGTGCCATAAATTATCTCAAACCAGGGTGCAGCCTTGCTGTTTTTGCACACTGCTCTGCAAGTTGGCTCTTTTACAGAATTTTTAAGTTTTTGTTTGACTCCAGCATTGCTACTGCGTAGAGAAAGACTGTATCATATTAATTACCAAGAGGTATTTGACAAACTGTCAAATTTCCCAGGGTGGAAGTGTGAAGTGCACGAACATAAATTAATACCACCAAGCTTTGGGCAATACAGATTTTGAGATCGTGAAGTGACTAGTGACAGGGTAGACAAGTCTTACTTTTTTATAAGCAAATAAAAGCTGTCTCTGGATTCTCTATAAATATAAGTTCAAGAGGAAGGGAACTACATTCGGTGCTGTTCTTGGCAGTGTTTTTTCTTAACACCTGGTCAGTTGGCCTGTAAATAGGTATGCACAGGAAGCAGCAGCAACTCAGCAAGTGAAGTAAAGAGCTTGAGTGATGGCCTCTTCCATCTATGGTTGTTTCTGATGATGTCTCCCTCCTGTATGAATTTTCTCATTATTTAATTCTTCTATGCACTGCATGAAGAAGGGAGAACACTGTGCCAAGAATGAACTTCTGGGAGGCTTAATTTTCTTGGTCTTCAAGCTTCTGCAGTATGATGGCATCTGCAAGGAAGGTGTCTCTCTTGTTTTGTGTCAGGCTTAACTATCCACTGTTTATGTGGTTGAAACAGGTGTTTCTCACTGCATGCTCCAGGATTTTAGTCTTTTAAGGGTAGAGATATGCCTGCTGAAGCAATTTATAAAGAGCTTTGCAGTGATGAAATTGTACTTCAATTCAGAAGTATTCTGATTTAACAACTAAGGGTGGAAGATTCCAGGGGTCTGGAAAAAGCAAGCAGACATTTTTGATTAGCAGCAGTGTATTGCATTTTTCTGCTCTTATGGCAAGGATGAGATCCGCAAAACCTTGAACAGTCCTGGCATTTCCCATTGTTTTTTAGGGGACTGTGTTTTACACATCTCACTCATGCCTTTGGAAGTTTATTAAATCGCCTCGCATTCTTAAATGAAACTGAATGATTCCTCAAATCCAGCACTTTGGTTTCTTGGCTGAATATTATAATTGTTAGTGATGGACATGGCAAACTACACTAAAGTTTCTTTTCTTTATATAAATAAATACCATAATTTTCATTATTTAAAGTGCTATGAAAATATCTCTTAAGTCTCATGATGAAAATTTATGGGACTTTAATTATGGCAAAGTAAATACTTTATAATCTAGTCAGATAAGTGAGTTTTTAAAACATAACAGTGTAACAGCTTTGTTTGCTGCTGAAGTTTTAAGAAATTTCATTCATGAAAGAGGTGAAAGTCTCTAGCTCTTTTACCAGGACTGCATTTTTTTTGAATGGCTGAGCCCATTTCGTTATTTCTGTCTTTTCTAGCAAAGTGGAAAGAATTTTCTCTTGATTGAATAAATCAAACCATAAACTTAGAAACTGAAGATCAAATTACAAAACCAAGTTTCTTTTCTGGTCTGTGAATGAAGATGCAGTGCGTGGGGTTTTTTAATTTTTTTTTTAAAGCATGTACTAGCTCCAGACTCTTGAATGAGACAGTGACTGGACACAGTCACTGAGTGACAGGAGTGTTATGAAAGCTCTGAAATTGAGCA